>LPNX010043483.1:792840-936677 GCA_001517045.1 Pseudotsuga menziesii
GAGCCATGACCATACAAATGTGGATCCATGCTAGATATACAAAACTCCATCGCAACCTGGGAAAAAGCAATGAGCACTTTTAAACAAATGCCTAGGGTTTTCGTCTCGTCTTCCACAAAGTACGATTCTATCCATTTGATTACAATGATCTGAAGTCGAACATGGTAGAAACCACTTGATTACCAGCCAATGATGTGAACCGTTAACAAGTGCGGGGGATATCACCATTAATGTCAATGATTCCCAAGGTACCCTCCTACAATCTACTGAGTGCGAATAGATGTCCTGATGTCAAAAACCCAGTCGATTCTATCGATCAAAGGTCAATGATGTGAACCTATGTCGAGAGTGAGAGAATCTGTCATTAAGGCATACAGATCTCAAGGTACTATATATTGTTTCTAAGACTGTTTCCTAGATGGTGAGCTGATGTCGACGGGAATAGTCTTGTCGAAGGAGGGCCATGATGAGTCCCACTTCAATGACACGAAACTTAGAACATAGTTCTGGAATGATGTGAATGTAGTAACCATATGACTGACTCAAAGATACTGATACAAGGACTATGTAGACTGTAGAGGTAAAAATTCTTCAGATTCCCTTTGAACATCGGGCAGCACGACAAAATGACTTGGCAACACGACTAGAAAGGATAGGTACACAATGCGACAGTGGACAATGCATTCTTTTGAAAGACTCAAAGGATTGGCATGACTCATGAAAGTGGATCGTCACGGAGATCAGCTGAATACCCAATTGACTGACATGATTGTGCAGACAAGTGCCATGTTCAAAGGTAATGACAAACAACTACCATTATTTGCAAAATGATTCCCTTTCCCATTTTCCCCATCATGATCGATGAGTGCCTCTTTTCAGTTTTACGAGTTCAAAGAGGGTAAAAAACACTCGATATAGCTCGTTAGAAGACAAGTCCAGTCTCATATGTTTTATGAACCTGAGAGAGGAGGGGTTCATTCCCAAAATGGGTCTCTTAATGTTTAATTTAATGAGTCCACTAAAAGAAAACTCAGTATCGTTCATGTTTAGAGAGTCTGAACGAATACAGAAGAAAACTCCATGGGGGTCCTTTTTCGTATGATTTAGTCTCTAAGGCCCAAAAAAGTATAAAATCATACCTTAGAGAACTCTTCCAGTCATGATTGGCTGGAGTGTTCCTTTCTCATAAATAGTCCTATCCGAATCGAGAAAGATATAACCTACCGTTGGACGGACGACTCTTCAAATACTTTAACGAATGTGAAGAAGACAAGATCGCTCGACAATCTTTTCATATTTAGGGAGCCTAAAAAGCGTTTAAAGAGAACTCCATGAGGTTTCTTTACACAATGTCACTTTTTACGAGCCTGGAAAGATTTGGAAATGGACTCAACTATCTTTTCATGTTTAAGGAGTCTGAAAGAAGATGTGAAAAGAAGACTCCATGACGTTTCTTTACACAATGTCATATTTTACGAGCCTGGAAAGAAACTTGAACTAGACTCGGAACTTTGATACTAGATTTTAACGAGCATGACAAAGTTTCGTAATAAACACTCACTGACCTTTTTCATTTTATGAAAGTATGAAAAATCCATAAACCAACTTTCCAAAGCTTTTACTAAAGTCAACCTGCAGACGACTCATAAACAAGCGTTAAATGCATCCAAAATCAACATTAAGGGATTATGACAAATAGATTTTGACCAAAACATGATGTAATATCAAAACTATACTAAGTCAGACCCAAAAAATGTCTATATAAGGAAAGAAAATAGTAAAAAATCAAACATTTCACTATTTACCTCTAGTAGAGAGCACTTGGAGCATTTTCTATCCAGATCTCCCACAGCTGATACCAGGAGTTCCCACCATCTGTTTTCAGTCTCGTCAGTTGCAGGTAACAACTAAGACCCTTATATTTCATTTCATAGCTTTTATTTTGGGATTTGATGGGGTTTTAGGCCTATTTGAAGAGCCCTAAAATCCAATTTGTGGGCACTGCGGCTACCCCTTGTGGGATAGGCGGTACCACCCGAGAACCGCGCTAAGAATATGGTGGACAGGTAGTGTCACCGCTTGTCTCCAATGGGGAACAGGTGGTGTCAGCCGTGGAGAAGTTAAACCAATGATATGGGCAAAAATTACTCATTCTTTTGATTTGCAATGACTCAAGGATGATATTTATACATACCATTGTTGTTTTTGGCAGGTCTAGGCTTCCAAAATATGGTGATATGGAAGGAAAGAACACATGATGATGAGGATGCTACTGCTGAAAGGAATCCGGTTTGTATTGCTACACGCTGGAACTATGGGATTTTAAATTTCTTCCGGACACCAAGCATGGTGTCCCACGAGAGACTACTGTAACACATACTGAGAATGTGGAATCCATAACAACAGTATTTTGAGGTGGGGGCACACATACTTACAGTGGAGGTAGAGGATATCTACTTCCTAACTAGCCTATCAATATGGGGTGCCCCTATCTCACTGACAGGGTCTCGTGGCAGGGACATTACCACCAAAGAGATCATATATCAACACTACGCACCAGGTATAGGCACATCGAGGAATAAAATCCCTATCAGGACAGTGACAGACAGGGCTCTACGGCTTGTTCTGTTCACCATGCAGAGGGTGGCAGGGAGAGTTCACCATGTAGAGGGTGGCAGGGAGATAGGGTGTACATAAAGCTTCTAGGGCACATATGTTGTATGCCCTAGAGGCTATGGCACCTATGGTGTTCAACTGGGCAGAGGCTTGCTTCCAATCTTCAAGGATCAGCTGACTAAATGTCAACAGTGAGAGATGAAGTAGTTCAGCTTTGGTTCCATCTTAGCTTGCTTCTTCTTTGAGCGGGTCTCCCAGATGAGACCCCATGTGACTTTCCGGAGCCTGAGAGCATGGGACCCCCGTATGCTGAGGTGGGTCTAGGTCATGGCTTGCAAAGGAGCGGGTAGGGGCAGAGTGAAGTTCAGTGATGCATTCTTTAGATGGCTGCGGGATCAGATGCTCATGGTCGAGGACTATTCCTATGTAGGCATAGATTTTACAGGTGATCCTGACCTACCACTCCCACTAGGAGGGAAGTGGGGTGACATTGGTAAGAAACAAGAAACCCTAAAGATGGAAAATGTTTTTATGTTTTTTATGTTTTATATTTTTTATGATAAGTGACGAAACCTGTTTGTCTTCATGCAGATGTTGGGGAAGTGAGGCCTGGAGGAGCATCTCCATTAGATAGGTGAACCAGATCTCGCTTCATGCCACAGGGTGATGATATAACTAGGGAGCTGGAGGAGAACCTAGAGAGGTTGACTCTGGACATCCCAGATGTTGACATAGATGACCTCCCAACTAGATATCAGAGATCTACGATGGGAGTACTAGGCCGATTCAGCAGGCTACTACGCAGGGTGGCTCGAGCAGTGATGTGCTATCATGAGCACCACTAGTGGATGAGACATGTATACTGAAAGTTGATAGCTTTGGGATTTTTGTATGATGATTTTGCCTGAAAGCCTACGTGCTTTAGATGAGGTCTCGGGACCTATTTTTGTAAAACTTTTTTCGTATATATATATATATATATATATACACAAAATTTTACATGTTGTTTATACGTTTCGAATAAATAAATGTATTTTCCATGAGTCCTATGTGTCTTTAAATGTTTATTTACAATGTACCATGTTTGATTTAATGTCATGAATGGGCAATATGCCAATCTAGGATGTAATTAGCCAATGAATCAGTAACTACATTATGTTCCCTAGGGATATGCCTATATGTAATGGTTCCAAATGATCTTTCTAACAAATGTACCCTCTGAAAGAGGTGGAGGAGCATCGGGTTCATAATGGTGTAGACATGGTTTAAATGACAAACCACGAGTTGAGAGTCCATCAAAACTACTAGATCACAAACATCTTGGGAGGCAGCTTCAGTCAGAAGACCAATGACTGCTTCATACTCGGCGACGTTATTAGTAGTGGGACCTAAGCAAACCGCTCCTGAACTGACCAAATCTTCAGCTGAGGAATAGAGAACCCAAGCAGCCAAGGCTAGGTTCAAGGTGTGGCATCAAGCACCATCAACAAAGCTGTAGAAAGCCATCTACATGACCAAAACATGGTATAAACAGATGTGGACACTAAAATTCAAAACCATCTTGAAAACACTAAAAGCATATTGAAAGTCAATCAATATACACATATACAAGATACCATCCAAGAATACCTAGGCATAGTACCTTTTCAGGTACAACCCATTGTGAGGTTTCCCCAAAGGGATCCCATCATAATCAACTAACTCATAGGCTCCTTTCTCTAACACCTTGGAAATAATGAAACGTCCATACCACATGGACTCAAACTTACCCTTTCCTAGCTTGTCATATCTCTGGTTGTAAGTCAAAACTAGGTCACCCTCGTTGAAAACACGAGGCTGGTCAGATTTATCATACTGCACCTTAAAGTATTTCTTATGTGCCTCATTAGCTAAGGCAACATCTGTAGGAGTCTCATCAAGGTTATTTAAGTACAAAAATATCGCTTCCTCTGTAGAAGTGTCTGGGAGAATTTTGACGGCAAGTTGTAAAGATGGAATCTGACATTGGATCGACAAGACAGCTTCAAGTCCATAGACAAGATGGAATGGTGTGAAACCAGTAGCTATTTTCATGGAAATCCTATAAGCCCAAAGAGTGGAAAAAAGAATGAGATGCCAATTGGATTTATGATCTCCAAGCATCCAACGAAGCATAGTTTTCAAAACCTTGTTAATGGCCTCTACCTGACCATTATCTTGCATATAATACGGCGTAGAGTTTTCATAGCAAAAACCCATCTTGGCACTCAATTCCTCCATCATTTGATTACAGAAATGAGATCCATGATTAGTGACGATGGACTGCGAAACTCCAAATCTAGCTATGATATGATTAAACAAGAAGAGAGCGGCAGTCTTACCATGTTCTGCATATGTAGGCATGGCCTCAGCCCATTTTGTGAAATAATCCATGGCTACGATGATGTAACCATGCCCCTCGACTGAGGTAGGTTTACAATGCATGAAGTCAATCCCCCATTTGGCAAAAGGGCCAACGGTAATGACGGGGTGAAGTGGAGCAAGATGGGTGAGCTTTTTGGGATAAAAATATTGGTAAGGTGGGCATTTCTTTACAGCCTCATGACAGTCTTTGAAGACAGAAGGCCAGAAATAGCCAGTGCAAAGGATTTTCTGGGCTGTAGCCATCCCAGATAAATGACCTCCACATGCTCCAAAGTGGCAATCATTCATCACATGTTCAGCCTCCTCATGAGTGAGGCATTGCCAAATAATGGATTCAATCCCACATCAATACAAGGTATCATTCAAGATAAGGTAGTACTTCATGTGGTTACAGATGTGGTGACAATCATCACGAGATAGATGCGGCTGAAAACGTTGGGTCTAGAGATAAATCAGTGAATCTCCATACCAAGGATCAGTAGTGCTAATCAGGAACAAGAATTCATCTAGAAATGAATCGTTGGGCTCATATTCCATGGTAGCACAGGGAAGGTCACATATAAGCTCAAAAAAAGCCAAGGATTTCTTTGATGTAGCCTTGGCAAACTTGAGATTGAACTCCTGAAGGATGACGATCCAATGGGAGTACTTGCCCCCGAGTACCTGATGAGTTAGAATGTAGTACATCGGGTTATGGTCTGCCAATACGGTGGTAGTGTGAAGCAGAATGTAGTGACAAAATTTTTGCACAGCAATGACCATGGCCAAAGCTATCTTCTCCCCATGTCAATAATGGGTTTCAGAATCAATAAGATTCTTACTAGTGTAATAAATCACATGCTCCTGACTGTGGAGATTGTCCTGCACTAAAACCATGGCGATGGTAGTAGCGGAGGCAACAATATACAAGAGAAAATCCTTTGAATAATTCGGGGGGTGTATCACGAGTGAATGAGTCAAAGTGTGCTTATGACTATCAAAGGCGCGTTGGGCCTGGTCATCCCAGAAGAATGGAGTGTTCTTCTTGAGGAGACGCATATAACCGTGCATTTTCTCAGCGAAATTGCACACGAAACGAGGGAGAAATTTTTCCTTCCCCTTCAAAATTTGGAGTTCAAGGATGTTGGTTGGGGTTGGTAGATTAATGAATGCAGCAATCTTCAAAGGATCAATCCGGATTCCATCTTTGGATACTACAAATCCAAGCAGACGTCCCGTCTCAACACATAAAACACATTTATACGGATTGAGCCGTATATTATAATGACGACATCTCAGGAATGTGTCTCTAAGATGACCAGGATGGTCCTCCCATCACTGTGAATGAGCAGGGAGTTCGTCAAGGTACGGTTCAACAATATGTTTAATGTCATGAAATGCATAGGACATCGCACACCGAAATGTGGCTCTAGCATTTTTCAAGCCGAAAGGTAACTTCTTATATGCAAAGGTTCCCCATGGGAAAATGAATGCCGTCTTATGCTGATCAGAGGGCAATATCTCAATCTGATTGTAGTCGGAGAAGCCATCCATGAATGAAAAGATGACACTTCCAGCACATTTATCAATAATCTGATCGATGTGCGGGGTAGGAAAGTTGTCCTTGGGGAAAGATTTATTTAAATCCCTAAAGTCGATGTAGACTCTAATGGTTCCTTGATTTTTATCGACAGGGACAACATTCAATACCCATTCCGTCAGATGTACAAGATAAATAAAACCACCTTTCAGAAGTTTCTCAATCTCAACTTTAATAGCTGCGGCCTTCCTAGGATGGACTTGCCTAAGTTTCTGCCTAATAGGTTTAGTCATGGGATAAGTTTTAATCTCATGGACCACAATGGAAGGGTCAATCCCTGGCATCTCTTCATAGGACCAGGCAAAAATATCATGAAATTCCTTAAAAAGTGCCTTATATGCTTTAGATTCATTTGTGGAACAGTTCTGCCCAACATGAACGTGCTCAATAACATAAGGATTGGCTGATATGTCGATTGGGTTCGTCTGAGTAATGTTGCAAAGGTTTCCTTCAGAATCTGTATCTTGCAACAATATAGGACTTTGCGGAACGTTGACAATATCGGTAGGAAACAAGGATGCAAAATCATGGCTGCCCAAACTGGTATTGGGGAGGAACATGGATCTATGATGGTGATCCTCCCAAATGGGCTCATCCATATTCATGATCTCTATAATGGACTAGTCAAAAGGAAAAGACTCGGAGAGATAGTTTAGAACCGGAAGAGAAGGTTCTAACTAGTACGGTAAATGGTAAGGATCTGAAGCCACTAAATGAATGTCATCAGTGTGATCATTGGAACCAGTTTGAATGGTGTCATAAATAGCTTCATTCGGGCTCAACGAGGTGGAATCAACAACATTTGTGCCCTGGGGCTCAATATCAAATGAGGCGATCATATGTACTGTTGCGGTATCTGTGCTAGGAGGAGTAGAGGGAAAAATCCCCATAAGGGATGAATCCTTTAGCATACCTACCCCAATCGATTGGTAAGGAGGAGGGGATTGACCTAACATGGGGATGTTATTAGCTATGGAGGTAGTAACATCCGGTGTACAGAAATCAAGCTGGTCAATGGTAACAATTCTCCCAAGATGCAGGAATTGGACCATTCAAAATACTGTTGAAGCAACAGCATTCATGGCATAGAACCAATTCCTTCCTAAAAGGAGGTTATAATATAAAGGGGCATCTACCAGTTCTACTTGGATGGAAATGGTTTTGCCCCCCAGCTCGATCGGGAGGGCTGATATGAGGCCATGGGGTTGGTAACCCCGTCCATCAAAGGCTTTAAGGGTCGTAGGTGATGTAACAAGCTCGGGAGAGCCTAGAGATTTCCAATAAGTCAGAGATAACACCGAGGTCGAAGCTCCTTCATCTAGTACTGTTCAAAAGAATTTATTTCCCACTACTTTCGTAATGATCTGAAAAGCAAGTTTATGCGGTAATCTAGGTTTATAGTTCTCAACATTGAAGTGAATCAAGTTAGTGTTATCCGGGTCTACAGCTCCTAATGTGGTCAACAAGTTTTTGTGCTGTGTAGGGCAACTTTGGAGTACCTCTAAGGTAGACATCGCACAAGGTGCTGGAGCAAGATATTCAACCACATTATAGATTTGAGTAGCTCGGGCATTAAGATTAAAGACAGCCTTCCAAAGAGTACTATTTGGTGGGCGCAAAATCATGTCGAGAGTAGGCTTCTCGATAGACAAGGGAACAATAGATGAGGATTCCAGAGAACTAGTAGAGGGAGATTTCCCTGAAGAAGATTGATCCTTTTGATTATCTACAGGTTTATCATAGTTCTATCTTTGAGTTTGCAGATGGATGGTATTTGAGGACATCATACGAATTTTCTCTGATGAACTAGAGTTACCCTGGTTCGACATGTGGTCTACCAGCTGTTGTTGAGAGGGAAAGGGATCCGTAAGTACTCCAGGTGTGGGATTCAACTTCAAAAACTGGGAGATTTCATCCCGACGAGGACACTCCTTTGAAAAGTGGTCACCGCCGCACAACAGACAAGGATATTTAGCCTTCCTTTTCCCTGTGTTGTTGTCGTTATTGGTTGATTGTGTGGTCTCCTGTTGGTTTCCAGGCTTTTTATTTTGATTTTTACCTTTATTTTTTATTACCCAAGGTTTGAGTAGTTTGAATAGAATTGAACTCAGCAGAAACCTTAGGATTCGAAGGAGTAGCCGTTTGGGTTTGCTTGGCAGGTTTCACTGTGGATGGGGACTAGATTGAACCAACAATCCCATCAATAGGTACTTCTACTGATGGCTTGGCAGGGTCAGTGCTAGGGCGAGGAGCTTGAGGAATCAGGTCATAAAGAGTCTCATACTGGGAATAGACCAAGTCTAGGCACTGAGCCTGGATAATATCCTACTCTTCGATAATGACACCGCCCATGGCCACATCTCAGGCAATAGGAGGCAACAAGGACTTAGTGAACCAATCAGCTAACAACTGATCCGGAATAGGGGCCTTAATAAGCCTTCTCCGCCTTCTCCGCCTTCTCCACTCATGAATATGATCAGAGACGTGGGTGGAGGTGTTCTATCATAGAGAAGTTAAAAGATCAGTGCCTATTTCATAATGAATAGGGAGCTGAAAGTGCATAATAAATACGATTGGCAACAAACCGAAATCCACAAACGAATGTTGTGGGAGTTCAATATACCACTTTGCGGCTATACCGGTCAAAGTTCATTGAAAGAGTCACAACTAAATGGAATCATCCATGAGGGAGTTCTAGGAACACCACAAATGAAAATTCATAACATGGTTCAGTGGATATTCAGCTTGCTTCCCATCGAATTTTGGAATATTCGATGGTAACTTTATCGGAATGGGATGCCGCAAGGGATTGTGTCGAATGGGATCATTAATCAACTTGGACAAATTAGGAAATTCCAAAGTTTCTAGGAAAGGTAACTGTCTATGGGGCTGCACATACTCTTAATATTGATGTGGCATATAATTACCAGTAGGGGCATAGGTAGACTGATAAACAAGTTTCTATGAGGAAGAACCACCAAAAAATCCACCCATGGGGGCTTGATTTATGGAATTATGACTGCTAGGACAACCAGGGCCTCTAGGAGGAGGACTACCAGATCCACTAGGACCACCAGGACCATCGGGACCACTAGGACCACCAGGACCACCAGGACCACCAGGAGGCGGACCACCAAACCCTCTGGAACCTCTGGGAGGTGGGAAACCTTCAAAGCCACCGAAACCACTAGGTGGAGAGCCACCAGACCCTCTAGAGCCATAAGGAGGAAAGCCACTAGGTCCCCCAAGACCACTAGGACCACCAGGACCATGACAAGGATCTCCAGACCCTTCAGGACCATTATGTCCCCCAGGGGGAGGACCTCCATAAGTTGGTCCTCCCACACCTCCCGCAGTATGTATAGGTATCCCTCCCATGGTTGGCATGTAAGACCAGTTGGGTTGCCCCCATGGCATAAAAGTGTTGCTAGGGAATGGAATTCTAGTAGGATTAGATGGATGATTACCTACAGGTATTTGATAACCATAACCGCTAGAAGACTGAATGGCAACAGGTTGTGCCCCCAAGGGCTGACCTGAACTAGATGGGGGATTTACCACATTAATGTGGGTGGGAGGGACAAAAAATATAGATGTTTCTATGTTAGAGGTCTTCTCTTGACTAGGTACAAATTTGGGATTAGATAACATAGGTCGTGCTGAGGGTTGCCCCCTGGCATTCAAAGGTACTAAAGAAACAGGAATTGAAGGTTGGGCCCCAGATGCAAAAGACCTGGGAGGATTTGGAATAGACATAACATAAGAGGTGAGAGGGGTGGAAATTTGACCTGGGATGTGGTTGTTAATGGATGATCTATAATCGGTTCAATGGGTCTCATAGAATCGGCTAGTGAATGATATCCCACAGGAAGGAATGTGGCCGAACGAACTGGTGAAGAGACTAATAGGTTGTCAATCTGCTTTTTTACCTCCTGTGCATGGAGGATAGCAGCATGGTATTGCCTACGTTCTTCTTCCCTTTCAGGAGAACTTACACAAGTGCCAAATGAGGCAATGGCATGTCCAATAGGTGTCTCCCAAAAAGGAGCATTAGGACCAAAATCCAGACGGGTATCATCAACATGAATTTCGACGGGAGGATGGAATGATGAATCTTCTCGGAAGGCTATTGGACCCATATTTGTTGACCGAAATATTTGACCTCCTGTGGACAGCAAGGTGTTCCACTGGTTTGAATGGTTCAGATCCAGAACAAATAGATCACAGAGGCTGATAACTCTCCCTAGACGCTGTAGATATCTGGAATATGAGGCTTTGATAGTCCACATGTGTACCTGCAAAAGAGTTCAACACGAAACAAGTCAAAGCAACCAGAATATGATCTACTAATCTATGCTAGTGACTAAGGAATCTAGCAATATATATCTAAAATCAAACATCAACAATATATATGGGACAAAAAATCAACTTGCATTAGAAATATGAAGAATTTTACAACCAAGCCTTAGTGTTGACATGCATCTCCATGAAACCAACTCTTCATCCCCAAAAGCTACGACTCTAGCTCTCTATGCTCTCTTCAAATGATCTTGGGCCAAGAATCAATCCAACAGCATAACAATACCTTCAATGTTCTCCCCTCAACCATGGTTATGAGCTCATATTTATAGGGCTTTAATGGATACAGATGGTTGAGAAATTAGTGGGTGAGGTGGCCTCTAAGATCCCAGGATGAGGGATCTCGAGCTCAACCAACCCACAATAGTAGGGATAAGGGATATTTCGAGGCTTATCATCTAGAATCCTTGAAAAAATTCTCTTTTCCCTTTTTACCTAGGGTACTGCGCCTCTCCTCCTATGACAGAGCGATTCTGGTAATAACTGCCTATGGACCAAGGGAAATGGGCGATGGCATCGCTTGTGGACAACCGATGAAAGGCGGTGCGAGTAGGGGTACTACTCCTGGACAAAGGGGCATGCGTAGTGCTGGGAATTTGTATGACAGACTGATAAAAAACTATTTAGTCTTCACTCCAGAAGTTGGGATTCAGGACAAGTAGGTATTTCAAAGGTATTATCACATGATGGTGACAAGATTTTGGTATAAAAACCATTCACAAGGGGCCTTCCAATATACAATCGACTATGTGAAGTACTTTCGATATACCTCAATAGTACGTGAAAGGCCATTCTATATACTAACGGTACGTGAAAGAACCGCGCAAGTCTCGGGTTGCAATGTAGGAAATAAACAACAACTCCTACGTTTTACGACGCCGAAACATGTCTCTAACCTATCACGCAAGTTACTAATATTTTTAACCTGTAGCTACCACTAATTTTAAGTTGAACGATTAGGTGAATGCATCGAATGTAGATGTAAATGTATAACCATGCCATTATGATATACAAATTCTTTCACTTTACCATTCAAAGCATGCCTACTTATGGGAAGCATAGAGTATTTTCTTTTTCAATTTCGCTTCAAAACCAAAACTTCCCCAAAGAGTCTAACTAAACAAAGCTTTCTGAGAATACAAACAAGCAACACACTTCTAATCCGATCTTTGAAAGCAAGAAAATGAGGTGAGATCTCTTTTCCTAAAAAGAAAGACAATAATAATTAAAGGCACAACTAAGTACATTTTAAATTTTCTTAAAAAATGGAAATATCTAAACTACAATATTATTTTCTTTTGAGGAGACAAGAATGTAAAGATAAATAAGAATATGGAGATATGAAATCTTACAAGGCTAGTCAAGAGTCCAATAATTCGTCTTTGAGTAAAAATTCTAATCAGATCTCAACAAAAAAAATCTTTTAAAAGAAAAAAGAAGTCTTTTGTAAACTTAACGAAAAATGAAAGCAAAAAACCAACAAGAAAGTCTTCCTTTTCAGTTTTATCAAGCAACAAAAAGAGATCTTACTGAACTAAGCTTCCAAGCACTCCTTGCAAAAATTAAAACCAAGCATACAAGCAACCAAATTGATGGGTATAACCTATATTTTTGAATTCAACAACACAAGCATTTACCACATCTAGAATTTGAAACTAACTACTCAGATCTCTGCAAATAAGCTCAAACACACACAAAAGAGAAAGAAAAACTCACAAAGTCTTGAAATGACAAGAAAGTACAAGACCTAACTGGAACTGCTTCTCGATGGCTACTAATGGAGCGGTTCTGGGTCAGCACCACTTCCTGATTACTAAGAATAGGAGGTGGCACTGATTACTGATTATTGAACACAGGCTGTGGCAACACTTATTTCCCACTGTGCATGCACGGTTTCCTATATAAGTCAAAAAAAAAACAATGGCGAAAAAGAGCAAGCAAGTGACTGTAAAATGTGCATCAAATCATGAATTTAACAGGAATATGAAGTACAGAAAGAAATAATGGCTCATATCTAAGAAGATCTGGTTATACCGAACCAAGATCTCACTAAATCATATAGTAGATCTGATTAATAAAAAAATGGAGCTTGGATTTCAGACAAGAGTTTTAAGACTGTTATAAGGAATTCTCAATCAGTGCAGACAGTGCTTGTTCCTCTACAATGTAAATCACAACTACAGAGCAAAAAGACACAACAACATATCCTTTCCTTGAATAATCAAATCAACTAACATGAAAGATAATACACCTAAACCTTGGATATGCTTGTCTTCTTTCCAAAAGTCCTTGCAATGGTTTAGTACCTACAAAATAGATTACAAGACAAACAAATGGGATGAGAGGATCATGATAACCTGACTATTCATATTGGTGATCAAAGAATCCAATAATATCTAATTACAATCAATACAATCAAATATAGGAAAGGGAAATGTCTTTGTATTAATATATGGATGAGAAAGAAGTACAACCAAAAAGACTTGATGTCAATGGCTTCGATCTCAACAAGAATGTCTACAATCTCCTATAACTAAGAAGAACTCTCCAACCACAAGCTAATTCTACTTTTCCTTTGATTCAGACTTTAAACTAACAACATAAGGGTTCTTTTTTTGGCCTCTCCCACTCTCATCATGAAGGCTTCATTTATAGGCCTAGAACTCAAGAGATGACTTGGAAAAAAGGATAGAATGAGATCCCTACAGGCGAGGGAGGAAAATGCCACCTCTCCCAAGCATATAGGAACTAAACACATAGAGGCTTCCATATGGAAGCTTCCAAAAACTTCTTTTTTTCTCATTTTCTAACCACCGACGATTTTAGCAAAACTAACAAAGGCACTGATCTAGGGTTTTTTCCAAAGAAAGGAGATAACGAAGCTTATGGGTCAACTTATATGACAGGAACCACCGATGCTCCATGTAAAAAACATGAAGGCACTGTCCCTTCTAGGTATGAGAAAAAAGTGACCAAGGTGACTCAATTCAAGCTTGCTGGGAGTTTGAAAGGCAATGTGAAATTCTCATGAAGGCTTAGAAGCAATGTGATATTTCTAGGTGCAACAGAATGTCCCCCAAAGTATGAAACTAGAAGGAAGTGATAGGTGAAATAGTTTGCAAGTTTTCTGTCTGATACAAAGGCAAAGAGAGATAGAATCATACAAGACCAGTAACTAACTTTATCCAAACTAATCACAGCTATGGACCAATACACTACAGATCTATGATGATGACCATGTCATGGATACCAATAATACACCGTAGATCCATGAATAACTGATATGGGAGGTAGGAGATAGCTATGGAACACACAAAGTAGATCCATGGCTCTTAACCTCAAATACGAAACACAGCCACCAAACATACAATGTAGATCCGTGTCATGACTCTAAATGATATCCAAATCCAACCTGATCATAGGCAATGATGATGGTAGTATAACCACTCAGGGTCTTCATGCCAATTCCCAAATGATACAATCCTAACCATGTGAATAGATTTGTTGATGTTGAACATGGTAGAAACCACTTGATTACCAGTCATTAACGTCAACCGTTAAGAAGTGCGAGGGAAATCACCATTGATGTCAATGATCCCCAAGGTATCCTAGTACATTCTCCCAAGTGTGAATAAATGTTTTGAAGTCGAACACTTGACATAATATCTCAATCAGAGGTCATTGATGAAAACCTACTATTGAAAACGAGAAAACCTGCCATTGACGCATGCAAGATTCAAGGTACTCTTTTATGTTTCTAGATCTGATTCCTGGATAATGATTTGAAGTTGATAGGAATAGACTTTGTCATAGGAGGGCCATGATGATTACCACATCAGTGACATGAAACTAGGCACAAAATTCGATTTGAAGTGATAGAACTCACTCAGATATTACTGACTCTTAAGGACAAGTAAAGTTATTGATGAGTTATTTTTCTGGGAGAGACATCCTTTGAACAATTTGGGGACACAACACATGACTTGGAAACATTGAATTAACGAGAATATAACAAGGTGTAATGCAAGGAATATGACAAATCATTCTTTGAATTGACTCAAAGGAGTCAGGTTACTCACAAAAGTGGATCGACTCGGAGACAAGATGAAAACCCAATTGTTTAGATATGCAAATGTAGACAGGTGCCATGTTCAAAGGTGGATAGTAGATTACTACCATAAAAACAAATGAAAACCATTCCCCTTTCCTTTAATTTCCCCAACTCGAAAGGTGATTTCCTCTTTTCATTTTTACGAGTCCAAAGAGGGTAACAAACACTTGTTAAAGCTCATCAAATGACAAGTCCATTCTCATATTTTTCATGAACTTGAGAAATGAGGGGTTCGTTCCCAAATAAGATCATTCAGTGTTTAGTTTTACGAGTCCGATGGAAGTAAAATAATTTGTCATTTCATGTTTAGAGAGTAATAAATGACTAAGAAGACTCCAAAAATGTCCTTTTTTGTAAATTAGGCCAGTCGGTCCGAAAAAGAGACAACCTATCCCCGACTAGTTGACCGTTTTGAATTTTTTACAAGCATGAACAAAACAAGTTCTCTTGGCAATCTTTTTGTGTTTTGAGGAGACTCAAAAGAGCTTAAATATAACTCCCAAACTAGGTTCCTTTTTCATAATCCACTTTTAAATAGTCTGAAAAAGCGAAAAAGTAGACTCGACACCTTTCTACTAGAATTTTAATGAGCATGTAAAAAGTGTAAAACAACACTCAACACTTTTTCAGTATTGCTCTAAGCTTGAAAAAGACAAAAATAGCTTACATCATAGCCATAACCCAATATTTACCTAAAAAAACACAAAAAACACCATTAAAAGCCATTTTTCCAAAACTATAGAAAGTAAAAAGTAAAAACCCACTTTTAGTAAAATAATTTGGATTTCAAAATAAATAAACTATAATACATTTTTGAAAACTACAAATATTCTATAAATATAAAGGGTAGGTAATATATTTTTACCATTTTCTTTTTACCATTGGTGAGTTTTTCTAGTTGGATTTGATAGCAAGAGTTCCCACCGGTGATTTTGCAAGGGTGCTTCACTTCATTGTTCCTTCATTCTCCGTGGAATAGGTAAGCATTTGATTCTTTCCCCTTCTATGCTCAACAAATGTCATTTTACTTCTTTTCCATTGTTTAAATTCATTTTCTTAGAATGATTTTTAAATGTTTAAAGCCAAGAATTAAGGTAGGTTATTAGTTTGAAATGGTAAAAAAGGTGATTAACCATTCCAAAAGGGGTTTTTACAGGTTGAAAAAACATATTTTCCTTGTTGTAGGGTTTTTGGCCATGAGGTAGAGCTCCCGATGGTGCTTTGTCAAGCCGTCGGGACATAGTCTCCATAGGCGCTCTATCCATAATAGACAGGTGCTCGGTGCTCTATAAGGCATAGATAGCAGCACCGCAGTGCTCTGTGGGTAAGGGGTAGAAGCGTCGTTGCAAGGAAAAAAGAAAAAGAAAAACCCTAATCCACCAAAACAAATTTTTTTTGTTTTCTTCTTTCTTCATAATTTGTCATTTTATATGCTTTTCCTCCTTTTATCCATGATATGTTTTCTAATTAAAAAATTTCCATGTTATAGGTGCATCATGGTGATTTGGAAGGAAAGGGAACATGAATTTCTAGACAACCAGGATGCTAATGATCCAACCACTATTGAGGCTCTACGGAACTATGGGCTTCTAATGTATTTTCAGATACCTGGTATGAAAGCACATATCCAATTGCTAGTAGAGTATATCATAGATATGTGGGATCCCGACCAGGAG
This sequence comes from Pseudotsuga menziesii, assembly GCA_001517045.1. Classification (NCBI taxonomy): domain Eukaryota; kingdom Viridiplantae; phylum Streptophyta; class Pinopsida; order Pinales; family Pinaceae; genus Pseudotsuga; species Pseudotsuga menziesii. The sequence continues at coordinate 809,585 of LPNX010043483.1, forward strand.
CATTTTGTGGTGGGAGTCCATATCCTACCCATAGAGGTTGAGGATATCTATTTTCTAACCGGTTTGTCTATGAGGGGAAGCCTAGTAGCTCTATCTGGAGCATGAAGAGGGGAGACCTCCTTGGATGATATTATTGATCAGCATTGCTCACTAGGCATAAAGTCTCAATTAGGGAAGATACAGATCAAGTCTTTAGTAGACCTTTCCTTGAGGACAGTGGTGTAAACTATCGGCAAGGTGGCGGGAACTAGGTATTCCCACCTTACCACTAGGTCACATATGCTATATGCTTTGTAGTGCATGGAGCCTATTGTCTTCAACTGGTGTGAAGGCATGCTGGTGTGTCTGAAGGATCAGTTAAACAAGTGCAAAAGAGGAACGCTGAAGCAATTTGGCTACAAAGCAGTGATAGTGTCCTTTATCTTATAGCATGTGCCTCACATGAGACCACAAGTGACCATTAACAGGCTTGATCCTGAGGATCCAAGGATGGTTACATGGGTTACAACCATGCCTCACCTTGGAGGTGGAGGGCCCAACTTTAGCTACAGATCTGGCTTCTTTCACTAGTTGAGATACCAGTTACTCATGGTGGAGGACTATGCCTATGAGGGGTCAGACTTCTGTAATGACATGGAGCTTGTTCTACCTGAGGAAGAAGTATGGGATGACTGGGGTAAGAAAATACATTATCCACTTTTGTTTTTAATTTTTGTATTTTATTTCATTTTTATTTTGTAGTACTGAGATAAAAAAAAAATTCATGCAGACATTGGATCTGTCCGTCCAGTAGGGATGTGGCCTATTGCTAGGCGAGAAGGTTCTAGAGGCATGATGCTATACCGCTCTGAAGCTGATGAAGAGATTAGAGATCTCAAAGATAACCTACAACACTTTACTGTGGGAATCCCTGACATGAATACTAACAAGGTACCTAGGCATTATCAATGCCATACTGCAGGTGTCTCTGGACGGTTCTCTACACTACTCCACAGAGTGGCCCAAGATATTGCATGCTACCATGAGCATCACGATGATTAGTCTACCTTGATCTTCACTTTTGGTATATGTATTACTGAAAGATTTGAAGCTTCATATTTTTCCCTATGTATATGTGTATTCTAAATTTTTTATGGTTCTGAACTTTGAGGGCACTGAAAGCTAGAGATGCTTCAGCCCAAATTTTGTATCTTGGTGCTACAGTTTTTATATGTGACAAACTGCTATATTTACAGTTGTGTGTGCGAAAAATGTGATGTGTGAAATGATCATCTACTTATGAATTTACATGTATTGTTTATGTTTCAAATGGACTTTTAAATATGAGCAATATGCTAATCTAAGACATAGTTAGCTAGGGAATCTGCCACAATATTTAAATGTCTCAGAATGTGTTGATATGTAACTTTCTCAAAAGACCTCTCTAAAAGACTAACTCTTTGGAAAGCACGAAGAAGTAGGGGATTTCAGATGGTGTAGAATCGATTGAGCTGTTGGACAACTAGTTCGGAGTCTAGGTAAACCCTAATTTCCCTTACATCATTAGCTAGGGATTCCATCCACAATCCGATCATGGCTTGATATTCCGCTAGATTGCTGGTGGAGGAAGCTAAAAGAATACCCCTTGAAATCCCCAGCTCACTTGTAGGAGAGTATAGTACCCAAGCTGTTGATGCAAGGTTAAGCGTGTATCGATTAGCACCATCAGTAAAACTAGTGAAGGAAGTCATCTGTCCATTAGACAAAAGACATGCATAAGTAGGGTTTTATGAAAAAGCATATTTTGAATCACACAAAAGACACACTTCTCAAAGCTAATACACATAGCAAATTATAAACACTATTTACAAAGACCGTATGCTAGATGACCTAGGCATAGTATCTTTTGAGGTAGAGCCCATTTCAGGGCTCTCCCAAAGGTATCTCGTCGTAATCAACCAATTCATATGCCCCTTTCTCCAAAACGCGACTGACAATTGTAACACCCCAGTTTTGACCCCATTTGAATTAAATGTACATGATGTATATATTGTAATTAATCGTGGTGTGGAGCTAAAGGAAAAAAAATCCCCACCATCAATTCAACGTTTTATGTATCGGCGATTAAAATCGTTGCCGATGGTATTTCGTGCTAGCCAACACATTATAATTTTTGGCATCATGTAATTATGCATTTTAATTAAAAACCCACAACCAGCTATGTCAATGCAACCATAATGAAAATGGCATGATTTTCCTAAGGAATAGGGGCGGGGAATCATTTAACCTTTGGGGCCAATGGGGAAAAGCCAAATGTCAAATGGAGAACCCATCAAACCCTCAACTACCCATTTTTTCTTTTGTGCCCAATCATTTAATTATTCCAAAATATGGTTGAGTTAGTTAATGCATGGGAATGGGGAAGAGTATGGAAGTTAGAAATTCAAAAATTGAAGAAGTCATTAGATTTTGGAAAATGTTTTTCTGACTTGTGGGGCAAGTAAATGCCGGGGAATGCATGCCCAAGCCATTAGTCACCCATTACTTCCATTTTCCTCACCCATTTTCCTTCATGTTGGCTTCCTGCATGCAGCTGAAGTTTCCTATGTGTTATCATTCACGGTTTTGCTCATTTCCCTCATTTTTGCATGCCCATAAATTTGTTTTTGCATTGTTCAGTACGTGGGAAAGGAATATTTACATTTTTATTGCATTTCCATGGATTCTTCCATAGCTGGGAACCATTTTTACCTGGATGAGTCACCAAGAAGCTAGAAATCCGTTTTTGGGTTTCATAACAGTTGTTTTGGGCTCCCATATTGCCATAGACGTCTTGAGAAACCAAAAACACGAATTGGGTTTTTTCAGAGGTCAATTTTGGCCCTAAGAAGTCATTAAACAATTGTTGAGATCAAATTTCTCTCCTTGGTGTTTTTGTCCATCTGTAAATCCGTGTTTGGGTTTCCTGTTTGTAATCATTGTGTATCAATTTTTTGTTTTTGGCCACGTTAGGGCCAAAACATCCCTAGGATTCGGTTTGTTGTTATTGGGTTGTTTTCACCTACCGTGGCAATTGATTTTGTGGCCGAACTGTTTTCCCAAAACCCAAAAGTTGTGTATATTTCTGTGTAGGCAATTAGTATTAGGAATGGGTAAGAGTGGAAAGGAGTCTGCTTGACAAACCTAGTGTTGTGCAGGAGCCTCATAGATAGAGCTAGAGGAATGAATCTCTTCTCTACACCCCTTAAATAGCACTGGAAGGGAATTCATGGCCTGAGGGACTGTGCAGCAGAGAACGGAATTATTCCTTGTGTTGGGTGTGTGTGGATGTCTTAGGAGTCAAACTAGTTCTGGTGTAGGAAACCTTAGCTATTCAATGAGCCCACTAACTTAGCAGATAGTGCTTCCATCTCTTGATAACCTGATAAACCCAACTCATTAGTTTGGCTTAATTTTGTGGTATCATTGGCTATGTGTGAGCCTGCTTAGTTTCGTTTTTCCTTAGGCAATCATGCCCAACTCAAGGGTGGCGGTGTTGCTGAGGGATTAAGGAGAACACTGGCCTATGTTTGGGTGGAACGTTGTAGCGACATAGCTGGTTGTGCGAAGCTTCATTCAAAGATAAGTATTCTTGTGAATTACCCATGCAACTATATTTTTATATGGATTAGGATGAACATGTTAAAATGTGTTAAATGCTTAAATTAAATGTAATTTGCTTCCGTTAAATGATAATTCTTTATGCATCTATGTATCTTAAGGTCAATGCATTTTATTTTACATTTTATTGGGCTAGTTGCCTGGGTAGATAGTGTCATGGTAGTGTCCTCTTCGTCGATCGGAGGGTCAGGGACGCTACAGTGTGGTATCATAGCACACATTTCATCATGGACCTCAATGGGCCATGAAGAAGTAGTGACAGAGGCAAGGTTACCCTCTGCCCAGCAAAGGAAAAATGTGAAAGACAGAAAAATTTAAAAAAATTTCTAAGTATGGAAAATGTCGGATGACTTAGGATGAAGTCCATCTGATACGTCAGATGAATTAGGCGGAAGCCCATCTGATACGTAGGATGACTTGAGTTGAGTCCATCCGATAGAGAAACCAAGCAGGGAAAAAAATTTGAAGGTTTTTTTTGAAGTGTTAAAATTATCGGATGATGTTTGCTGAAGCCAGCCGATACGTTGGCTCAGTTAGTCGGAGGAACCAAAGTTCTAGGTTGGAAGGAGCCAAAGGTCTCGACTAGGTGGAGCCAAGGTGTCGGCAAGGCTCTTTGGAAGGGAGCCGAAACGACGGTGGAAAGAGGAATATAAGAAGAAAAATTCACAAATTTTTCTAAGTATAGGAAATCTCGGAAAAGAATAGAAGATAGACTAGCTGATGCGTTGGAAGACAGAGGAAGATCGAGCTGATGTGCATCGAAAGACAGAGGAAGATCGAGCCAATGTGCATCGAAATACAGAGGAAGATTGAGCCAATGTGCATTAGAATAGAGAGAAATATCGAGCTGATGTGCATCGAAGGATAGAGGAAGATCGAGCCGATGTGCATTAGAGGATAGAGGAAGATCGAGTCGATGTGCGTCAGAAGATAGAGGAAGATCAAGCCGATGTGTATCGGAGGATAGAGGAAGATCGAGTTGAGGTGTCGAAAGAGTTGTCAACTATTGACCCGATACATCAGATGGCTAGTTGGGAAGGGATCCAATCAAATGAAAAAAAATCTGATTTTTTATTTTATTTTATTTTTAGTGGGAAAAGCAAATTTTCAGCAGTTTTTTTAGTATATTTACAAGTGCTGAAAAGATGAAAAATGGCAGCGATCTTATGTGCTAGATTGCACGAAAATCAAATATTTACAAAAAAAAAAATGAGGGTGTTTCCCTCGGGCCTGCCAAGGGGGAAAGCCCCCTTGACCATCGTCATCCCCCTAAGACCATCGTTATTGGTGCAAAGAAAATTATGTGTTTTGACAAAGTTGTCAATATAGTGTTGTCCAAATACAGGTAAGTAATTATGAACTCATGATATTGTTATGCAGCTAACAATTGTGTTTATTAACACATTGTGTAGAATTGTAGTCACCTTCATAGGCAGCATTCCAGATAAGAGCATTTTCAAAAGAGTTCATTCTTGCTTGGGCCAAGATGAGGATTGATGACATGAATGATACACAGGAGTTCAAGGAAGATGCTATGGGAGAAAATGTTAGAGTTGGAAATGACTAGATAGAGTCCAATGGGATAATATTTCAAGAGACTCCCCTACATTTTGCAGCCACCATGAGGATCCTAAGGGTGGATTTGAAAATTTGTAGAGAAGACAATGAAAGGATTCTTAAGGCTCAAGAAGATCAAAATTAGATAAATGCATCTATACTACAGAGTTTGATAGACATCTAGGGACAGATAAAATCTGGTCATCAGGCAGATAATCCAGAAAGAAGTAAGAGTAGCACTAGGGGAGATTCCCGTAAAAGGTCCCATGTCTCTAGGAGGGCTTCCAGGGATAGAAGGAACACTCCAGAATGGACTACTAGTGGGTCATCTAATTCTAAAAAACCCAATGGGGATTCAAGCTCTCCATCTCATAGGAATAAGAGGAGGAGACATTACAAGAACAATTCACGAGATGAATTCAAAAAGGAAAGTCCTACTTTTAATGGTGAGGTCAATACTGGTCAAGAAGCTGAGGCTTGGCTTCTTGGGATGAGGAAGTATTCCCAAGTTCAAGACTACTACGGAAATATGAAAGTAAGGGTAGCTATATTTAGTTTGACTGGAAGAGCATCCATATGGTGGGAAAACCATAGACAAGTAAATAAGGTTAATGAAAGAAGAATTGTGTGAAAACAATTCAAGAAATACTTCAAGCAGAAGTACCTCTCTGACAGGTACTATGATGATAATATTAAAGAATTCCATGAGATAAGATTGTGATAATAGACCATGAAAGAGTATTCAAATAAGTTCTTGGAACTATTAAGATATGTCAGGTGCATCAAAGATGAAAAAGTGAAGATCTAGGATTTCCTGAGTGGATTGCCTCAGTCTTACAAAGACAGAATTGAGTTTTATGAACCTAGAACTCTTGAAGAAGCAATAAGGAAGGCTAAGTATTGCTATGAGAAAATAAAAGGTAAACCTGATTATCATAAGACATGGAAGGAACAAAAAGAATGAGAAGTATGACCAAAGAAAGAAAGGTTTCAAACCTTCTAACTTCAGGAATCAACAGAAGCAACCATCACAAGCTAAGAAGCAGCTAGCCAGAGTGATGGGAGAAACTCCTAGAGATCCACAGCAGAACAAGGAACCTCTCCAATGTTGGAAATGTGGAGGACCCCACATGCATAGGAATTTTCCACTCAAGAATGAGAGTGCAAGGCTAGCTTACAACATTTAAGAAGAAGAAATAGTGGGTCAAGTAGAAAGGGCCATCCCTAGGATTTATGTAGCACTGGAGGACTGCCATGAAGATCACCAGTCAATTGTGGTTGAAGTTGTAGGTAAGATTGTTGAGAAATCTGTTTCTATTTTGAATGACCCTGGTTCTACTCACAGTTACATTACCCCTAGAGTAGTTGAGACTTGTTCTTTTAAGAAATTAAAGCATAGAAAATCTTGGTTAGTTCAGCTAGCAACTGGGACTAAGAGAAAGTTTAGTGAAGTGGTAGAGAAATGTCCATTGGTCATGAATGGATTGGTCACTTGTGTAGATCTAAATATTCTACCACTTGGTTCCTATGATGTTCTCATTGGAATGGATTGGTTAGAAGCTTACAGGGTAAAGCTTGACTGTTATAATAAGGCTTTTGAGTTCCTGGATGAAGAAGGCAACCCAAGGATTGTGAAAGGAATTCCAGAGGTGATTTCTGTGAGGCAGGTTTCAGCAATGCAGTTGAAGAAGTTTTGTAGGAAAGGTTTCCAGTTGTATGCATCTCATATTTTGGAGGCAACATAGGATGAAACTTCTAGGTTGGAGGACTATAAGGTGTTACATTAATTCAGGGATTTCTTTCTTGATGAGCTTCTAGGGCTTCCTCCAAAGAGAGACATTGATTTCACAATTGAACTTGTGCCAGGAGCAGCACTAGTTTCCAAGACACCCTACAAAATGAGTACACCATAAATGCTAGAACTGAAAATGCAACTACAAGAGTTGTTGGAGAAGAAGTATATCAGGACGAGTGTGTCTCCTTGGGGAGCACCGGTTCTATTTGTAAAGAAGAAAGATGGTACGCTCAAGTTGTGTATTGATTATAGACAACTGAACAAAGTCATTGTGAAGAACAAATATCCATTTCCTAGGATTGATGACGTCTTTGATCAAATGAGAGGAGCAAAGGTATTTTCCAAGATTGACTTGAGGTCTGGTTACCATCAGGTGAGAATCAAGGATGAAGACATTCATAAGACAGCCTTCAGAACAAGGTATGGACATTATGAGTTTGTAGTGGTACCATTTGGTCTCACAAATGCACCAGCTACATTTATGTGCCTTATGAACAGTGTCTTCGGCAGGTATTTGGAAAAGTTTGTTCTGGTTTTCCTTGATGACATTCTTATTTATTCTAAGAATGAGGAAGAGCATGAGGATCATTTGAGATTGACATTGCAATTTGTCAGGGAGCATCAGATTTATGCAAAGTTGCACAACTGTGATTTCTATAGAGATAGAATTCAATATTTGGGTTACATTATCTCATAAGAGGGTATATCTGTGGACCCTGAAAAGATTGAAGCCATTATGAATTGGCCTACTCCAAGAAATGTGACATATGTAAGATCTTTTATGGGACTTGTAGGATACTACAAGGGATTCATTGAAGGATTCTCCAAAGTTGCACATGTTATCACTTCTTTGCAAAAGAAGGGGATAAAGTTTGAATGGACATCGAGGTGTGAAGAAAACTTCCAACAGTTGAAGAACCTTCTCACCAGTGCACCAGTATTGAAGGTTATAGACCCAGACAAAGATTTTGTGGTATGTACCGATGCATGCGGACAAGGGCTTGGAGGAGTCCTTATGCAAGACAACCACGTGATATGTTACAAGTCAATAAAGTTGAAGGAACAATAGAAAAACTATGCCACTCATGATCTAGAGCTTGCAGCCATAGTATATGCTCTCAAGATGCTGAGGCATTACTTGATGGGTAGAATATTTGAGCTAAGGATAGACCATTGCCGTCTGAAGTATTTGTTTTATCAGCTTACTCTGAATGCTAGGAAAGCAAGATGGCTGGAGTTTTTATGTAAGTTTGATTTCGAAATCAAGCACATAAAAGGAAAGGAGAATAAAGTAGCTGATGCACTCAGCAGGAAGGTGCAGGAAATGCATGTAGCATCTCTTAGTATTTTCCAATCATATTTGAGGCAACAGATTGTTAATCATACTGCTGGAGATGAATTGTATGAGCAAGTAAAAGAAAAATTGCATTTGCAAAGTCTTGAGAAGAGGTATGAGGGATGGAAGTTGGAAGAAGATGGACTTCTTACTTATAAAGGAAGAATTTATATTCCAAATGTATTTGATATAAGGAGAGTTTTTATGGGTGAAATCCATTGAGCTCCATATTCTGGTCACCAAGGATATCAGAAGACAATTGCTACAGCCAGAAAGTAGTACTTTTGGCTAGGAATGAAAAAGGACATGGCTGAATATTATGCAAAGTGCATGAAGTGTCAGTAGGTAAAGGTTGAGCACCAACACCCAACAGGTTTGTTGCAGTCTTTGCCAGTTCCAGAATGGAAATGGGAAGTTATTTCGATGGATTTCATTATAGGATTTCCAATGACTTGGAGACAAGATGATTTCATCATGGTTGTGGTAGACAAGTTGAAAAAGGCAACACATTTTATATCAGTTAAGTCTACGCATAAGATTGATGACATTGCAAAGATATTCATGAAGGAGATTTTCAAATTTCATGGATTGCCTAAGGCAATAGTCTCTATGTAACACCCTGGTTTTGACCCCGTTTCATTAGATGTATATGATGTATATATTGTAAATGATCATGGTGCGGAGCTAAAGGCCAAGGCCCCACCATTGATTGGTTATGCCATGCCATGTTTCAAGTTGAAATTGTCACCGATGGGTATTGGGGCATGCAGCATAAATATTAAGTTTTGTCATCATGTAAATATGCATCTTTAATTAAAATGAACCCAACCAGCTACGTTTGCGGCAACTAAATTGAGAAGGGGCATGATTTTCCTAAGGATAAGGGGGGGATGTCAAACCTTGGGCTATGGGGAAAAATCCATGTGTCACCACCCTATTTTGATTTTCCATCTTTCCTTGTCTTATCCAACTGCCACCTTAAACGTTTAGCTGAGTAGTTGAGGCATTTATTGTTTTGGGAGTGGGGGTGGTAGGATTGTCAGTCCTTGCCCACCCGCACACTCCACCAGCAATGAACCTCACATTGGGAAAAAGGAAGCGAACTCTCCATGCTTTCCACTCTTTCCAAGACGGAGCTGAAACACTCACGCACCTCTGAATACTGGACATTCTCACCATTGTCTGTTCATTACTCTCACACATAGGATTTTTTTCCTGGTTTTGACACACACAACGAGCTGGGAGCCATGCTCTTTCATCCACAATTTTCCTGTGAAGGGACATTCACGTTTCGGCTGTATGATCTCCTTACTGACTGGTATGGCCATGTAATTTTCTATCATTTCAATGTTGAGATTGGGACCTTTGTTCTTCCCATGGGTTATGGTTGCCGCCATTCCACTCAAGATTCATTGTGTTGTTGTGGTATTCCTTATGTTGTGATTGTTGTGGTATCCTTTACATTTTGGGTCTAGTGCAAGTTTCCCTCATGCACAGACTATTTGGAGTCGTTCTCCCCTGTTAAGCTGTAATTGCAAATTAGTTGCATGCGTGCAATGGTTGTTCTTTAGACTGTGTTGGGAGCAGGGATGTTGGCTTGGTTTGCTTGATAAACTTGGTGTGTTTGGAAACCACACAGACAGAGCTAGAGGGTTGGATTTCTTCTCCACAACCCCTGAATAGAACTGGAAGGGAAGGCAGGGCCTGAGGGACTGTGTAGCAGAGAAGGGACTGATTCCTTGTGTTGGGTGTGTGTGGGTGTCTTAGAAGTCAGGCTAGTTCTGGTGTAGGTGTTCCTAGCTCTGTAATGGGCTCACCAGCTTAGAATTTATCCTTTCCCAGCTCCTTGATGGCCTGATAAACCTAACCATGTTGGCTTGGCTGTCTTATTGATGGCCTGAAAAACCCAACTGTGTTGGCTTGGTTGTTTATTGTGTATCCTTGGCTATGTGTAAGCCTGCTTTTTCCTTATTCCTTGGATAATCATGCTCAGCTCGGGGGTGGCAGTGTTGCTGAGAGATTAAGGAACACACTGGCCTATGGTTGGGTGGAACGTTGCAGCGACGTAGCTGGTTGTGGAACGAGTTCTTATAAGATAAGTAACTTTGTCTATTTTACTTCTGCAATCCTATTTACTATTTATGATTATGATGAACATGTTGAACGAATGCTCGTATGAATTTATGTTACTTCCACTGTGTATGATAAATGATTGCATCTGTGTATGTTCTACTTCAATGCACTCTGTTTCAGCATTTTTCTGAATTCACATGTTCATGGGGCTGGTAGCCTGGATGGTTAACGCCATGGTAGCGTCCTCTTCGCCGGTCGGAGTGTTGGGGATGTTACACTCTAATAGAGATGTCAAGTTCACTTCCAATTTTTGGAAGGGGTTGTTTGCGGATTTGGGTACAAAGTTGAACTTTAGTACTACCTACCATCCTAAGACTGATGGGAAGATAGAGAGAGTTAATCAAGTTCTTGAATACATGCTTCGCATGTATGTGATGGACAAACCCACCAAGTGGGAAGATTACTTACAATTGGTAGAGTTTGCTTATAAAAATGGACAACAAATCTTTGGGGATGAGTCTGTATGAAGCTTTGTATGGTAGAAGGTGTAGGACATGAGTGACTTGGGATAATCTAGTGAACAGGGTTGTGCTTGGTCCAGAATTGCTCTAGGAGATGGAGAAGGTGGTTATAAAGATCAGACAGAATCTGAAAGCAGCCTAGGATAGATAGAAAATCTATGTAGATAAGCATAGGGTGAAAAGAGAGTTCAATGTAGGGGATCATGTTTACCTCAGAGTGAGGGAAAATAAGAGTTCCTTGAAGCTTGGAAGTTGTGCCAAGATGTCACCTAGATATTGTGGGCCATTTGAAGTGCTTGAAAGAATAGGGACAGTTGCATATAGACTTGTATTGCCTGCTAGCACTAGAGCTCATAATGTTTTTCATGTTTCTTTGCTTAATAAATATGTACATGATCCTAACCATGTGATAAATTGGGATGTGATTCAGGTGGAACTCGAGGGAGAGTTCCAAATCGAGCCAATGCACATCCTCGATAGGAAGGTCACAATGTTCCGGAATCGAGCCATAGGGCAGGTAAAGGTATAATGGGAGCAATACGGTCCTAAAGAGGCTACATGGGAGCTGGAGGATGCCATGCAGTTGGCACATCCATTTTTTTTCAATTCTACGGAACACTGAGGCGGTACCAGTGTAGCATTTTGTTTAATTTTGTAAAGCACTGAGGACAGTGCTATTGAAGGGGGAGGGGAATGTAACACCCTAGTTTTGACCCCGTTTGCATTAAATGTATATGATGTATATATTGTAATTAATCATGGTGTGGAGCTAAAGGAAAAAAAATCCCCACCATCGATTTAACATTTTATGTTTCGATGATTAAAATCGTTGCTGATGGTATTTCATGCTAGTTGGCACATTATAATTTTTGGCATCATGTAATTATGCATTTTAATTAAAATACCCACAACCAGCTATGTCAATGCAACCATAATGAAAAGGGCATGATTTTTTTAAGGGATAGGAAAGGGGAATTATTTAACCTTTGGGGCCAATGGGGAAAATCCAAATGTCAAAGGGAGAACCCATCAAACCCTCAACTACCCATTTTGTCTTTTGTGCGCAATCATTTAATTTTTCCAAAATATGGTTGAGTTAGTTAATGCATGGGAATGGGGAAGAGTATGGCAGTCAGAAATTCGAATTGAAGAAGTCATCAGATTTTGGAAAATGTTTTTTCTGACTTGTGAGGCAAGTAAATTCTAGGGAATGCATGTTGAAGCCATTACTCACCATTACTTCTATTTTCCTCATCCATTCTCCTTCACGTTGGATTCATGCATGCAACTGAAGTTTCCTGTGTGTTATCATTCATAGAATCGCTCATTTCTCTCATTTTTGCATGCCCATAAATTCATTTTTGCATTGTTCAGTACGTGGGAAAGGAAGATTTATGTTTTTACTACATTTTCATGGATTATTCCATGGCTGGAAACCGTTTTTACCTTGTTGAGTGGCCAAGAAGATAGAAACCCATTTTTGGGTTTCATAACAATTGTTTTGGGCTCTCCTTGGTGTTTTTTTCCATCTGTAAATCTGTGTTTGGGTTTCCTATCTGTAATTAATGCGTATCGATTTTTTTGTTTTTGGCCATGTTAGGGCCAAAACGTCCCTAGGATTTGGGTTGTTGTTATTGGGTTGTTTTCACCTACCGTGGAAATTGATTTTGTGGCTGAACTGTTTTCCCAAACCTAGAAGTTGTGTATATTGCTTTGTATGCAATTGGTATTTGGATTGGGTAAGAGTGGAAAGGAGTTTGCTTGACAAACCTAGTGTTGTGCAGGAGCCTCATAGACAGAGCTAGAGGAATGACTCTCTTCTCTACACCCCCTGAATAGCACTGGAAGGGAAGTCATGGCCTGAGGTACTGTGCAACAGAGAAGGGAATGATTCCTTGTTTTGGGTGTGTGTGGATGTCTTAGGAGTCAAGCTAGTTCTGGTGTAGGCATCCTTAGCTCTTTAGTGAGCCCACTAGCTTAGCAGACAGTGCTTCCATCTCTTGATAACCTGATAAACCCAAATCATTGGTTTGGATGAATTTTGTGGTATCCTTGGCTATGTGTGAGCCTGCTTAGTTTCCTTTTTCCTTGGGGAATCATGCCCAGCTCAAGGGTGGTGGTGTTTCTGAGGGATTAAGGAGCACACTGGCCTATGGTTGGGTGGAAGGTTGCAGCGTCATAGCTGGTTGCACGAAGCTTCATTCAAAGATAAGCCATGCAACTGCATTGTTCATATGAATTAGGATTAACATGTTAAAATGTGTTGAATGCTTGAATTAAATGTAAATTGCTTCTGCTAAATGATAATTCTTTATGCATCTATGTATCTTGAGTTCAATGAATTTTATTTTATGTTTTATTGGGCTAGTTGCTCAGGTAGATAGTGTTATGTTAGAATCCTCTTCACCGGTTGGAGGGTCATGGACGGTACAACAATATAGGGCCCATGCCACATAGAGTCAAATTTTACTTCCCGCAGCTTGTCATGCTTCTCGTCATACGTCAAGAATAGGTATCCTTCATTGAAGGAATGGGGTTGGACAGTCCTGTCATATTGAACTTTCATTCTTCATTTATGTGCCTCAATAGCTAATGCATCATCACATCAAGTTTCATCAAGTTTGTTTAGATACAACGATCTTTCTTCGTCTATAGTGGTGTTGGAAAATAGTTCCACAACAAGTTTTAAAGAAGGGATCTCACACTCTATCAGGAGAGTAGCTTCTAGCCCGTATACTAATTGGAAAGGTGTAAAACCGGTCGAAGTTTTGACAGTACTCCTTTAGGCCCAGAGTGCTGAGAAAATCTATGAATTCCAGTTTGACTTGGCTTTCCCTACCATCCGCTGAAGCATTGTCTTTAATAATTTGTTTATAGCCTCAACCTAGCCATTAGCCTAAGGATAGTATGGTGTAGATTTATCATGACAAAAACCTAATTTTACACTGAGCTATGCCATCATTTTGTTTTGAAAATGTAATCCATGATTGGTCATAATGGCACCAGGAATCCTGAATATTGTAATGATATGGTTGAATAAGAATAGTGCAACAGTTTTACCATCTTTGAAATATATGGGCATTCCCTCAGCCCATTTTGTAAAATAGTCCACAACCACAATAATGTAGCCATGCCCCCTGGCTGAGGTAGGTCTGTAGTGCATGAAGTCTATGCCCCATTTTGCAAAGGGGCCAATTGCTACAACTGGATGGAGAAGAGCTGGATGTGTGTGTTTCTTTGAAGTGAACATTTGACATGGTGGGCATTTCTTGATTGTTTTAGTTAAATATTTGAAAATAGAAGGCCGAAAATACCCTGCACACAAGATTTTTTGGGCAGTAGCCAACCCAAATAGATGACTGCCACAAGCTCCAGCATGGTAATCATTTAAAATGATCTCAGCCTCCTCATGTGTAAGGCAACATCGTAATATGGAGTCAACACCACGGTGATATAGGGTATAATTCAAAATAAGATAACTTTTGGCCTGGTGGCGAACATGATGACGTTCATCTCGAGAAGCGGTAGGCTGGTATCATAAGGTCTAGAGATACAAAATGATATCTATGTACCATTTATTAGTTGCACTAATGAGAAACAATGAATCATCGGGAAATGAATCAAAGGGCTCTGTTTTCTCTGTAGTATGGGGAAGGTCACATATAAGCTCTGTAAAAACAAGAGACTTATTAGAAGTTCTTTTGGTGAATTCTAACTCAAATTCCTGGAGAATCACAATCCAACATGAGTATTTACCCCCAAGCACTTGTCATGTAAGAACGTAGTACATGGGGTTGGAAGCCGCGTAAACAATGGTTGTGTGGAGCAAGATATAATGATGAAACTTCTGGACTGCAATGACCGTGGCCAGAGCAAGTTTCTCCACATGTGAGTATCGAGTTTCAGAGTCTAGAAGACTCTCACTAGCATAATAAATCACATGTTCCTAGTCATGTTCATCTATTTGAACAAGGACCATGCCTATGGTAGAAAAGGATGCAGCCACAAATAAGGAATAGTCATGATCATAATTAAGTGGTTGCAACACTGGTGCATGGGTAAGTGCATGTTTAAGCTAATCAAATGCACATTACGTGAAATCATCCCAGATGAAATATCTTTCTTGAGCAACCTCATGAAACCATGAGTCCTTTCTGCATAATTATAGACGAAATGACGTAGAAAGTTTGCCTTCCCTTGCAAACTTTGGAGTTCAGTTATGTTCGTGGGAGTAGGTAGGGCTAAGATAGCTTCAAATTTCAAGGGATCTATACGGATGCCATCTTTAGAAACAATAAATCCAAGCAGTCGACCAAGTTCTACACAAAAAACAAATTTATGGGGATTTAGACGAATATTAAAATGAGGACATTGAAGAAACACAGGTCTCAAATGATCGACATGAATATCCTGCTACTTGGAATGAGCAGGCAGGTCGTTAAGATAAGGTTCCACAACATGTTTCAATGTCATGAAAAGCATATGACATGGCACATTGGAATGTCATGCTAGCATTCTTTAAACCAAAAGGAATTTTATGATAAGCAAAAGTCCCCCAAGGGAAAATAAATGCAGTCTTGTGTTGGTCTGACGGGAGAATCTTAATCTAATTATAGTCAGCGAAACCATCCATAAAGAAAAAAATAATGCTTCTGACATAGTTGTTGATTATCTGATTGATATAGGGAGTGGAAAAGTTGTCTTTTGGACAAGCTCGATTCATATCCCTAAAATTGATACAAACCCTAATAGTGCCCTGTTTTTTGTTCATAGGGACTATCTTGAACACCCATTCAGTTAATGGTACGGGGTAAATGAAACCAGCTTTCAAAAGTTTCTCAACTTCTTCTTTAATAGTGATTTATTTTCTTGGATGGACCTCTTGTATTTTCTGACGGACTGGCTTGGCATTGGGGTAAGTTTTTATCTCATGAACAATGATAGAGGGATCGATCCCTGGAATTTCTTCATATGTCCATGTGAAGACATCCCTAAAATCCTTGAATAGGGCTGTGTATAATTGGACCTATTTAGGTAAAGAGTTCTAACCTATGAAAATGTTCTCGGAAATACTTGGTTTCACTAATATGTCTACATGCATAGTTTTTGTAATGTCACAAATTTCATTTAGAATCGACACTATGAGTGAGGATTGGATACTAAGGGTTGAGGACTATATCAGATGAAACTGTGGAGGTGAAGTGGTCTTCTACCATATGGCAAGGGGGAAGGAAAGAAGATCGGTGATTATAATATTCCCAAGGCATCTCCTCTAATGACATAACTTCCATAATAGATTCGTCGATAGGAAGTATGTGTGAAATATAATCTAGAGATGGGGAGGGGTTCTCGAGCTAGTATGGCATGTGATAATGGTCTGAGGACACCAACAAATGGTCATCGATGGTGGGGTCACTGGTAGCTTGGATTGCATTGTAAATTTATTTGAAAGGGGAAAAGGATGCTGATTCATCAGCAATTGGTTTTCCTTTGTCTACATGAGATGTAGAAATCATGTTAATAGATGCATTTTGTGAAGTAGAAGGAGGATTGGATAAGGGAAAGACTCCCACTAGTGAAGAGTCTTTGATAAGGCCTACTCTAATGTCCTTATACTATGATTTATTCAGGAGAGGAACATTGTTCACATAATTTGTAATGGCGCTAGGCATCATGAAATCTAACTGGTCAACAGTAACAATCTTTCCTTGGAATGGAAATTGGATGACCCCAAAAATAGTCGATTCTACAGCTTGCATAGTGTAAAACCAGTTTTGACCTAGGAGTAAGTTGTAATCCAAAGGAGCATCGGCAACTTCAATGTGAATGGAGACTGAATTTCCCCCCAGTTCAACATGGATGGAAGGTAGTAATCCATAGGGTTGAAATTCGTGACCATCAAAAGCCTTGAGGGTGGTAGGGGAATGGTTGATTTTCGGGGAACCAATGGCTCTCCAACAAGATAAAGACATGATTGATGTAGAGGCACCCTTGTCCAAAATGGTACGATGGATATTATTTCCAGCAATTTTTGTAGCTATCTGAAAAGCTAATTGATGTGAGAGCCTCATCTTGTAATCATCTAGTTTGAAAGTGATGATATTACTATTCTCAAGATCCATAGCTCCAAGGGAAGTAAGCAAGTTTTTTCGTTGAGTTGGGAAGGCTTGAAGTACCTCTAAAGCTAACATAGCTCAAGGTCCTTGAGCCAAATCTTCGACAATATTATAGTATTGGGTGGCATGAGTGTTAGAATTAATTATGGAATTATGTAGAGTACCCTTTGGTGGGTGGAAAATTGCTTCTGGAATAGGATTTTCAATGTGAAGACCATTATTAGGAGGAGGTGTGGAAGTTGAGGCTTTTTCAGATCGAACATCATCATGTTTATTTTCTAGGGGAGGGTCATAACTGTGTGATCTTGTATTCAAATGAACTGTTTCACTAGACATCATTCGAACTTCATCAGTGGAAGAAGAAGTTTCGGTCAAGTACTTATGATCAATTAACTATTGTTGGGAAGGGAAAGGATCTTTTAGAACTACTGGGGTGGGTGAAGTTTTCAAAAACTTACTGACTTCCTCACTACAAGGACATTCTTTCATAAAATGGTCACCTCTGCAAATTAAACAAGGGTATTTTACCTTTCTCTTACCTTTTGAATCAACATCTGAGTTCTATGTTTTATTTCCTTCTTGTTGATTATCAGGTTTTTTAGATTTATTTTTTCCTTTCTTCTTCCCTCCTAAAGATTCAGTTGATTGGATCGCATTTACTTCAGCGGAAGCAACAAGAGAGGGTGTAGTTTTGGTAGATGGTGCTGGTTGATTTGACGGAGTGGTGGTTTGATTTTGTTTCTTAGAAGATTTGGCCGCCATTTGCATTTGAACCGAACCAAGTATGCCATCAATAGGTGGTTCAGTTGCAGGTCTTGATGGATCAATTGTAGGTCAAGGAGCATGGGGAATTAGATCATACAGAGCACATGACTGGGAATAGACCAAGTCTAGGTGCTAAGCATGGTTAATACCTTGCTCCTCAATAACAATGCCTCCCATGGAAACATCTCTAGAAATAGGTCGAAGTAAAGACTTTGTAAATGAATCAGTGAGCAATTGATCAAGAATAGGGGCCTTAATCAACCTTTGTCTTCTTCTACATTCATGGATATGATTGGAGATGTGATTTGATGTGGTTTCCCGAAGCGAGGTCAGAGGGTCTGTGTCTATTTCATATCGGATTGGCAATTGAAATTGTCTTAAAAACGCCATTGCTAAGGCATTGAAATCCCAAAAAGAGTGTTGTGGTAACTCAATGTACCAGTTTGAGGCAATATTAGTGAGGGTTCCTTGAAAAATTTGTAGATGGATTGAGCTATCCATCAAAGAATTGGATGAGCACCATAAGTGAAATGTCATCACATGGTTTTTTGGATCTTCACTGGGTTTACCATCAAACTTTGATATATCAGAAGGCAAATTTATAGGAATGGCAGGCCAAGAGGGGTCATGATGGATGGGGTCATTTGTCAATCTTGACAAGTTTGGAAGATCTAAAGTAGCTAGAAATGGTAGTTGTTGATTTGGTTGTGGATACAGGTAGTACTAGTATGGAATTTGTTGACCAGTAGGACCATATGTATATTGATAGATGGGTATGGATGATGCCCCTGAAGCTTGTTGAAAAGGTTGTTGATTTCCATAATTTCCAAGGGAGGGGGCCCTCTGGAAGGTGGTGGTGGTGGTGGTGGTCCTCCGGTGATGGTCCTCCACCTCTGGGTGGTGGTACTCCAAATGGTCCACTAGGTCCTCCAGGTCCTCTGGGTCCTCTAGGTCCTCCAGGTCCTCATGGTGGTCCTCCAGGTCCTCCAATAGTATTTACAAACGTTCCTCCATATGACAGGACATTGGACCAATTTGGTTGTCCCCAAGGTACAAAATCATTCCCAGGGTAGGGAATTCTAGGATAAATAGATGCCGGCGATGGTTTTTGATAAACTTAATTAACCGTAGGTGGCTAAGTTCCTGGATATGTATACCCCCAAGAAGCTGGATTATTGACAGGTTGCGCTCCTAAGGGTTGTCCTAAACTAGATGGGGAGGAACAACATTGGTGTTGGTAGGAGGGATAACTACTGTAGGTTGTGCTACAATTGCAACTTGTCCTGAACTAGTAATAATTCCACTAGTAGATGATGTAACTCGTGATGGGGGTTGCCCCTTGGCATTAGAATTTGTTGACATTACTTGATTTATGGAATCCCCCCCAACCATGACTGGTATGGAAGGCCTAGTTAAGGGGCCAGGATGTGAAACTGTAGGATTGTCATTTGGGCCTAGATTACCTTGAAATGGAACTTCCTCAATAGGACCTAACACTTGAGCTAGTGAATGATTTCCATCAGGACATGGGTTGTGAGAAGTCTCACCATAGGTTGGATGACCATCAAAAGAAGGTTTTATTTTGCCTAGAGGCCAAGGGTCTGTATTACAGGGTAAACGAGCCAAAATGGATTCATGATGAGACACAGGTGGAGGAATGATTCTTTCTACTCTCTCTAAAAAGTTATGAGCTCGATCGAGAGATGCATTAATTCTTGTCTATTCCTCTTCTCCTAAAGGATGGTTCCCTGGTGAAGGTCTAATAACCCCAAATTCAGAAATAGCTTGGCCCATAGAAGTCCTCCAAAAAGGAGCATCCAGGCCATAATTTGGTGGAGTACGACTATCGACACAACCTTCCAACAAAGAATGCATAGAAGCATCAGATGCAAGAGGAAGTTGAACCAAAGGACTTGTATAAACAATGAAATCTTCTCTGGTTTCACTAGCTAAGGCAGTTCCTATGGGAACATTAGAAAAAGATGGTTTTTCCATGGTTACCCCTTCTTGTCCTTCCACAGTATGAGGAGAGTTAGGAGGTAAACCCTGCAATCTATGAGAATGACGTCTCACAAGTTTCTCAGCCATGGTGGTGGCCGAAGTGATCTAATCTAGGTAAAAAAAGGATAAAATCACACAAACAATACCTACATAGAGCTAAAGGTCACAAGCAGACTTAAGTGATAGGATGGGTTCAGAATAGTCGATCTCTCACCAGGATTGTCAAGTAGGTGTAACTCGTGGTATACCTCAGGGGTACGTGCGTAGTAATCTCCTCAAATGATGTTTTTGGTGTATTTCTCCACATAAGATGACCAAATGGTTTTTCTCAAATGGTGAGGGTATCCTAGTGGGGTCTCCCAATATACACAAGGTACATGGGAGCTCAAATCGGTAGTAGTGTTGTCTAATGCACAAACATTCACAAGGATCCTTTCGATATACAGTCAAGTACATGAAGTACCTTTCTATATACCTCAAGATAACATGAAAGGCCGCTCGATATACCAATGGCACATGGAAGAACTGCGCGAGTCCTGGGTTGTAGTGCCGACAAATAACAACAACTCCTACATTTTACAATGCCCAGACACGTCACTAACCTATCACTCAAATTTCTATACAATTGTATACCTAAAGCTACCATTAATTTTATTTGGATGATTAGGTGAATGTTTGTGAAGTGTTATCTCCAATAATGCAAATTAATCTAAATTTAAATGCACTCTTTTTTACTTCGATGATAACTAACTAGGGTAAGGAAGAAACATTTTTATTTTCTTTTCAACAATATACCAAAATAAAGTTGTTTGTAACAATCAAAACAAGATCCAATAAAGAATGCAAAGAAATTTCTTTCAAACACAAAAACTCTTTTAAACAAGCACTCTAAAGTTTCTCAAAATGCAAGAAAGAAAACTAAGCCTCCAACGTGAATGCAAAACTAACTTTTGCTACAATGACAAAAGACCTATTTTACTGAATTACACATGCAAATAGAGATGAAAATTTTCACAAGCATAAACAAGAGGAAAATAATATGATTCTTTTTGTCTTTTTTAGAAAATATGAGGCACACAAAGCAATTTTAAACAAGGAACTAATATTTTAGGAAAAGGTTATAGGCTTTCTTTTCAAAAGAAAATCTTTTAGATACTTTACTAAAACACCAAAAATCAACTATGTTTCCACTTTCATTTATAAAAAAGAAGAAAATGGAATTTTTGGATTTGTGCTCAAACAAAAATCAAACTCACAAAAACCAGTAAAACAGACAACAAGCGAACAAGCAAACCACACAAAAAAACTTCAGAGAACGGGACAATTTAAAATTTTGAATAAAAAATTTCTTAAACAACCATTTTTGAATACCTACCTTGGCGTGTTGAAGAGCACTGCACCAGGGTGTCCTAGGCTGAATCAACGCTTCTAGATTTCTACACACAGGCACCATTGGTGCTCTATCAATTGAGGGAGAAAGGCACTATTGACGCTCTGAAAAAAGGGAGAAAAAGCGCCCTGGGATGGATCGGTGCTCTATCAGCAAAAGGGAAAGGCACTGCTCAAACAATGGAATGAAAGGATAAAATCTTGCAGGAGTAACCAGAAAAATTGAGTTGGACTGAAAAGGGTAAAAATACTCAGAAAAGAGGCAAAAAATCAGAAACATAAGATAGATGGATTACCTTGTTAACCGAAATAACTAAAAGGAGAGAGAACAACCTTCATAGATGGAATGGTTACTGAAGTTCGTAGATATGACTGGATTTGCACCAGATCTAATTGGATCTTCCCATCTGACTGGATTAAGCTTCCCCAGTGGAGTCGCCAATTTTGTTATCAAGAATTCTCAATCAGTGCGAACACTGCTTGGTCCTCTGCAATGTAAATCACAACTATAGAATAAAAATACACAACATATCCTTTCCTTGAATAATCAAATAAACTAACATGAAATACAATATACCTCAACCTTGGATCTGCTTGTCTTCTTTCTAAAAGTCCTTGCAATGGTTTAGTACCTACAAAATATATCACAAGACAACCAAATGGGATGAGAGCATCATGATAAATTGACTATTCATATTGGTGATCGAGGAATCCAATAATATATAATTACAATAAATAGAATTAAATATAGGAAAGGGAAATGTCTTTGTATTAATATATGGATGAGAAAGAAGTACAACCAAAAAGCCTTGATGTCGATGGCTTCAATCTCAACAAGAATGTCTACAATATCTTATAACTATGAAGACCTCTCCAACCACAAGCTAATTCCACTTTGCCTCTAATTCAGACTTCAAACTAATAGCATAAGGGTGTTTTTTTTGGCCTCTCCCACTCTCATCATGAAGTCTTCATTTATAGGTCTAGAAATCAAGAGATCACTAGGAAAAAAGGATAGAATGAAATCCCTATAGGTGAGGGAGGTGAGTGCCACCTCTCCCTAGTATATAGGAACTAACCCCATGGAGGCTTCCTCATGGAAGCTTCCAGAAGCTTCTTTTTCTCATTTTCTGACCACTGATGCTTTTAGCAAAACTAACAAAGGCGCTGATCTAGAGTTTTTTCCAAAGAAAGAAGACAACGACGCTTATGGGTCAATTGTGATAGGCGCCACCGACACTCTATGTAAAAAATATGAAGGCGTCGTCTCTTCTAGATATGGGAAAAAAGTGACCAAGATGACTCAAGTCAGGCTTGCTGGGAGGTTGAAAGGCAATGTGAAATTATCATGAAGGCTTAGAAGCAATTTGAGATTTCTAGGTGCAACAAAGACCAAGGAAAATCAGATGTGCTAAAATCTCTTCCCCACTGGAGTAGCCAGATTTGTTGCTAGGAATATTGCACCTCTTGCAGACAAAAGTTGTTCCTCTAGTATGAATTGTTCATATCTTGAACAAATGAGTTACAACAGAGATGGAAGACTTCCCCGAGAAGTTGTGGAGATCTGGAGTGATTTTCTTTTGATAGAATGGTATAGCTATTTCCTATGGTGATGGATCTTCACTGATGTACCTGCACAATCACATGAAATAAACAAACAATATAAAAAAGCACCAGAATATAATCCACAATTCTATGTCAATGACTAAGGAATCCAACATTAAAATACATGATTATAACATAACATATCTTATGGGAAAGGAACCAACTTTGCATTAAATATGAAGAAGAAAGCTTACAAACTTTGCCTTAGTGTTGTGATGCTCCTTCACATGCCAATACCTTGTCCCCAAAAGCTCCAACTTGCTCCTTTTATGTTCACCCTACTGATTTTGGCCAGAATCTCAATGCAACAACATAACTTTTCTCTCTCTTAACCATGGGGTATGAGCTTGGTTTTATAGGCCTTGGGAGGATAGGGATGGTTGAGTAAATGGTGGGTGAGGTGGATAAGAGATCCCAAAAGGATGGATCTTAAGTCCAAGTGGTCCTCAGGAATAGGGATAAGGGTGCCACAAAGCCTTCCTTCGAGAAGCTTCATGGAATCCTCTCCTTTTCACATTTTACCAAGGGCACTGCTTCTACTCCACTATGATAGAGCGATGAAAGGGAAGAACCGTTCCTTGAACAAGGGAAAAAAGTGTTGGAACTACCTACTGCCAAGAGATGGAATACATTACTAAAGAATTTAATGTCCCTTGCCTTAAGGGAAAAAGTGGTGCTTGATTTTTATATGCGAAATTGAATTCTGGACCAGTATTTCACTTCACAACTTGGGATTTAGGCAAATAACTGATTTTTGGGACCTCATCACATGATGATGATGAGATTTATGTGTAACAAAGTCCAGACAAGTTGCAAGGAATATTTGGAGAGGAATTTAATATTCCCAGAAAATTTGAAGGTGATAGTTTGGCATGATCTAAGTAAATACCCATCAGCAGAGTCAAATTTGGTTAATCCAGGAAAAAACCTATCAGCAGAGTTATTTAGGGTAACCAAGGTAAAATCCTATCTGCAGACTAAGTTGGGGAAAATCCTGGTAAAAAAATAACAAAAATTAATTCAAGGTGGGTTTAAAGAAACTATTTTTCAGATTGATCCAACATGAAGTGGAAATTTGCGACAGTTGCAGATGTTAATCCAAGACATGAAAAAAACCAACTAGTCACCTGGAAAAAAAAGAAACAAGCTTTAGATCTCAAGGACCTTTTTGTCAACCTCATACAAAAATCACATAGTTTTTAGTAAGAATCTCATATACCAACAAGAGTTGTAGAATTTTTAGCTGGTGTTTGTGCATGCATATTAATACCCAACTTAAAGGGGAGTGTATATTAGTTGGATAGTGGTTGTAGGGAAAGTCTTGAATCATTAATTAAATTCAAGGGTGCAACTGTACATAATAAGTGTAAAAGTGGCAAGTTAAGAGGAACATGTGTCACAACATAGGTTAAGAGAAATGAAGAGCCGTGGAATGTAAATTCCCAATGAAAGAGGGGATTTGTAAGTAGTATGGATTACCACCAAAAAGAATCTTTGAATATATAACTTAGTTGGTCTCTCCAAATATTTGTGCTTGCACACTAAATATCATAACATGCATTCCAGATTAATTCTACATGGTCTCAAATAGTATGGGAGTCGAGCACGTTAGCTCAAATAGTTTAAATAGACGGTTTCAAGGTGGAGTTCATTGTGAGGTATCCAATTCTAGTCCATCTAAGTTTTGAGTCCCACTGGGTTTCCATCCACTACTGCAGCTGGTAGTCGACCCACCCTGCATCTAGATATTCCAGAAAGAGGGGGGATCCAATGAGGTTTCATTCAAAAGAAAAATAGTAATTCAATATGGTATTAGAGAATCCAATGAACTTAGAAATAATATTGAGGTGCAAGGAGATCCACATGATATAACAAGGTTACATTCCCATAGATATTACCTAGCAGCTTAAGATACCCATGAGGGAAACAAGATGTAGGTATCAAACTTATGGAAACATATGGAATGATCAAACATCTTAACAGGACCATTTTAGAAATTTAAGACTAAGTTTTCTTCACAAAGATCTAGGATCAACCCCTTGAGAATAATACATTGTGTTAATGTGACCTAGTATACACTATCATGTGATATCTCATTGTTAACTGAGCCTAGACAATGTATCCCAATGGATGATGCTAGTTTCAAATCCTTCGTAATTATAACATAACAGATGCCCTATGACCATCACATCTAAACCAAAATTAAGTCCCACTTTGTGGTGGAAGGAAGGAATGTCTAATACCTTGGCATCTTATGTTCCATCCCTTCAAATTTGGGGTCTCTCCAGCTTTATCTTGGAATTTTGGGGATCGTTCTAGTTGTTACTAACACATGTCCCCCAGTCTCCCTATCCTATATAACCAAGTACAAGGTAAAATTGAAAAATTTCTTCCAAGGTATAAATAAACACAAAGGGTACATTCTACTTCATTCAAATTTATAATACAAAAAATCATATTGTAGTATCCATCTAGCAAAATAACAACACAACAACATAGTAGCAAAATTTAGCCAAATCAGGCCCTTGCATACAAAAATTCAGCCAGGAATTTGATTCGCTAGAATTTCCTTCAAAATCATATTCAATTCAAACAAACGCCATAGCATGCCAAAGTAATTTGTCACTCCAACTAAAATTTTACATTATCCTTACAAATAGTCAGAGACATTTGCAAATATAAACTGCAATAGATGGACGCCTTTTCTCCCACCTATCTAATATCCATTAATCGATCGCTTTAATTTCCATCCATCTAATATCCATCTGCACATAATTTTTATTTTCATTTGTATAGTATCCATCCATCTAATATTCATTCAGTGTATAAGCACCTAGAGTGCTAGTTTTCCATGCTAGGTGCATTAATATATTAGTTAAATTAGTAAAGTACTTTTTAACACTCAGTTTGTTTTTGAGAAAGGGAGAGGGTGGAATATTTTATAGTCATAGAATAAATTCCAATATCCATTAAGATTTCATTCATTATGTTAAAGAGAATACATTACGGGAGGATAACGAAGATGCACATTTTCACCCGTGAAAAGTTTTTAAAATTTTGAATAATTTGTATGGCTTAGGTAAATTTTCTAATACGTTTTTTCCCAAATCGTATCAAATCAGGATAACTATGACTTGAAAATTATCTGTTGCAGGCAGCTCCCACTATATTTACCTCTATAAAATCAAATTAACAACACACGTCAGTGAATTGTCTTTGTGTACAGAAAAGGTTATGGAGTTTTCCTATATAAAATAAGGGCAGTGACCAAGTTTTCCACTGTATTGACCACTCACAAAAAGGCAGACCTGAATTCCCTCACCATTGATTTGACAAATAATTAAATAGCTACATACTTAATGAAATACCCTAATTGGTATCTGCAATTGAAATTTCATGTGAAACCTAAAAATACCCAACAAATTTAAAGGTCAAATCATATCATATAATTTCACTAAAAATGCATACAAGTTCTTCATATACAATCTAACTCTACATATTCACCCTCTCGAAAATAAACACATTTCGAAAGAAAAATTTATGCCAAAAATATTACCAGGACCAGGTAGGGAACTTGGCAACTAAATTGTCATCGGCCTGGACAAATTCATCGAGAGAGAGAACACCCTTTTCTTTGAATGTAGAGACTGTATGAGGCTCTGTTATCCTTTCCATGACTCCTTTGTAGTCTTTGTGGATCTTTTTTCAAGGCCTGTGCCATTCCATTACAAGCCCTCCATCCAACGCCTCTCATGTCCAACCCTCCCCTCCAAAGCCTGTTAATTTTTGTGGATTTCATTGTGTTTGTTTTGTTGTTTTTGTTTTAGTTATTTAGTTTTTATTTTATATTTTATATTATAGATATTATATATAATATAATATTTAATTATAATGTGTTTATATATATTAAATTTATTATAAGATATATTAACTAATTATATAAATACAAATAATATATAATTACTTATATTATATACAATTAAGCATATGCATATATACAACTATAATATATTAATATTACATATTAGCTACAATATATAATAATTATATGATCCCTTTCTAAGAGGGAATTCACTAATGGGAAATTGCAATTTTGGCAAAAGATCTCCAAGAAGATACCTGCAAAAACACATCAAACAAAAAAGATCAAACGTACCAAATTATTATCTATAGATCTATATTGGTGACTAAGGAATCCAATAATAAACATGCAATATTACACATAACAAGTATATGGGAAGAAAACCAACTTTGCATTGATAAATAATGAAAGAGTTTACAACCTTTGCCTTAGTGTTGATGCACTCCTCCACAAAAACGATGTCTTATCCCTGATAGCTCCAACTTGATCTTCTATGCTCACTCTTGATGGATCAGGCCAGAATGTCAAAATGGCAACATGAATTTCCTCTCTCCTCAACCATGGGGTATGAGCCTGTTTATATAGGCCTCAAATGGATAGGGATGATTGAGATTTTGGTGGGTGAGGTGAACATGAGATCCCCAAAGCATGGATCTCGAGCTCAACTGACCCAAGTGAATAGGGATAAGGCCTGCCATGAAAGTTTTGATTTAGAAGCTTCGTGAAGCTTTTGTTTTTCAATTTTTACCAAGGCCACCGCTCCTACTTCTTGATGATAGAGCGATGCTAGGAAGAACTGTTCTTCAAACAAAGAGTAAAGGCGGTGCCACTGCCTATCTTCAACACAACTCAGGCGGTGCTGAAGAAGGTACCGCTCCTAAACTTAAGGGTAGAAGCGGTGCTAGGTTTTTATATGCAAATTTGACATTTGGATCAAGGTTTTCACTTCAAGATTTGGGAATGAGGGAAAACATGGATGTTTAGGATCTTATCACATGTCAATGACAAGATTTGGGTGTAACAAAATGCCCCCGAAAGCATGAGGCTAGAGGGATACGATAGGCGAGAGCTTTGATAGAGCAAATTATCACTTCGAGGCAAGAATCGGCTTGATCTAAGATCAACATCAATCAGGCATATGCGATACACCAATACTTTTGACTCATGAGCAAATGTGTCTTCACCATGGCTGTAGACCAATACAAGGAAAATCCATGGGAGAAAATAACGAACATGCCTACTAGAATACAACATAGATCCATGTGATAAATGACTCAAACTTGGACATAGATACAAGACATACAATTTATATCTATGTCATACAGAGACAAATTTGAGCATAGCCACGACCATACAAAATGTGGATCCATGCTGGTACTTCATACAATATATTCCATCGTAACCTGGGGAGAAAGTTATGAGTGCTTTCAAAAAAATACCCAGGGTCTTCATCTCATCTTCCACAAAGTATGATTCTATCCATGTGATTACAATGATCTAAATTCGAACATGGTAGAAACCACTTGATTGCTGGTCAATTATGTGAACCGTTAACAAGTGCGAGGGAGATCACCATTGATGTCAATGATTCCCAAGGTACCCTAGTACAATCTACTGAGCGTGAATAGATGTTTTGATGTCGAACACCCAGTGGAATATTTCGATCAAAGGTCAATGATGTGAACCTATGTCAAGAGCAAGAGAATATATCATTGAGGCATACAGATCTCAAGGTACTAAATTTGTTTCTAATACTATTCCCTGGATGATAAGCTGATGTTGATAGGAATAGTCTCGTCGAAGGAGGGACAATTTTTAATCCCACATTGATGACACGAATTTTGTAACAAAGCTCTGGAATGTTATAGATAATGTAGCCATACGAATGACACAAAAGTACTGACACAAAGGCTGTTTTAAGTGTAGGTGTAAAATTTTTACTTCCTTTGAAAATTGGGCGACACGACAAAAGAATTGGCAGCATGGCTAAACCAGACGGACACACAATATGACATTGGACAATGCATTATTTTGAAAGGCTCAAAGGAGTGACAAACATGACTCATTAAAGTGGATCGACTTGTAAGTCAGCTGAATACCCAATTGATTGAATGATATGTAGACAAGTACCATGTTCAAAGGTGACAAACAACTGCCATTTATTTGCAAAATGATTCCCTTCCCTTAATTTCCCCATCATGATTGATGAGTGCCTCTTTTAATTTTTATGATTCCAAAGAGGGTAACAAACACTCATTGTACCTCATCCAAAGACAAGTACATTCTCATATATTTAATGAACCTCAGAAAGGAGGGGTTCGTTCCCTGAACGCGTCTCTCAGTGTTTAGTTTAACGAGCCCAATGAAAGCAAACTCGGTATCGTTCATGTTTAGAGAGTCTGGATGAAGATGAAAGAAAAATACAAAGGTCCTTTTTCATATGATTTAGTCTCTAGGGCCTGAAAAAAGTATAAAATAATACTCGAGAGAACTCTTCCAGTCATGATTGGCTAGAGCGTTCCTTTTTCTTAAATAGTACGTCTGAACCGAAAAACAGATAACCTATCATCAAAGAGACGACTTTTCAAATACTTTTATGAGTATGAAGATGACAAGTACTCAAAAATATTTTCATATTTAAGGAGT
Source organism: Pseudotsuga menziesii (assembly GCA_001517045.1). NCBI lineage: Eukaryota > Viridiplantae > Streptophyta > Pinopsida > Pinales > Pinaceae > Pseudotsuga > Pseudotsuga menziesii. The sequence goes on from LPNX010043483.1 coordinate 838,890, forward strand.
CCAAAAAGAGTTTAAATGAGTCTCCATTACGTTTATTTTTTCACGACAAGAAGTTTTTACGAGCCTGAAAAAGAATTGGAAAAAGACTCAGACCTTTGATACTGAGTTCTAAGAGCGTGACCAAAGTGTCGAAACAAATGATCAGGGACTTTTTTTGATTTTCTGGAAGTGTGAAAAAGTCAAAAACAAACTCCTCCATAGACACTACTATTTATCTTTTCATCCCTACAAGACCTAAAAAGTCCATTAGTCCTCTAAACATTCGAATAAATGACTTTATAAACTATATTGAAGGGTGTTTTCATACCAAAATGATTTTAAAAATATTAATAATAATGTGAAAAAACTAAACATATATATTTAAAATCCATTTGAATAGTAAAAACAAGTCATTTTACTATTTACCAATTTGTGAGAGCATTTGGGAGACTTTTGGAGCCAGATCTTCAACTGGAGATTACAGGAGCATCCACTGTCCATTTCGAGTACCGTCAGAGCTAGGTAGATGCTAGAACCTTGCTATTTCACTTTATACTTTCCATTTTTTATTTGGCTAGGGTTTTAGGGGTATTTGAACAAGCCCTAAACCCAAATTGCGAGCACTACTCCTGCTCCTTGTGGGATAGGCAGTGCCTGATAAAAACCACCCCTTTTCAATTTCACTCAGGTCGTTCCACCGCTTTGTGTACACTGAGGAAAGGTGGTGCCAGCCATGAGGTTGGAAAACTAAGTGGGAAAGAAAAAATAAAATGTCTTTGATGATTTTAATGATTGAATATGGTTTTGACTAGCTCATTTGTTGTTTTTGGCAGGTTTTATCTGGTAAAAAATGGTTATATGGAAAGAACGACAACATGACAATCATGATTCCCTCATTGAGGGAAATGTGGGGTGCATTGCTTCTTTGAGAGGTTGTGGCCTCTTGAATTTTTTTCACACTCCGAGTATGATATCCCATGAGCTCCTACTAGAGTATATCCTGTGCATGTGGAACCCTGAACACTAGTATTTTGAGGTTGGAGCTCATATATTGACCATAGATGTAGAGGACATCTACTTTATGATAGGATTGTCTAGATGGGGTGCTCAAGTTTCATTGAATGGTTCCCAAGGAGAGGATGTGATGACCCAGGAGCTAATAAATCGTTACTGCGTGCTTGGTACTTGGATGTCGAGGAAGAAGATCCCCATAAAGGTAGTGGTGGATGATGCACTGCACACTGTTCTTTTCACTATGCAGAGGCTGGCAGGAAGCCAAGGGCCTCACCAGGCATAGAGAGCACATTTACTATATTCCATAGAGGCTATGGCACCCACTATCTTTAACTGGGAAGAGGCACTACTTCCGGTCTTCAAGGACTAGTTGACTAAATGTCGACAAAGGGAGCTGAAACAGTTCAGCTATGGATCCATTTTAGCTTGTTTATTTTTTGAGTGGGTGCCCCACATGAGGCCCCAAGTGATATTTACAGAGCTGAGGCCCAGAGACCCTCGTATGTTGAGGTGGGTAGAGCTTATGGTTCGTACAGGCGACGACAAAGCCAAAGTGAAGTATGTTGCTAGATTTTTTCGCTGATTGGAGGACCAGATCGTCATGATCAAGGATTACACATATGTGGGTACTGAATTCAGAGGTGACCTTGACCTACCACTTCCACCTAGTGCACAGTGGGGAGACATACGTAAGAAACAAGACTCTAATTGTTGATTGTGTTTTTGAACTTTCATGTTTTATGTTTTTATGAGAAGTAACAAGACCTAAATTTTCTCATGCAAATGTTGGTTCCGCACGACCTGGGGGATCATCCCTAATGGAAAAATGAGTGGGATCTTGGTTTGTTCACTGAGGTGATGAATAGTTGGGAGAGTTAGAGGAGAACCTAGATAGTTTAACCCTGGACATACCAGATGCAGATATAGATGACCTCCCGATGAGGTACCAGAGGCACACTGTAGGAGTGCCAGGCCGTTTCAGCTGACTGCTGCGTAGAGTAGTACAAGATGTCATGTGTTACCATGACCATTACTAGATGATGTTCTGCATGATGTATTACTGAAAGATGAGACAACTTCATGATTTTGTATGATGTTGTATTTTCTTGAATGCCACTGTTCTTCAGATGAGGTCTCGTGACAATTTTTGTAAAAACATTATATATATATATATACAGATAGACTCTATTACTGATGTTTATGCATCTCAAATGGAAAATGTATTTATATGAGTTTATGTGTTATCTACTATTTATTTACATATGATGAACCATGTTTGATTTTCAAGTTATGTATGAGAAATATACCATTCTAGGATATAGTTTGCTAATGAATCAACAACTGCATTGTCTTCCCTACGGATATGCCTGTAAGTAATGACCTCAAATGATCTTTCCACTAGATGTACTCTCTCAAAGAGATAGAGAATTATGGGATTTATTATGGCATAGACATGGTTCAGATGAGAAACCACTAACTGAGAGTCTATGAAACTACCAAATTATGAATGTCCCAAGATGCAGCTTCAGTCAGTAGACCTATTACTACCTGATACTCGACGATGTTGTTGGTAGCTAGACCAATACAAACTGCTCCTAAACTAACTAGATCGTGTGCAGGGGAATACATAACCCAAGAAGCTGAAGCAAGGTTTAGGGTATGATGGCAAGCACCATCAGCGAAGCCATAAAAAGCCATCTGATATGCATAACCAAAACATGGTATAAACAGTTTAGACACTAAACTCAAAACCATATTGAAAATACTAAAACACACTGAAAGTAAAAAATGTACATATATACAAGGTACCATACAAAAGTGATATAAGCATAGTACCTCTTTAGGTACAACCCATTGTGAGGTTTCCTAAAGGGGATTCCATCATAATCTACAAGCTCATAGGCCCCTTTCTCTAAGACTTTGGAAACTATAAAAGGACCATACCACAATGATTCAAACTTCCCTTTTCCTAGTTTATCATGTTTCTCATCATAGGTCAGAACTAGGTCACCATCATTAAAAACACGAGGTTGGACAGATTTATCATACTATGCCTTAACGCATTTCTTATGTGCCTCATTGACTAAGGAAACATCTCGTCTAGTTTTGTCAAGATTGTTTAGGTATAAGAATGTTTCTTCCTCGGTGGAATTATTGGGGAGAAGTTCAACGACAAGTTTCAAAGACAGGATCTGGCACTGAATAGGTAGGACAACTTCTATTCCATAAAATAACTGGAAAGGTGTAAAACCAGTCATTGTTTTCACTGAAGTCCTATAAGCCCAAAGAGCAGAAAAGAGAGTTTGGTGCCAGTTGGATTTATGATCTCCAACCATCCGACGCAGCATAGTTTTTAAGACTTTGTTAATGGCCTCGACCTGACCATTAGCCTATGGATAATAGGGAGTTGAATTTTCATGGCAAAAACCCATCTTGGAACTTAACTTTGCCATCATCTGATTCTGGAAATGTGATCCGTGATCAGTGACTATGGACTGTGGAACTCCGAACCTAGCTATTACGTGACTAAATAGGAAGAGGGTGGCAGTATTACCATCCTCTGCATATGTAGGCATAGCCTCAACCCATTTAGTGAAATAATCCATGACTACTATGATGTAATGATGCCCCTCGACAGAGGTAGGATTCCAATGCATAAAATCTATCCCCAATTCGGTGAAAGGGCCAACAACAATGACGGGGTGTAGCGGAGCAGGGTGGGGGTGCTTTTTCAGATAGAAATGTTGATAGGGTGGGAATTTCTTAACAACCTCATCACAATCTTTGAATATTAAGGGCTAGAGATAGCCAGCGTGAAGGATTTTCTGGGATGTAGCCATCCCAGAAATATGACCACCACATGCTCCAGAGTGGCAGTCATTAAGAACCTGTTCAGCCTCTTCATGGGTGAGGCATCGTCAGAGAATGGAATATATACCACACCTATACAATGTATCATTCAGGATAAGGTATTATTTTGCGTGGTGACAGATACGGTGACGATCGTCATGAGATAAATTGGGATGAAATATCTATGTCTAGAGATAAATGATTAAATATCCATACCACGGGTTGGTCATGCTTATTAGGAAAAAAATTCATCAAGGAATGAATCACTGGGATCATAATCCATCAAAGTAGAGGGAAGGTCACACATCAGCTCTGCAAAGACCAATGATTTCTTTGAAGTAGCCTTGGGAAACTCAAGGTTAAACTCCTGCAGGATGACGATCCAATGGGAGTATTCCCCCCCTAACACCTAACGAGTCAGGATGTAGTACATAGGGTTCTGGTTTGCAAATACTATGGTAGTGTGAAGCAAAATGTAATGACAGAATTTTTGGACAGCAATGACCGTAGCCAATGCTAGCTTCTCCACACATGAGTATCAAGTTTCAGAATTGAGAAGATTCTTACTAGCGTAGTATATCACGTGTTCTTGGCCATTCTGATCCTCTTGGGCTAGAACCATTCTGATGGTAGCAGTAGAGGTAGCGACATATAAGAGAAAATCCTTTGAATAATCTAGGGGGTGTATCATAGGTGAATGAGTTAGAGCATGCTTAAGATGATCAAAATCTCATTGGGCCTAGTCATCCTAGAAGAATGGAGTGTCCTTATTAAGGAGATGCATATAACCATGTGTTTTCTCAGCAAAGTTACAAACAAAATGATGAAGAAAGTTTTCCTTCCCTTGCAAACTTTGGAGCTCAAGGATGTTGGTTGGGGCAGGTAGGGCGAGTATAGAAGCAATATTCAATGGATCAATATGGATGCCATCCTTAGAAACCATGAATCCTAAGAGATGTCCCGTCTCAACGCAAAAACACATTTATGTGGGTTCATCCATATTTTGTAATGGTGACATCTCAAGAAAATGTCTCTAAGATGTTGGGGATGGTCTTTCCATTGCTGTGAATGCACATAGATATCATCAAGGTATAGATCCACGATGTTTTTAATGTCATGAAACACATAGGACATAGGACGCTAGAATGTGGATTTGGCGTTCTTAAGGACAAAGGGTAACTTCCTATAGGTGAAGATTCCCCATGGGAATATAAATGATGTCTTGTGCTGATTAGTGGGAAATATCTCAATCTGATTATAGCTAGAAAATCCATCCATGAATAAGAAGACAACACTTCTGGCACAGTTGTGGATAATTTGATTGATGTGTGGAGTTGGAAAATTGTCCTTAAGACAAGCTTTGTTCAGGATTCTGAAATCAATATAGACTCTAATGGTTCCCTGTTTTTTTTTCATAAGAACGATGTTAGATACCCATTCTGTCAGGGGTATAGGATAGATGAATCCTACCTTCAGAAGTTTTTCGACTTCGGCTTTAATAGTCGTTGCCTTCCGGGGATGGACTTGACGTAATTTCTGCCTGAACGGTTTGGCTGTGGGATAGGATTTGATTTCATGGACCATGATAGACGGGTATATCCCAGTAATTTCTTCATAAGACCAGGAAAAAATATCTCGGAACTCCTTGAAAAGTGCTCTATATTCTTCAGTTTCTTCTATTGAACAATTCTACCCAACATGAACATGTTCAGTAGTTCCAGGCTTGACCGATATGTTGATTGGAGCTATTTTAGTGATGTTGCATATATTTCCTTCAGAATTAAAATCTTGCAAAAACACAGATGTTTGTGAAACGTCGACAATATCAATACCCAAGAGAGATACAAAGTCATTATCTGCTGAACTGGTGTTGGGGAGGAACGAGGATCTGTGATGACGATCCTCCCATATTGATTCATTTGTACTCATAATCTACATGATAGTTTCATTTGAAGGAAAAGTTTGGGAGAGATAATCCAGAGTAGGAAGAGAGGGTTCTAACCAGTAGGACAGGTGGTAAGGATCCGAAGCACATGATTAATATCATCTGTATGATCATCAGAAATGGATTGGATAGCATCATAAACTGCTTCATGCAAGATGTGGGAGGATGACTCAACAACTTGCTCACCCTTGGGATCATAGCCAAATGAGGAGATCATATTGACAGTTTCCATATCTGTGCTAGAAGGAGCTGATGGGAATACCCCCATAAGGGCAGAGTCCTTCAACATACCTACGCCAATCGACTGATAAGGAGGAGGGAACTGACCTAGCATAGGGATGTTATTTGCCATAGGGGTAGTAACATTCGGCGTGCATAAATAAAATTGATAAATCATCACAATATTTCCCAAATGTCAAAACTAGAGCATTCTAAATACTGTGGAAGTGACATCAGTCATAGAATAAAACCAATTTCTTCCTAGGAGAATATTGTAGTCTAATGGGGTGTCCACCACTTCCACCTGAATGGAAACAATTCCCACCCCCAGCTCAAATAAAAGTTCTGGAATGAGACCATGGGGTTGGAAACCTCTGCCATCAAAGGCTCTTAGGGTCGTCAGTGATTTTGCAAGCTCAGGAGAGCCAATGGCTTTCCAATAGGATAGAAAAAAACTGAGGTTGAAGCACGTTCATCTAGAACAGTCCTAAATATATTTTTCCCAACTAATTTTGTTATGATCTAAAAAGTGAGTTGGTGAGGTAGTCTAGATTTGTGGTTCTCCTATTTAAAATGGATCAAATTTGTGTTATCTGGGTCTAGGGCTCCTAAGGCATTTAACAAGTTTTTGGGTTGCGTGGGACAACTTTGGAGTACTTCTGAGGTAGAAATTGCACATGGTTCCTGAGTGAGGTCTTCAACAACATTATATAACTGTGCACCTCAGGCATTGGGATTAAAAACAGACTTTCTAAGAGTACTCTTGGGTAGACGCAAAATCATGTCGAGATTAGGTTTCTCGTTAATTAGGGGACCATTAGATGAGGATGTGGGAGAACCAGTGAGAGGAGATTTATCTGGAGAAGGATTTTCATTTTTATTCTCTTCAGGTTTGTCATATGATTAAGTATGAGTTGTTAAACTAACAGTTTCCAACAACATCACTCATACTTCCTCTGAAGGACCAGAATTTCCTTGATTAGACGTGTGGTCTATCAATTGTTGTTGAGAAGGAAAGGGATCAGTAAGAACTACTGGTGCGGGGTCACCTTTTAAAAACTTGTTAATTTCATCATGATGAGGAAATTCCTTCATGAAATAATCGCCACCACACAACATGCAGGGATATTTGGCTTTCCTTTTTCCTTTATTGTCATTCTCCAGGGCCGTAGGTTTGGGATTTTCCTGTTGGTTTTCGGGTTTTTTATTTTTACCTTTTCCATTTTTCTTATTACCGGATGATTTCATACTTTGAATAGCATTCATCTCGGCGTAAACCGTAGGATTAGAAGGAGTAGTAGTAGAAGCACTAGGTTTCTTGGTAGGTTTAGCCATTAATAGGGTCTGGATTGAACTGATAACCCCATCGATAGGAGTTTCTGTAGGTGGATTAGCTTGGTCCATGCTGGGACGAGGAGCTTGAGGAATAAGGTCATACAAAGTTCCAGAATGGGAATACACCAAGTCCAGATACTGAGCATGATTGATAGCCTGCTCTTCAGTGACAACGCCACCCATGGCCACATCTCGAGCAATGTGTCGCAACAAAGACTTCATAAACCAATCAGCTAAGAGTTGGTCCAGGATAGGAGATTTAATGAGCCTTCTTCACCTTCTCCACTCATGGATATGATCCAATATGTGTGTGGAGGTGTTTTGACATAGAGAGGTCAAAAGTTCTGTACCCGTTTCATAATGAATGGGTAGCTGAAAGTGTGTGAGGAAGACAGTTTCCAATGCACTAAAATCCACAAATGAATGTCGTGGAAGTCCAATATACCACTTCGCGGCCGTACTGGTCAAAGTGTGCTGGAAGAGTCTCAATCAAATAGAATCATCCATCAAGGAGTTTGATGAACACCATAGATGGAAAGTCATAACGTGATTTTTTGGATCATCTCCCTACTTACCATCAAATTTTGGAATGTCTGATGGCAACTTTACTGGAATAACAGGCCATGAAGGTTTGTGTTGAATGGGGTCATTAATGAACTTTGAAAAATCGGGTAAGTCCAAAGTGTAGGAAAGGTAAATGACAATTTGGTTCCATGTATTAGTAATGTTGATAAGGCATGTAACCACTAGTAGGGCCATAGGTTGACTGATATATAGGTTGTTGAAACATCTGATGAGATGATGTACTTCTTGAATACTGACCTCTAGGTTTAGGGCCGCCAGAGCCACCAAGACCATTAGGCCCATTAGGACCATTAGGAGGAGGTCCACCAGGACCACCAGGACCACCAAGGGAAGGTCCACTAGAACCCCTAGGACCACTAGGACCACTAGGAGGAGGGCCACTGGAACTACAAGGACCACTAGGAGGAGGACCTTTAAGACCCCTAGGACCACTAGGAGGAGGACCTCCATAAGGTGTTCCTCCAACATCTCCAGTAGTATGAATAGGTATTCCTCCCATCGCTGGCATGTAAGACCAGTTGGGTTTCCCCCACGGTGTAAATGCATTCCCAGGGTATGGAATTCCAGTGTAAGACATTCATATAGGGGTAGGTTGATAATTCATGTTCCCTATAGGAATTTTATTTGCTGGGTAAGCATAACCCCATGAGGTTTGATGAATTGCAAGTTCTTCCCCTGAGGGATGACCTAAACTTAAGGGAGGTTTTACCGCATTTGTGTTGGTGGGAGGGACCTACACTGTGGATTGTCCTACATTAGAGGTTTTCCTATTATTAGTAATAATTCCATTAGTGGGTAACATAGGTCGCACCAGGGTTTCCCCTCGATGTTAGAAGGTACAGACACTACTGGAACTGAAGGTTGCCCCCTAGCCATAGAAAGTATGGGATGACTAGAGACAGACGTAGAATTAAAAATTGTAGTAGAGAAATTGGAGGTTTGACCTGGATTGCGAGAAGTCTCACCATATGCTAGATGACCATTAGAAGAATGTTTAATTTCATCCACATGCCAAGGATCCATATTACGGGGTAATATAGCTGATATAGTTTCAGTATGTAGTGCAGACATGGCCAAAACTCTGTCTAGCCTTTGCATTCTCTCTTGAAAATATCGTGCACGATGAATCAATGCTTGGATTTGTCTATATTCTTCTTCATCTGGAGAAGTTTGTTCAGGAGAGGTTATATTAACCCTGAACAAGGAAATGGCTTGACCCATGGAAGTTCTCCAAAATAGAGCATCTAGGCCATACTCAGGTGGAGCAGGATTATCGTCACGACCTTCCATATGTGGATGAAAGGAAGTATCAGCCATAGGAGGATGTTGAACCAAGAGATTAATATAAGAAGTGAATTTGTCTCCACTTTCTACAACTATATTTTATTCTTGGTGGGAAGTAGTTGCAGCTCCTTGGCCTATGGCTTCCATTGGACTTTCTCCTGTAATAGGAAGAAAATCAGGTGGCAAGCCCTGATTCCTTCTGGATCATCTCAACTGAAACTTAGCTAGATTGGTATTAGTTACTAAACTAACCTAGGGTCTCAAAACTAAGAACACACACAAAACTTTCTCCTACTCAAGCTACGGGCCAACAAGTAAACTTAAATGATAGGAGGAGCTCAAATAGTCGGTATCTCACTAGGATTGTCAATTAGGTGCAACTTGTGATACACCACAAGGGCACATGCGTAGTATTTTCCACGAATGATGCTTTCGGTGTATTTCTCCACACAAGATGACTAAAGGGTTTTTCTTAGATGGACAGGATATCCTAGTGGGGTCTCCCGATATACGAAAGGTACATGGGAGCTCAAATCAGTAGTAGTGTTGTCTAATGCACAATCATTCACAAGGGGCCTTCTGATATACAATTGAGTACATGAAATAACTTTCTATATACCTCAAGGGTACGTGAACAACCGTTTGATATACTGACGGTACGTGCAAGAACCGCACAAGTCTCGGGTTGTAGTGCAGACAAATAATGACAACTCCTACATTAACGATGCCCGAACACGTCTCTAACCTATCACTCAAATTTCTATACAATTTTTAGACCTATAACTACTGTTAATTTTAAAGTGGACGGTTAGGTGAATGCATGAGATTTTGACAGAAAAGTAAAACCATGCAAATATGAAATGCACGTTCATTCACTCTACCATTAAGATTATGCCTAATTATGGGAAGGAGAGAGAACGTTTTTCTTTTAAATTTTGCTTTGAAACCAAAAACTTCTCAAACAACTACACTAAACAATTCTTTTCTGAGAAAGCAAGCAAGCAACGCTTATTGAAATCAAAACTTTTGAAATCATGTAGATTGGGTAATATCTTGTTTCTAAGAAGAAAGACAAGAAGCACACAAAGGAATATTTGATATTTTTCAATTTTTTATTAAACTGGAAAGATCAAATTTAAAACTACCAATATTTTTTCTTTTGGTGAGATGACAATATGAACTAAAGGGAAGAAAAATGGAGATCTGAAATCTTGTGAGGCTAACCAAAGGTCCAACAATTTGTCCTCAAATAACGATATAAATGAATCTCAACCAAAAAAATTTCTTTTTTTAGAGTAAAAAGAAGTCCTTCACTATCTTAACGAAAAAATGGAAACAAACAAACCGATCAAACAAGTCTTTCTTTTCAGATTATCCGATAGCAAGAAGAGATATAATTGAGCTAAAGCTTTCAAGCACTCCTTTCGAAATAACCAAACTTATAAGCAGTAACAATGATGAATATAACCTATCCTTTTTATTTTAACAAACAAGCATTTTCTAGACCAAAAATTTCAGATTTGAACACTCAGGTATTTGCAAACAAGCCTGGACAATGCCAGTTGAAGACAAAAAATCCAAAAACCAAAAAGAACCTTGCAAAATTTTGAAAAACAAAGGTCTGAAGAAAACCTACACAGCACTGCTTGTAGAAGGTTGTTGAAAGAGTGGTTCTGAGGAGGCACTGCTTCCTGCTAACTGCTCTCATGCGGGGGCACTGCTTCCTACTAACTGCTCTCAGGCAGGGGCACAGCTTCTTGCTAACTATGCATAGGCAGTGGCACCACTTTTTTCTCTTGCACAAGTGTGGTTCCCTGCAAGTGTCTAAAACACAATAAAAATGAAAAAATAAAGTCAAAATTTGGAAAACTAGCATCAAAAAAGATAAATCAATAGTAATAAAGAGCATCAAAGGTCAGGATGGCACAGATATGAAGAGATCTGATGATATCAACTCAAAATATAGCTAGGTCAGATGGTAGATCTGACAAAAATGATAAGAATCTAGAGCTTGGATTCGGAAAAGTGTTCGAAGGCTAAGGAATATCAGATCTACTAAAGCTCTTCACCAGCATAGTCGCCAAATTTGTTGTTAGGAATTTCGCACCTTCTGTGGACAGAAGATGTTCCTCTGGTCTGAATGGTTCAGATCTAGAATAAATAAGTTACAACAAGGCTGATAGACTTCTCCTAGAAACTACAGATTCTTGGAATACAATCTTCAGAGATTGATGTGGCCCTTTACATATGGAAAAATATCTCCAAGAAGATACTTGCAAAAACGCATCAAATGAAAAAGATCAAAAGTACCAAAGTATTATCTATATATCTATATTGGTGACTAAGGAATCCAATAATAAAAATTGAATATTACACATAACAAGTATATGAGAATAAAACCAACTTTGCATTGATAACTAATGAAAGAGTTTACCACCTGTGCCTTAGTGTTGATGCACTCCTCCACAAAACCGATGTCTTGTCCCTGATAGCTCCAACTTGCTCTTCTATGCTCACTCTTGATGGATCATGCTAGAATGTGAAAATGGCAGCATGACTTTGCTCTCTCCTCAACCATGGGGTATGAGCCTATTTATATAGGCCTCAAATGGATAGAGATGGTTGAGATTTTGGTGGGTGAGGTGGACATGAGATCCCCAAAGCACGGATCTCAAGCTCAACTGACCCAGGTGAATAGGGATAAGGCTTGTGATGAAGATTTTGATCTAGAAGCCTAATGAAGTTTCTCTTTTTCATTTTTCACCAAGGGCACCATTCTTGCTTCTTGATGACAGAGCAGTGCTAGGCAGAACTTCTCTTCAAACAAAGAGTAAAGGCGATGCCACCACTTGTCTTCAACACAACTCAGGCGGTGTTGAAGAAGGTACCGCTCCTAAGCTTAAGGGTAGAAGTGATGCTAGGTTTTTATATGAAAAATTGACATTTGGATCAAGGTTTTCACTTCAATATTTGGGAATGAGGGAAAACATGGATGTTTACGATCCTATCACATGTTGATGACAAGATTTGGGTGTAACATGCCTTGTTTTTGTTATGTGTCATTATTTTGTGTTTTTCTGGTGTTTATTTATTTTTTATAATATATAGATATGTGTGTTTATATATATATCATAATATAACAATATAATGTGTTTGGCGTCATTATATATACGATAATAATATTAACCAATGTGTATTTTTTATATATTAATTTGGTCAATTCATTTTGAGTTGTGACAGTACATTATTAATTTACTAAATTCTAACACTGCAGATGGATTCAGATACCTTCAGGTCTCTGAATCCATCTACAGTGTTAGAATTTAGTAAAATATACAAATGCATTCTCAAATTTGTAATTTTTTCCAGTGCCGGAGTGACACAAATAAGAATGATCAAATAAATTACCAATTGTTATCTAGTCATCTGTAGTCTACATATCCTGTGATCAAATTTGGTCATTTATCTTGGTCATTTTTAGTTGGTTTCTATCCCTTAACCAAAAGTGGTCATTTATCTTGGTTGTTTTTAGTCAGCTCACTTAGAATTATCATTTTTGGTCATTTGTGCCTTTCAGGAGACTGTGGTGACCAAAATTTTTGGTCTCTTGGTCACTAATCTCTCATTTTCCAGTCATGGGACACCGATCGAACGATCTGAAATCCATTTTTCTATTTGAAAAATTAAGTTGTACAAACACTTTGGCTGGCCACGAAATTGATAGATCAACGATCGAGATCGACGGTGGGGAAGAAGCGTTGTGTGAAAACTCTTGTTTTAGAAGTGTCAAAAGTAGAAAATATGACTTTCAATTTTTTCCTTCCGAAAATAATTCCGTTGTGGAAGGGAACACACAAAAACCTAGAATTCTGATGTAGAAGAAAGTTAGATAGTGCGAAAATTTGTTTAACACAGAGAGTTTGTTTTGGATCTCAAGGGTTTTGAAGTCTGTATGCAAATCAGTGCCATCATATGTGTAATGTTTGCCTTGTATATTAATAGACTATAATTTTTCAGACCTTGATTTTCGTAGCGCTAACAGTGAACAGTAAATGAAATAGAGATTTCTTTGCATAAATAACAAGGAAAACAAACCCTAAAAATCATATTCATATAACTTTGAGTTTACAATGACTGTATTAGCAGTTGTAAGGTGGACGAGCAAATCTGAAATTACTTTTACTCTAACCTGTATCTTCTTGGCCATGCATAATGATTTATGGAAGTGAGCTTTGGTGTCTTGATTTTTCTTTGGTGTCTACCCTACCCTTCCAGCTCCTCAAAACAACCCAAATTGTCTTCTTCTTAGACTCCCTTATTATGCTACATCACCCTCCTCCAATACCTAGAAACATTATGTGCAGTTTTAACAAGAAGGAATACTACAATGAGATTACCCAACCACGCTGTAGTATATTCATGTAGGTTTAAATACTGATTGCAGATCCCTTTTTGGTTGTAACAACCTGTTGAGTCCTAGAAAAATCCCAGGTACCGACAGTAGGAATTCTCCCCAATAATATTTCCCAATTAGATCTCTTATCATTTGGTATGGAGAATCCGTCCGGTTAGTGGCCTGACTACTGTAGAATTAAAGGAAAGTTTAATTCTATTTTATCGGTTGCGGCCCTGTCTACCATTTGTATAATTTTCTATTTTATGAACGATATGCAAGTGCCTAAACTAAATGCAGGTGATTGCCAAAACAAGAATCTCACAAGCAGTTAGCCGTGTAGTGAGCAGTGCAGGGTCTTACCTCTCACCTTACATGAATCAATTTCCCCATCAATCACCAAAATAAAATAACAACTAATTACTCTAATCTAATCTAACCTATCCCCAGGGAGCAAGATCAATACTAATATATGAGTAATGTGCTGTATTGTTTGCACAAAGAACTTTACAGGTAGCTGAAAAATTCTGAATACATAAACACATAAGAAGAATAACACAAAGATAACTCTATGAATTTAAAACATTCATCACTCATCATTGCATAATATTCATAACGTAAAATGAAAACATTCATAACAAAGAAATAGTTAAGAAGGTTAAGAATGATCTCACAAATTGTACAGCATGCTAAAAAAAAAATCTTTATTCAACAATCTACACAACATGCTTGAAACTCATGCAATCCTCTCTCTAGCAAAAATTCAGTCCTCTTTATTATAAAAATAAGTATTTCTCCTTACATAAAGTTTCAGCATAAGATTGCTAGAAAAATTCCCTTATCTATTCTACTCTACCCCTACTTATACATTTAAAAAATGTCTATTGGTTATCCATGCCCTTCGAGCTTCCCTAACTCTTCCTTTACAAAATTTCATCCTCTAGTGTGATCACTAGGAAAAAAGGGATATATACAAAATATTACATAAAAAATCCTCCACTTGTGAATAAGACAACAGTCTAAGTGGGCCCAGTTGGTTTCTTAATGAAAACATCCCATGCTTGAGCTTCTTCATTAATGATTTGATATTTAGTTGGCTCCAGCACACTTGCTGCTATTTCATGTTTTGATAACTGGGGCTCTATCTCCTTTACTTTAGGTGTGTTCTGACTCAGTAGCTCCTCAAACAGATGCTTGTGTACCAAAACTTGTACAATCCAGAATCCAATAGCTTCCTTGTTATATTTTTATCTTTTAATAAATATGATCTAGGATCTTATCTAAGAGAATAACATGCACAACAGTAATCACAAGAGACAAGAGACACAAAGAATTTTCCTCGGGGAAACTATAAAGGAGAAAACCCCGCAACTTCCTCAGACATATAATGAGCACCAATGGAAACAGTAAAACCCAAATATAGAAAAGATGATCTCCAACAGCTATTCTCTCTCTCACTTGTGTGAGCTCCTCTTCTCTCACCTGTGCGCTATAGCTGGGTGAGTTTGTGTGACAAATAGAGAGTCTCACTCTCTATTTATACTAGTTTTTGACTTGAGAATTACTTACCAAGGGCGACATCTCTAGGAGAGTCTAATAACCCTAGTACCCCTCAACTGTGGGGAGTTTTCCCCCCTGATCAACAAGGAGGGTTAAGCTCAACTCAATTGTGGGGACGATTGCCCCAACTTACAACGGAGGGTTAACCTCATTGAATTTGCATGAATTTATTATATTAATGACTCTCCCGATAGAACATCGGGGTACAATGAAATACAAATGATTCTCCCAATAGGAACATCAGGGTACAATATAAGTGAATACATTCCAAAGTTACAAATACATCAACACTCCCTCTTAACTGGGAAGGTATTCTCTTGAAAAAATACCTCAGTACAATTCTTAGTCACTGGATAAATTATGGATCATGATCAAAGCTAGATCATCATCAAATCTGGATCATCGCTGGATCATAATCATCACTGCTTTTTCTATCTCAATCAACTAGTGCTATCTCTCAATTCGTCTCGTCATAGGAAGTTCTACAAAGCCATCCATTTTTCATGCTGGTTGTAGGCCTAGCCTCCATGTAGGTATTCACCTTCTTCAACACTTATATCTGACCATGGGAGGAACACATCCATCACCCATGTTAGAAAGGCACACCTAGCACTTACATCTGACCAAGGGAGGAACACATCCAACATCCATGTTAGAAAGGCACGCCCAGCACTCACATCCATTTGCATGGTAGGACAAACCATCTACCATCTGAGGAAAGGCCCAAAACTTACATCCACTGGCATGAGAGGACACACCATATATCATTTAAGGAAAGGCCCAACACTTACATCTACTGGCATGATAGGACACACCATCTATCATCCAGAGAAAGGCCCAACACTTACATCTACTGGTATAGTAAGACACACCATCTACTATCTAGAGAAAGGCTGAACACTTACATCTAACCAAGTCAGAAAGGACCAGCACTTACATATGACCCAGTCAGAAAGGCCCAGCACTTACATCCTCTGGCATAGTAGGACACACCATCTACTATCCAAGGAAAGGCTCAATACTTACATCCACTGGCATGGTAGGACACACCATCTACCATCTAGAGAAAGGCTCTGCACTTATATCCATGGACATGATAGGACACACCATCTATCATCCAAGGAAAGGATTTGCACTTATATCTGACCATGGAAGGACCCACATACCACCATGTCAGAAGGGCTCTACACTTACATTTGACCATGGGAGGACCCGCCTACCACCATGTCAGAAGGGATATACACTAACATCTAACCATGGGAGGAACCAATATTGCCACCATGTTAGAAGGGCTATGCACTTACATTTGACCATGGGAGGAACCAATCTTACCACCATGTCAGAAGTGCTCTACACTTACATCTAACCAAGGGAGGAACCAATCCTTCCACCATGTCAAAAGGGATCTGTACTTACATCTAACGATTGGAGGAACCAATCCTACCATCATGTTAGAAGGGCACACAGACTCATCACTTCCGCTTGGAAGGAACCTTGATCTAGAGAACACCAAGCTTCTCTCTAAAGTACTTGATCTTCACTTTGGCCATTTATAGCATAGAATCACATCAGGGATGATTATGTCCAAGGATAACCTGTGAGCTTACCCAGGACCAATTACATCCAAGGACAATCTACAGGACCATTTACATCTGAGCCACCTACGAGCTTCGCCAGGATTTTATTCTTAGATAACCTGTCTCACCGGCTATTCTAGAACTCCTCTTTCGAGAGATCTCAATCTGGATCATATACTGGAGCTTCACTGCTCCTTGGTCATCCCATACTGAAGCAGCACCCTGAAGTGCTCTTCCTATCAATGGCCCTTCCTGCCTAATCTGAATCCACATAACCCTCCAGGTTAATGCTCTGATTCGCCTCATACTTGAGCCCATAATCAACTGTACCCTTTAGGTACCTCATAATATGCTTTGCAACAATAAGGTGAACATGTCTTGGATCCATTAGGAACTGGCTCAATGTGTTCATAGAAAAGGAAATATCCGGTCTCGTATTCGTTAGGTACATCAAGGACCCAATCATCTGACGATACATCATGGAATCAACTGAATATGATGAAGCATCACTCAATAGTTTCATGTTTAATACCATAGGTGTGATCATGGCCTTGCAGTCCAACATCACAAACCTCTTCAATATCTCCACTGCATACTTCCATTTTCCCAGGGAGATTCCATCTGCATTCTACCACACCTCCATGCCTAGAAAGTAATGCATCATCCCCAAGTCCTTCATATCGAACTCGGTAGCAAGTCTCCTTCTTGCAAATTTAATGAGTTCCTCTTTTCTATTAGGAACAAGTCATCGACATATAATAGGAGCATCAATGGTCTTCCGCCTTCAACCTTGAAGCAAAGGTTGGAATATGATTTACTCTCAGTAAAGCTTAGAACCATCAATAAGTTTTCCATCCTGTCGTACCATGTCAAACCTTAGGATCTTCTATAGTCACTCCCTCTAAAGAGAAGCATCATTCTCCCTCTTCCTTTCATACTCTATGCATTGAAACATTCTGTACCATAGTGACAAGTAGATTTCTCTCCTACTAATATTCTATGTATCCATCTAGGGTCACTGGATACCAAGATCCTCTATCTTGAACCTTTTCAAAAGTTATTCTCGTACCCATGTGTGAGCTTTTAATCCTCTATAGGATTTCATCTTCAAACTTGTAGCAAAGGTTAAGATCTTCATCACTCTAAGTGATCTCCAAGCTCCTCATTTATGTGTTATCCCATGGGTTCCTTCTAAGCTCGTACAAGGCCTTCTTTTGCACACATGAGTCTTCTTGTCAAACTTCAGTGGTTGCGAATGTATATTCGTAGTCTATGCCTTCTTTCCATGAGAATCCTTGTGCTACGAATATTTCCTTGTATCCCATGATGTTTCCATATATTACATGCTAGATCTTGTAGATCCATATTGTTATAGCGGATTTCACCACACTAGGTGAATCACACATTGTATGGCCTTCCCTTGTCCCGCTGCAGACTCATTACCCCCTTTGGACCACTTTATANGCAGACAAGCCGTCAGAGGTTGTCACTTGTAATCTCTGATTCTTATTAATAGAAATATCTTTTCCTGTCCAGTAATGTGTATTTGAAGGAATATTGTTTCCATTGGAATATGTCAAATGCTTTTACATTATTGATTATATATGCTAGAATAGATCTAACACCATGAAATATAGTATGCTTGTATTGTTTACTTGTTGTTGAGGACGTGCTATAACAATTCAAGCTGAAGATTGGAAAGCTCAACGGGGATCTACTTCAACCGTCCGGAATAAGGTACGAGGTTCGATCCTTTAGTGTTAGATTGTTTATTTCTATTGCATATTGGAGAAGATTGATTTCTGGAGTCTAGCTGTCTGTTGTGGTACCCCAAGCCATAGGAATTTCTCTCCGTAACACATATGGAAGACATTACGGAGTTCCCTTTAGGTCTCGATATCGCATCCTAGACATCACTCTTCTTGAACTGGTACTCTCCTTCCCTTTATTCTTGGCTTCTTCTTCATATTTGGAAGGTTATACATCAATGATGTAACTCAACAGTGTTACATAACTACACTGTGTGTTGAGGCCTTTTTCTTTCTTTGAATGTATCGTCATATTATTCTTCATCTTGTATTATTTCTCAAACTGTCGTCACTTGTTATTTGGAAAAAGTCTCATCCTTCTTTTCTTATTGGTGATTGTATGCGATCTTTCATACAAGTCAAATGCACCAGTTGTATGGTTAGAAACATTTCATAAGGCTTATTCATAATGGAAAATTCTTATGCATAACGATATGATCATGCAACTATTTTAGCCAATACAACATTCATCCATATCTCATGGAAACTTTCTAGATTCCCTCCATCTCTACCATGACATCATTGAGATTGTGCACTAATCCAATATGTCAGCAAAGAGGTTTCATTCTATATAAGTAGAAACAGAGAGTTGTATGGCACCATGAGCTACTTACCCATCACATGCATATTAGTAGTATATTGTCATTAATGCAAACATTCTATCATGCATAACACATCAAATAAATATAAACAAATGCATAACAAAACAATATCATGAAATGACAATTGAATACTTATCTTTATTTGTTTTGTGGGTGGACTCATTCTTTCAGCTTCATCATCTTCTTCATTCATAACTGCATAGGAGGTTATTCAAGAAATGAGTTCTTCATATTCCTCATCGCTTGAGGAATCTTCTTTGAATCTTGAGCACTTGATCTTTAGCTTCTCCCATCTTCTATTCTCTTATTATGGGTCAAGCTTCATCTTGTGTGTGCTCTTCCCATAGTCTACTGAAAGTAATCACTTCCTTCTGGCACACATTCCTCGAATGAATGAATCCCATGATCCTAGGAGGCCATTCAAGGTGGTTATCACAACTCTTCATTATCCACTTCTTATTCTAGTGCTTCAAGTTTTTCTTTGATTTGAGAGATCCTTGTAAAGTATGACTGCATGGTCTCTGCATTCAGGATCTTCACATTCTTGAACTGGTTTCTCAAAGTCAACATCCGATTTATGTTCTTCCCTTCAAATAGCTTAGTCAAGGAATCAAACATCTCTTTAGGTGTCTTTAGGGAAGACACTTGTGGTATAAGGTGATCCTTGATTGAGTCATCAATGATCCTCTTGGCCTTGACCAAGTTATTCTTGTGTAAGGATTTTAGCCTCATCTCCCTCTAGAACTGGAACCTCTCCACTTATGTAGGTGTCCAATTCATTTTCTTCAAGAACCAGTGAAATCCTATACTTCCATGCTTGGAAGTTTTCAGCTTCACCAAGCTTGTCATCAAGCTAGTGTTATTAGTCATCTTGAAATGAGAATCTCAACTTTAAATAGCAAAAGATTAGATCTTACCGATTTGAGGTGTCCGTCCTGGTTCCAGAGCTGGCTGATCTAGGGTTTGTCAGAGAAACCCTAATTTTCAAAACTTGGAATATTTTAGATCGAATTAGACAAAAATATGGGCCTCTTCAAGGTGAGCTTTCCAATGTACTCCTTCCTGAAAATAGTGGAGGGAAGCTCTTGGAACAGGAAGCCCTAGTTTTCTGATTTCCTCTATAGAAATGTATGATATTGTTTCTGTGGTATCTCCAAACTTACGACTCCTCTGTGTCTAAAATTTTGTACCCAGGTAGCCTCGTTTTTCCTCTTTACAACACCATAGGTTTTCAAGAAGATTTTTTTTCACCAATTGGGACTTATGAGAGTTTTCCCAAGGTGGATTAATTCAGGACTGTTCAGCATATCGAACTTGTACGGACTACCACATGTCCCTGTTTCATCACTAGGGTCTGAAACTTTTAAAACCAAAATTAAATTCTGTACCCTATCTATAACATCTTGCGAAATTTCCTTTGGACCTTCATGTCCTGAGATATAGCAATTATCCCTAGGTGTCATGTTTAGGGATGAATCCTGGAATAGGCTGGAACCCTGATTTGGAGGAATCATATCTCCTAGAATATAACGAATCCGAGGCTAAAAGTTTTACACAGGGTACATCAAGATTGTATCTTCATCCTATGAGAAGTTTAGTCCTTGATACTTCTTATATCCCGAGATATAGAGAATGTACCAAAACTACCCATTTTAGTATTTTAAGGTTTTTCAGGCCCAGGGTCAAACTAGGGTTTGACTTTACCAGAGTTTTACTCAACCAAAAACTTCAACCTTGGTATCTAAAATTTGATTTTGATGAGGAGAGAAATCCTATGCTGGGCTCACTCAAAAATTCATCTTCTATAGAAAGCCCTAATTTCTCGCAACAAAAACTGAAAATGCCCGGAATCAAATTCTGCTTCGACAAAAATATGTGCCCTTCAATGAAGAGTTAGCCTAGCCTCCTTTTATTGATGGATTGTGGAGAGATACCCAAAAATTAAGAATCCCTAGCTTCTATAGCTGCACAGTGTCTTCTTGTCAGCTTAGCTTTGATACCATGTTAGATTTTTATCTTTTAAGCAATATGATCTAGGATCTTATCTGAGAGAATAAAATACACACCAATAATCACAAGAGACAAGAGACACAAAGAATTTTCCTCAGGGAAACCATAAAGGAAAAAACCCCACAAATTCCTCAAAGATAGAATGAGCACCAATGGTAGAAGTAAAACCCAAAGATAGAAAAGATGATCTCCAACAGCTGTTCTCTCTCTCACTTGTGTGAGCTCCTCTTCTCTCACCTATGCTCTATATCTAGGTGAGTGTTTGTGACAAATAGAGAGTCTCACTCTCTATTTATACTATTTTTTGACTTGACAATTACTTACTAGGTCCAACCTCTCTAGGAGAGCCTAATAACCCTAGTGCCCCTCAACTTTGGGGACTCCGCCCCCCTGATCAACAAGGAGGGTTAACCTCAACTAAATTGTGGGGACTATTACCCCAACTTACAATGGAGGGTTAAACTCATTGGCTTTGCATGAATTTATTATATTAATGACTCTCCTGATAGGAACATTGGGGTACAATGAAATACAAATGATTCTCCCAATAGGAACATCGAGTTACAATATAAGTAAATACATTTTAAAGTTACAAATACATAAACATTCCTCACTAATGCATTTAATATTACCTATGGTTTCTTTCCTTGTTTGCAGCATGTCCTTAAGGTTCTTTAAATGTTTCTATCTAGATGGGAAGTCTTGATCTTGAATTCATGCTAAAACCTGGCATTGATTGTGGGTTGAACACATTATTTTGTAGAACTTGGTACACTTCTCCATAGTTTGATCAATGGCTGTGTTAAAACTTGTTGCTGATTTGCAGCCAAATTCAATATTTCTAATTCCATGTTTAGATTTCCTCTAGTTTTCTGAGGCATGTGTACAGGGAAATTCGAATTATATCCTATCCAAGTTAGCTTGTTTCGCACAAGTTCTTCCACGTCTGATAAATTCTTATGGAATTCTATTGAGTTGTGTGATATCTCTTTAAATCTAGATTCAATATATTTAATTATGTACACATCTCCCTCCAACTTCAATAGAATCTGATTTAGTTCCTTTTGCAGTAAAGATGCTTGATTTCAGAAAGGAGCAATGTCAAGTTGTTTTTCATTTTCCACCTGGAGTTTCTTATCTAGCAATTTGTTCTGAATTTCTAATTCCTCAAATCTTTTGTCAGCTGTGTCTTTTTTCTTTTATAATTCTAAAAATTTTCTTTCAAGATCTGTTTTCTATGCTTCAATGATATTAGTTGATAATACTAAGGCATATTTTTCTGATTGCAAAATTTGATATGCTTTTTTAAGTCTCTCCAACTCTGTGAGACTACCATCGTGCTTTCTTTTCAGGATTTTCCCTTCTCCTCTTTATTTCCTTAGGGTTTCCTTCATTTGGGATATTTTCTCCTTATACTATTCAATATCATCAACCATTTTTCCAACATTATCTACATTGGTGAGGGATGATGCTACACCTGCCATCGCAAGGAGTTTAAGATCTTTATTAGTCCCTTGTATAATTGTTTTCTCTATTACCATAATCTATACATGTTGGTCTCTAGTATCCACCCTTTTCTCAGTTATCATCACAATCCTTTTCTTAATTTTATGAAATAAAATCATATTAAGGTTAGCTACCTCCTGTTCCTGGGATGGGATGAAAGGTATTAGTCCAAGCTCTACCGTGGGAGATGGATATTCTGTTGATGGGATCATCATGGGCCCATCCTTGCTCTCTATTTTCTCAATCCCAATCTTCCTCCTCCTTCTGCTTTAGTTCCTCAGCTTCTTTGTTTGTTGCTTCCCTTGCTTGGTCGACCGCTTCCTTTTTTATTCTTTCAGTCTCCTCCCACAGTTTATTCTCTTCTTCTTCTTCTTGTCTTGTCTTGTCTTCTTCTTCCTTCCTTTTTTGGTTTTCTTATTCCTATCTTTTCCATTCTGTTTCCTCTGCTAATCGCTGCTCTGCTTCCTGCGACAATCTGTGGGCTTCTTCTTCTCTTTTCTTTGCATCTTCTTCTTCTTTCTTTTGTTGTTCAATAGTATCACTACTGCCTCCTTTGGTAACAAAGAAGGGGCTCTAGATCCCCCAAACATTCTTATGTACAGACCTTCTTCCAAGAGGTAATAATGACCATTCTCTTCCACTATCTCTAACATCTTTTTAGACATGCAATTGCACTTTGCGAGGAATATTAACTTGTATAGTGGCATTAGGAAGTCTTCACATATGCTCTTGTAGAAGCTGTAATATTTGTGTGCCCAGAAAAGATGGTATGTAGAATACACAAGGGTCTTCGTCTTATCCCATTTGATATTTAGTGTTGGGAATTGGTGGGTGCACAAAATACAATCAATCAGGAAATATCTCATATAGAACTCTGACTTCTTCTATGACACACCTCCAAGTGCTTCATATATGCATGAGGACAAACTGTTTGATACTATGTCAGCCCAGTTGAAAATGGTACCCTTTGTGGCTACAAACAAAATCACTAGTACCCAGCTTATCTTATAAAAATTTCCATTCGCTCAGCTGAAAATCCAATTTAACATAAGAGATAGAAGCTGGTATGGGGTATGTAAATTTGTAGTTTCATATTCTCCAGAAGGATTTGTGTGGAACTTCTTCCCATGAACCATCATTTTCCTTACATTGTCGAAAAACATCAAAGTCTAGCTCCTTGAACCACTTTTCTGTCAAATATATCTGAGTTGTAGGTAGCTGACATGCTTGAGCTGCATATGTCAGGTTGTAGGCAAGAAAACCTTGTCCATTAATTCTTGAAAGGATCATCTTGGTTACATATTCCCTTGGAAGAATCCATTCAATGAATTCGGCACATGGGAAATGTTCAGGACGAGTAGATACCTTCATGATAGCTAACTTATTTATGTTTGCATAAATTGGTATGTCTTCTAAATATGTGTCTGGGACAGTCTGGTCCTTGATCATATAATAGATATGATAGTGAAAAATATGAGCAAAGGGCCTAAGGATTCTATCAAAAATCTTCCCTAAACAGCTCGCGACTGGGTAAAATCCAACTCAAAACGCCAAGGGTTTCTGTATGGTGTCAAACTGGGACAAACACAGCCCTAGGAAAAGAAAAACTCCCAACACACTTGGTTGGATAAAAAATGAACCTCCAATAATTTCAAATAATTAATAAAATAGAGATAACCCTTGCTTCTGCGATGATTCTAACAAAAACACTTGTTTAGGAAAAAATTCCCCGTCCTACCTGGGCCAATGGTGACACCATTCCCGCTCCCATCGCAGATAAAATGGATAGGGAGTGGTGCATATAGAGAAATAGTCATTTAACCATGGCCCTTTTATTGAAATAGACTGACATAAAATTTCCCATGGCGAGGTTAGAGGGGATGAATGGCGCGGTGCAAGTAGGGAACCTCGATGACCCTGTGAGCAAGGAGCAAAGAACCAAAGTTTGTCACTCAGGAGAAAAATAATCCTCGAAACCTAAGAAAAAATGATAAACTTCTATGGTATTGAGGTATAAATACTTTCTAAGGGAAGGAAAACCTAAACTCAAAAGAATAGAACAATCTCCCCGTAAGAAAACATCAAAGTTGATTGTTCACAAGATTATAATCCTACCTGGAAAACATAGAAGGGCTAGGGTGAGTGAAATCCTCACGCAACTAACTAGATCCACACAATAATTGACAACTCCACGTGGCGACGTTGACAAAATAAAATGGATAAAGAAATGATCGTAATCCAACCCTTCGGTGGCTTAAATAGTCATGAGCGCAAGAGGGTTAATCAATGGCCCATGAGTGAAACATCGTTGGCACCAAGATAACAAAACTTCATCGGTAATTTATCACATCGACAACTGCAAACGATAGTGTCAGGTGGAAAACTAGAAGCGAACCATCATTCAACGCGTAGACACAAACCTTCCTTTCCAGGAAGATAATGGGCTCCCATAGTGATAAATACTTAAACTTCATCGGTGGCCAAACTCATTCATCAATGTGGTACCGACTAGGACCTTAGGAAGCTATCCGTTGCAAACAAAACGGGCATTTGAACACATCCTCCAAGACTCCTAAAGAGGCCCCTCATAAAAATTATTGAAAGTTTTCAAGACGACGAGGGGGTAAGGACCTAAAACTTCCCCCGACACTACTGACAAGATTTTCCAAGACGATCTGATGCATCAGAAAGTCTACCAACAAGCCCTCAGAACGATACTTGCAAGCTTTATCCAATAACATTAGCTCCGGAGACCAAAGTTTAACCGATGAATCGAAAAACTTGCATGGATATTTTGGAAGGAAAAAGAAAGTAAAGGATCAGAAGGGTTAAAGGGTAGCTCGTTTACTATGTTGACTAAACTTAGTGAGTTCATCCAATATGGTGGGCGAAAAAAATGAGTTCCATCTTAATATTTTTTCCGATTTGTGAAAACTAAGTTAGGGAACGAAATTTTTAAAAGGTAAAGGCAGTCTAGGAAGGTTTTAAAAAACTAGAAATCAAAAGGGGGGGGGGATACAACATGGTTTTTTTGGGGGTAGATGTTGCATCAGCAACAAAACCCTTTTTGGATGAAGCATGGGGATAACTGTAGATGTGGAGCTATAAGGATATGCAGCCCACAGAAAGTAAGTCCTCCTCAAAAACAAGATTGTGTCTTCTCCAGACGATGTCACAGCCCACACAGTCCAAACTTAACCAGCAAATGAAGAATACAGACTCCACAAGATGAAATCGGCCCATTTGTTACTCCTATTTTTTCAAAAACATAAAAACCAAAAAATATGAAAAAGAGAATATGCATGAATCTATAGCATCTTATATGTAGATGGGCTTGAAAATTTGTTCTACGTATAACCACAGCATGAGCCTATAACCCTAGGTATAATATAATATTGTTACTTTTTAGACTCATAGGAAGACCCTCTTGGGCTAAACCTTATTATAGAATATAGTATGGGGATGGCGCTAGGGATTCCTAGTTTCTTATATTCTTATTTTAATTATTGCATACGAATTTCTAGATTCTATTCTATTGCTTGTCAAGGATGTTTATAACTTACATCATAGGGAGGATATATGGGTTAAATATAAATATATTTCCAATTTGGAGATATCACAACCTGTATACTAACTAATATATGTTGTTAGTATGATATGAGATCAAGATGTTAAAGTTGTCACCACCATTTTAACATCTCAATGTATTTTTAGGAGGAGTTAGAACTGGCTTCGATCACCTCATTTAATGGCTTGGAAGGTATGGGAAACTTCATTTCCTTTAGAGCTCAAGAAATCTCACTTAGGAGTGAGTAAATTAGTTAAAGGTGTAGTGCAATGGCCATAACATTATTCGAGATCTCTTGGTGCAATAATTTCATATTCCACCTGTCCTTGACTCTCCAATGACCTAAATAAATAGAAAAACATAGGTTAATGGTTCAAATTCCTTTTATCTTTATAAGAATTGCATATGGTTAAAAGAGGTACTAATGATAAAAAATCTTAATATTTAAAAGGATTATATATGTTCTTGTAGGGTTTCTTCAAGTAGGACCTTAACCAGAGTATTAATGAATATTTCAAGTCAAACTTAATTATGGAGATAGTATAGATTAAATGTAACACCATATATCTCTTCTCTATATTCTAATATCCCAGGTTATGTATTTGATATGCCAATTAAAAAATTACATTTGTAAGGCATACCACCATTAAATTTTTATCTCATATGATCTCCATGAGAAGAGAGATCATAAATCCAACCAAGAAAAAAACAATAAATAATTGTTTGAATGCATATGATAGATCTCTCGGTAAGGAAAGAAACAATAATGATTCATATCATGATGCTAGTAGTTACAAATATCAAATAAAAGAGAAAATATATTCTATATAATCATAAGAGAGTCTATGGAAATGAACTAATTAATTAGTACAATTATCTTATCCTTATGTTATCCTTACTTATTCACATGTGACCTTAAATGATATATAATTAATTTGATCAAGTAACTGGTAAATCCACCTAGGTATAAATGTAGTAGATAGCGACTGCAAATAATACTATATTTGGATATTGTAACCTCAATATCTAACCTTAGATGAAAATGGAATACCTTAGGTGGTAAGATAAAATTGATTACTAGTGCACTTGAATCCATTGAAAGAAACTCACTGCCCCCATCCAGGCTACAAATAAACCTCACAATCAATGCATTATAAGCCATCATTATTACATTATTTAACTTCATGTCATCCACTGGAAAAATAGGCTAATACACATGGTTGATTTCATGGTATACCCTCTGTTGGAGACATTTACCACCATACACACTCTTTTTGGTCAAATTGGCCTAGTTAAACCACTATCCTAAGTATTATTGACATAAATTGACATTAGTGGAGCTTTAATTGACATCATCCAGTCACACCCACTCCTACCTTCAGTCAAGGAGGTTAACTTAACCTTCTCCTACATTTGGGGAGGCTAACTAAATCACTCTGAGGGTGATTTGAGTGATATTAATGCACCTTATTGCTAACTAATGGTTACAATCAGTTAACAAGGAATTGAAGGCACCTCCTTCCATTTAATTGATTATTTGATGATTAATTAATGAACTAGAGTAAACAGGGGCACCTCCACCAACTTTTGATGTTTAGTTCAACTTCAGTTAACCTCATTGGAGTTCATTGGAGTCATTGAAGTGCTAGAACTTGATGGTTGGCTTGCTGTGACATGTGTCTGATCTCTTTCAGTTGAGACTCAGTCATTTATTGCACTCCGACTTCAGTTGAGTCAATTATGGTTTTGATCAGTGGTTAACTGGAGTGTTGACTATGGCTTATATTCAGTTAAGCTAGAATCACTCATTCAATTCGAATGACCTCCTTGAGGATTCAAATTGCTCATTCATTCATGCTTGTAGCATAGCATTGTATTGTATTATCATTCTTTCATCTGATTATACAAAGCAACTACTCATTATTTAGACTGGTTACACCATTTCATGAGTTATTTGTTGATTAATATTTGATGAGACTAATGTTTAGTCCCTAGATCAATGTGCAAGATTAATATGGTATCAGAGCACACAGCGGGACGAATCTCTATCTCTCAAAAACAAGCTTTTTGACAGATTTCTGCATGAAAATTGAGCAATAGCTCAAAAATCCAGCACTGCACTAGAAGCCAAGGCTTACCACTTAATAACCCAAGTAAAGAACTTGTGATCAAGCTTGCTTTATTGACTATGCTGGGTGTGATGAAAGCCTAAAATGTGCAGGCTGTCCGACCTTACATTTCCCTTTCTGTTTTGATTTCAGGTTTTCTACAGGTGAAGCATTCGCTCCAGTAGATCCAGATGGCCTCCTCAGTAGATCTCTTGACTCCATACAATTTCCACTCATGGAAAGGTGATATGGAGATTCGGCTGTGCTCCAGAGGACTCTTTAGAGTGTTGATGTATATGTAACTTTGGAATGTATTTCACTTGCATTTCTTATATATTGTAACCCAATGTTTATTCTGAGATTTACTTGAGTTATGTCATGCCCCAATGTTCCTATAGGGAAGGTCTATAATGTAAACAAGTCATGTCAAGTCATTGTGGGTAACCCTCCTATTATCTAAGGGTTAAAGTCCCCGCAGTTCCAG
Source organism: Pseudotsuga menziesii (assembly GCA_001517045.1). Taxonomy (NCBI): domain Eukaryota; kingdom Viridiplantae; phylum Streptophyta; class Pinopsida; order Pinales; family Pinaceae; genus Pseudotsuga; species Pseudotsuga menziesii. The sequence goes on from LPNX010043483.1 coordinate 867,717, forward strand.
GGCACTAGGGTTATTAGACTCTCCTAGTAGAGGTCAGTCTTGGTACAGTTTTAGTCATGTCAAGATTAGTATAAATAGAGAATTGGAGTCTCTATTTATTACACAACTTATACACACTCAAGTGTAGTGCATAGTTGAGGAAGGAGAAGAACTGGGGCTAGACAATAAGAAGGTTACTGCTATCGGGAGATCACTTACTATTTTGGGGCTTTTCTATTTTGGTTCTGATTCTATCTCTGAGGAAGTTGCGTAGTTTTCACCATTTATGGTTTCCCCGAGGATAAACATTGTGTTCATTGTCTACTGTGTTTGATTGTTGTGCTTGTTATTCTCTCAGTAAAGATCCAAATATAATGCTAGCTTAATGATGAAATTCTAACATGGTATCAAAGCTAACCTGAGAAGAAGACATTGTGTAGCCATGGGAACTAGGGATTCCTAGTTTGTGGATCTTCCTCCACAAATTTTCAGAAAAAGTAAGGTGGAATAAATCCTCCTTAGGGTGCATCTTTCTGTCGAAGCAGAATCCAATTCTGAGGTTTTTTTGTTTTGGACCCGACACTGCTACCGAAAATTAGGGCTTTTCACAGAAGAGGAATTTTTCAGTGAGCCCAGGCTTGGATTGATATCCTCCCCAAAATCGAAGTGAGGGATAAATTTCAAGGAATTTGGGTGGACAGATCTCTGAAAAAGCAAAACCCTAATTTGCTACTGAACTAGCACTGCAGGATTTCAACTCCAAATCTAGATCCGACGTCTTGACCTGGTAAGATCTAAAACTTTTGTATTTCCATTTGAGGTTCTTAGTTTAATATGTGTCATCATACCAAGCTTGATGAAAAGCTTGAGGGATCTGATAACTTCTAAGCTTGGAAGTATAGGATCTCTCTGGTCCTGGAAGAGAATGAGTTGGACTCCTATATCAATGAGGAGGTTCCAGTTCCAGAGGGAGATGAGGCTAAGGTCTTGCATAAGAAGAAGTTGGTTATGGCAAAGAGAATCATTGCTTATTCTATCAAGGATCATCTCATACCGCAAGTGTCCTCCCTCAAGACACCTAAAGCTATGTTTGATGCTCTAACCAAATTGTTTGAAGGGAAGAACATAAATAGGAAGATGACTTTGAGAAACCAATTGAAGAATGTGAATATACGGAATGCTGAGACTATTTAGTCTTACTTTACAAGGGTTTCTCAGATCAAGGAGTAGCTAGAAGTAGTAGATGAAGAAGTGGAAAATGCAGAGATTGTGATGACCACCTTGAATGGTCTCCCTAGATCATGGGACTCTTTCATTCAAGGAATATGTTCCAGAAAGAAGTTAGTCAATTTCAGCAGACTATGGGAAGAATTCTCTCAAGAAGAATCTCAGATAGCAGCTCGAGAAGAGAATATGGGTAGTGAAGATCAAGCTCTCATAGTTGACTCCAAGAAAAGCAGGAGGAGGAATTATCACTCCAAAGGTAAGATCTCACACTCTAGAAAAGATCTGAATACTATTAGATGTTACACATGTGATGAGAAAGGTAACATATCCAGATTCTTCCCTAACAAAAGAAATCTAAAGAAGAAGGGAAACAAGAGAAGATGTCATGCCCATGCTGCAGAGGACGATGAACCTTCCACAAAGATAATAAGATAAGAGAGTGATGACTCTTCAAGTGAGGATGAATATGTACTAATCTTCGCTCTCATGGGAATTGTTTCACATGGAAGTAATGATTGGCTTATAGACAGTGGTGCTTCCAAGCACATGATGGGATTCAAAGAATCATTTGTGAAGCTATCTAAACATGAGTCACCTCACAAGGTGAAACTTGGGGATGACTACCAGTATCCAATAAAAGGTCGTGGTGAATCCTTCTATAAACTAGACTCTGGAAAGTCTTTGAAGATGAAGAATGTATTATTTGTTCCAGGACTAAAGAAGAACCTCCTCTCCATATCTGCATTGGATGCAAGGAATGAGGGTTGCTTTTTTAGATGGCCAAGTTCTTATGTGGTCAAAGGGAAAGACTTTTGACGATGCAATAGTGATTGGAGAACAAGAAGGAGGTCTATACAAGTTGAAGGGCCAACCAGATCAAGCTTTGGTTCATGACACAGTAGAACCAAATGAACTTTGGCATAAAAGGCTTGCACATGTACATTATAGAGAACTACCACTTGCAAGCAATGCTATTGAAGGTCTTCAAGAAATTCAAGCAAAACATGAAGGGGTCTGCAAAGGATGTGTGAAAGGAAAGAACACAAAGAAGACATTTCCAAGTAGTGAGAGCAAAGCAAAAGGAACCTTGGAAATCATCCACTCCGATGTATGCAGAACAATGTCATCAAGCTCACTAAGTGGGTATGTGTACTATGTCTCTTTTATTGATGAATTTTCTAGGAAGACATGGATTTACTTCATGAAGAATAAAGCTGAAGTGTTTAGCAAGTTCAAGGAATTCAAAGCCTTGATCGAGAACCATACTGAAAAGAAGATCAATACTTTTTTATTAGACAATGGTAGAGAATTCACTTCAAATTAGTTCAAGGAACTATGTAAGGACTCAGGGATTTAGAGGGAGTTGTCCACTCCTTACAATCCACAATAGAATGGGATTGCAGAGAGGACGAATAGAACTATCATGGAAGATACAAGAGCTATGCTTCATGATCAAGATCTTCCTATGCATTTTTGGGCAGAAGCAGCCAGAACAACAGTGTATGTACAGAACTGTACTCCACACAGAGTACTCGAGAACAAGATTCTTGAAGAAGTATTCTCTGCCAAGAAATTAGAAGTCAGCCATCTCAGAATATTCGGTTGTCTTGTGTACATAAACATTCCAAAATAGAAGAGAAAAAAATTATATCCTTTAGGAAATAAGGTTATATTTGCGGGATACTCTGAAAGCTCGAGGCTTACAGAATATACTTCCCAGGGTTCAAAAAGATTAACATCATCAGGGATGTAACATTTGATGAACATTCAGCCTACATCAAATCTAGAAAGAAACCTGCTGAAGAACGTGAAGAAGCAGAAGCTGCCAGAATTCATGATACAATCATGAACAAAGAAACTCAAGAACAAGATTGAGAATTTAAAGAACCACAAAGACCTGTAGATCCACCACAGGAGAAGAATACTCACAAGAGGAAACTTGCTTGGGTACGAGAGATTATCCAAGGTGCGGAAATATATGGGGTTCTAGAAGAGAATCTTAGAGAAAGAAAGAGGACCAGATCCTATTCCAGTTATGTAGCTTTACTATGTGACTTCATTGATAAAGAACCTTTGAAATATGAAGAAGCAGCACAACGGAAAGAATGGAAGGATGCGATGATCGAAGAGTATCAATCGATCATGAAGAATGATGTTTGGGATGTTGTACCAAGACCAGAAGGGAAGTCAGTTGTAACTTCCAAATGGATCTACAAGATCAAGCATGCTACAGATGGTAGCATTGAAAAGTATAAGGCAAGATTTGTGGCTCGGGATTTCTCTCAAAAAGAAGGAATAGACTATGAAGAAACCTTTGCACCTGTAGCCAGATACACTTCCATCATATTGGTACTTGCTCTGGCTATGGTGATGAATTGGAAGATACACCAAATGGATGTCAAGACTGCTTTCTTGAATGGTGTAGTAGAAGAGGAAGTGTATGTGGAGCAGCCACTCGGTTTTGAGGCACATGACAGGGATTCTCAGTTGTGTAGATTGAAGAAAGCCCTGTACAGTTTGAAACAGGCACCCAGGACATGGTACAACAGAATTGAAAGCTTTCTATCTATTTTGGGCTTTACCAAGAGTAAAGTAGATTCCAACCTTTACTACGAGGTGGAATATGGCAACCCGGTGATAATTCTACTATATGTAGATGATCTGTTTGTGACAGGTATGGATGGGTTGATTGCTGATATGAAGAGTAAGCTTGCTGCTGAGTTCAAGATGAAGGACTTGGGAATGATGCATTATTTCCTAGGTATGGAGGTGTGGCAGACTACATATGGAGTCTTTCTTGGACAAGGAAAGTATGCAGTAGAGATCCTGAAGAAATTTGGGATGATAGACTACAAGGCATTAACCATGCCTATGGAATCAAACCTGAAGCTATTGAGTGAGGATTCATCATAGACAGTTCATGCCACAATGTATCATCAAATGATTGGGTCCTTGATGTACCTAACGAACATGAGACCAAATATTTGCTTTGCTGTGAATGCCTTGAGCCAATACATGACATATTTGAGACATGTTCACTTGACTACTGCAAAGCATATTCTGAGGTACCTGAAGGGTATGGTTGATTATGGGCTCAAGTATAAGGTTGATCAAAGGATTAAACTGGAGGGTTATGTTGATTCAGATTGGGTAGACAGTGCCATTGATAGGAAGATCACTTCAGGATGTTTCTTTAGTATGGGATCAGGTGTGATTTCATGGTTTAGCAGGAAGCAATCCTGTGTGGCACTGAGTATAGCTGAAGCAGAGTATGTTGCAGCCTGTTCAGCTAGTTGTGAGGCAGTATGGTTGAGGAAGCTACTATCTGATTTATATGATCTCCAATTAGATGCTACTTGTATATACTGTGACAACTAAAGTTGTGTAAAGTTTTCAGAGAATCCAGTATTCCATGACAAGTCGAAGCATATCGAGATCAAGTATCACTATATCAGGGATATGGTGCATAAAGGAGTAGTGAAGCTCTAGTATGTTGCAATTGATGAACAGATAGCTGATGTGTTGACTAAGCCATTGGCTAGGGTGAAGTTTGAGTACTTCAAGGAGAAGCTTGGTGTTCTCCAGATCGAGGTTCCTCCCAAGAGGAAGTGATGTGTCTGTGTTGAGCCCTTCTGACATGGTGAGAGGATTGGTTCCTTCCATGATCAGATGTAAGTGGTGTGCCATGTTGACATGGTGAGAGGATTGGTTCCTTCCATTGTCAGGTATATGTGGATGCCACATCCAACATGAAAAAGGGCTGGCTCTGTGAAGACACATCTAGTATGAAAAAGGACTAGCTCTGAGAAGGCTCATCTAGTATGAAAAAGGACTAGCTCTGAGTAGCTACCACATCTGGTATGAAAAAGGACTAGCTCTGTGATGCCTCATCTGGTATGAAAAAGGACCAGCTATGTGATGCCTCTTCTAGTATGAAAAAGGACTAGCTTTGAGAAGGGTCATCTAGTATGAAAAAGGACTAGCTTTGAGTAGCTACGACATCTGGTATGAAAAAGGATCAGCTCTGTGATGCCTCATCTGGTATGAAAAAGGACCAGCTCTGTGATGCCTCATCTAGTATGAAAAAGGACTAGCTCTGAGATGATACATCTAGTATGAAAAAGGACTAGCTCTGTAGAGGTTCCTATGACGAGAAGAATCAAGAAATAGCACCTGTGATGATGCCCAGTGATGATCCAGATCAAGTGATGATGATCCAGATCAAGTGATGATGATCGAGCAGAAATGATCCAGATCAAGTGATGATCCAGATCCAATGATGATGCCCAGTGATGATCCAGATCAAGTGATGATCCAGATCCAGTGATGATCCAGACCGAGTGATGATCTAGATCCGATGATGAAGATGAATTGAAGATGAATATGACTTGAATATGAAGAAGAATTGAAGATGACGAGGACTCGATGATGATCCAGAAGATACAAAGAAGAAGACTTGTGCTGAAAATTGTGTTGAAAGAATACCTTCCTAGTTAAGAGGGAGTGTTGATGTATATGTAACTTCAGAATGTATTTCACTTGTATTTCTTATATATTGTAACCTGATGTTTATTTTGGGATGTACTTGAGTTATGTCATGCCCCGATGTTCCTATCGGGAAGGTCTAAGGTAAACAAGTCATGTCAAGTCATTGTGGGTAACCCTCCTATTGTCTAAGGGTTAAAGTCCCCGTAGTTCCTGGGCACTAGGGTTATTAGACTCTCCTAGTAGAGGTCAGCCCTGGTAGGGTTTTAGTCATGTTGGGAAGGAGAATTGGAGTCTCTATTTATTACACAACTTATACACACTCAAGTGTAGCGCATAGTTGAGGAAGGAGAAGACACTGGGGATAGACAAGAAGAAGGTTACTGCTGTCAGGAGATCACTTACTATTTTGGGGATTTTCTATTTTGGTGTTGATTCTATCTTTGAGGAAGTTGCAGGGTTTTCACCATTTATGGTTTCCCCAAGGATAAACACTCTGTTCATTGTCTCTTGTGTTTGATTGCTGTGGTTTTTATTCTCTTAGTAAAGATCCAAATATAATTCTATATTAATGATGAAATTCTAACATAGAGTCACCATGGACACTAAAGATGAGCCCAGTTCATCCATAGAAAAATCAAGATTCTTGAACAAGAAGGATGAAGCCTTCGGTTTCTTGTGCCTCTCTATTTCCCAGGATCTTCTTTTCCATCTTGCGGGATTGAAGACTCCAAAATAAATATGGGATAGATTGGAAAATCTATATGGAAAGCATGATGACTTGAGGGTTTACCAGCTCAAAAATGATTTAATGTCTCTCCAGCCCTCCAATTTCGAGACTCTGAACGACTTTTTCACAAATTTCAAGCATACTATTTTACACTTAAAGCAATGCAAAGTGGAGAAGGAGGATGATCAGCTCATCCTCGCCATACTCTCCAAGCTTGGGGCTGATTATTCAGTTTTATTTTCTATATTCCATGCGGGGAATCGCACAACCCCTGGATGGAAGATGCCTACACTCAATTCCTTCATTGAGTCCCTAACAAGTGAACATGACAAGCTTGTCCATATGGGTATCATCAGATCTTCTCATGATCAATCCCTCCATGTCTCGGGGCCCAAAGATCTAAAGGGTAAAGGAAAGTAGCAGAACAACCCAAAAACTAAGTTTGATGCTCCTAAACCTAGAGTTGAAAACCAACAGCATGATGAGTCTTCCAGCTCAAGGAAGAACAAAGGAAAAGGGCACCATGGCAAGGAAACATTCAAGTGTTCTTATTGTAGGAAGGGATTCCACCCTAAACATGCCTGCATGAAGAAGAAGCTTGATGAAGCAACCTCTCTCCTTGAGAGAAGTCACATCAATCTTCCGGAGATCTTTTGTAGGAGAGATCAGCAAGATCAGGAACCACAGCATGAAAAAGGTCATGCCCTCATGGCAAGCACTTTGAAGTCCAAAGCACTTTTGATTGATTCTGGAGCTTTGAACCACATGATGGTTGAAAGAGACTCCTTTTCATATTTGGAGACTGGAAAATCCATCCCCATCCACATGGGAGATGACTCCACCATCATTTCAGAAGGACACGTTACTATTGATCTTGAAAATGGTTTTTTTTCAAATGTTTTGTATGTACCGTCTCTGGCATTAAATATCCTTAGTGTCTATCAAATGACACATACAGGAGTGCCTAAGAGAGTTTATTTCAGCCCAAATGATGTTGATATAACAGAAATTGCATCTGGGAAACTCATTGCTAAAGGCCTTGCAAACCATCATGCAAAAGCCTATGAGTTCTCTCACTTTGTTGCGGATGCAAAGCCCACCCCTCTGCTAACTCATGGAAATGAGGTTAGTAGGATATGGCATGAGAGTTTTGGCCATATTAATTTCAAATATTTGCAGCAATTATAGAAAATATCCATGGTTGAAGGCCTCCCGGTCATTAAGGCAACCACGAGAATTTGCAAGGGCTGTGTCATTGGAAAACACCCTAAGCACAAGTTCGATTGGGGGAAGGAAAACCAAGCTACATGCATATTAGGGCTGATACATTCTGATATCAGCAGTCCAATGCATATCACATCCATGAATGGATCAAGGTATCTTCTTAATTTTATTGATGATTTTTCAAGGTACACATGGGTCTTCTTTCTCAAAAAGAAGTCAGAAGTATGTGAAAAATTTTCTGAATTGAAGGCCTTGATCGAAAATGCCTCTGGGCTTAAGATCAATATCTTGAGATCTGATAATGGAGGGGAGTATTTCAGTAATGATTTGCTGCACATATGATCCTAAAGTGGTATTCAGGTCCAACATTCAATTCCCTACACTCCCCAGCAGAACAGAGTAGCGGAAAGGAAGAAACGGTCTCTCAAGGAGATGACCACCTATATGTTGGAATCCAAGAAGCTTGCTGGAAATTTGTGGGCTGAGGCAATGCATGCTAAAAAATACATTTATAACAGGGTTCCACACTCATCCATGAAATGAAATACTCCTTTTGAAGCATACTTTGGACACAAGCTGGATGTGTCGAACCTGCGGGTGTTTGGGTCCACTGCATGGGCCCGAATTCCACTTGATAAAAGAAGGGATTTGCAACCGCAAAGCATAGAATGTATGTTTATTGGGTATACTAATGAGTATAAAGGTTTCAAGCTGTTGGATATCAATACCAAATAAATAATCATCGAGAGAATTTTCAATTTCGATGAGCCTCTTTAGAAGGTGAAACTAGTGAAGGAGAAAACTGCTGAATTTCCTTCCTACTCTACTGAATATTTAGATGATGAAATTGGGGGTGATGAACCTGATTTGGATCCTATGATTTATGATATCAATGTGCAGCAATCATCATATTTTTAATCAGAACCTGAAGTGCAAAATCATCTTCCTACATGTGCCCGACAGACACTCCCCTCCGTAGGAGATAACATTGGAAATCCGGATGATCCAAGGAGAACCCGGTCTGATTTCCAAAGAGCAGGTATTGTGCTCTCTTGTCCTGATAATTTTCTGTCCAAAAATTGATATTTGATGATTATTTCAGATCCAAAATCCTACTACCATGCTCGGAAGGATCTGAGATGGCAAGTTTCCATGGATGAAGAGATGAATTCTCTTCAGAAAAACACTACTTGGGAGCTAGTTTCTCTTCCTCCAGGAAGGAAATTGGTTCAATGCAAGTGGGTGTTTCAAAACAAGGTTACTGCTGATGGAAGCACCTGAAAATATAAGGAAATTCTGGTGGCAAAATTCTTCTCTCAGGTCCAAGGTGTGGACTACCATGAGACCTTTGCACCGGTTGCAAAAATGGACTCCGTCCACCTTGTTTTGGCAATTTCAGCATCCAAGCACTGGGAAGTGCATCACATGGATGTTAAGTCAGCATTTCTACATGGAGATGTTCATGAGGAGATATACATGAAGCAGCATAAGGGATACATCACTGATCCATCTCTAGTTTGCAAGCTAAAGAAGTCACTATACGGGTTGAAATAGGCCCCAAGAGAATGGTATTCCAAGATGGATGCCTTCCTTCTCTCGCAAAAATTTCAAAGGTGTAGATAAGATCAAAATGTGTATTTACAGTAGTTTGATGGTCATATAATTATAATTTTTTTATATTTTTATGACTTACTGATCACAGGTAGCACAGCTGCCTCCATTTCAGCCATCAAAACTGCTCTCCACAATGCCTTTGAAATGAGTGATTTGGGGCTTCTAAAACAATTTTTGGGGCTCGAAATAGAGAAAAATTCTGATGGGATTATGGTCACTCAGTCCAAATAAATTTCAGACCTGTTATTCAAGTTTAACATGGCTGATTGTAGGCCTGCACCATTCCCTTTCCTTTTAGGGATCAGCCTTGAAGAAGGAAAAAGCACACCTGCCATAAATTGCACTATCTATCGACAGCTGATTGGTAGCTTGTTGTACTTGAAACATTATCAGCCTGATATTTTTTATGCTGTGAATGATGTATCAAGATATATGCAGAAGCTTCATGATCTTCATTGGAAGGCATCCAAGAGGATCCTCCAGTATATTCAGGGGACCAGGACCTATGGCATTCATTGCACTGCAGACTCCGAGCTAGAGCTGGTTGGATACACAGATTCTAATTGGATGGGTGATTCTATTGATTGAAAGTCTACTTATAGATTTGTATTCATGTTTGGTGGTGGCCCCATTTTCTGGTCTAGAAAAAAGCAGGCTGCCATAGTACTATCTTTAGCAGAGGCCGAGTATCGAGTAGCGGTGAATGCTTGCATCCAAGTAGTTTGGTTGCAAGGCATTCTTTCAGAGTTTGATCTTGGTAGTACTTTGTCCACTGTCCTCTTTTGTGACAACCAGAGTGCTATTAAGATATCGATGGATCTAGTTACCAGGCAGAGGACCAAACATGTAGAGATTCACATGCACTACATCAGGGAGCTAGTGCATGACAGGACCATCATTATGCAATATTGCCTGACTGATGAGCAGATTGCAGACATCTTCACCCAAAGCTTTATAGAAAAGAATTTTACTTACCTCCATTCACTGTTGGGGGTGAGTTCATCAGGGTGATTCAGAATACTTTCATTGTTCAGCTTGAGGGGGGGTTTTTCCCACTGGGTTTTCCCTCTTTTCCTCACTTAGTTTGTTTTGAGCATTATTTCAATTTCAGCATTGTACAAGGTGACCTATGGCCTTAGTTGCCGGGGCCCTAGCATTTATATGCATTTGTCCTTTCTAACTCCTCCTGAGTATAGCTTAAGGGGGGGTGTTGGAGACATTTACCACCATACACACTCTTTTTGGTCAAATTGTCCTAGTTAAACCACTGTCCTAAGTATTATTGACATAAATTGACATCGATGGAGCATTAATTGAAATCATCCAGCCACACCCATGCCTATCTTCAGTCAAGGAGGTTAACTTAGCCTTCTCCTACATTCAGGGATGCTAACTGGAGCACTCTAGTGTTGATCTGAGTGATATTAATGCACCTAATTGGTAACTGGTGGATACAATCAGTTAATAGGGTAGTGAAGGTGCATCCTTTCATTTAATTGATTATTTAATGATTAATTAATCAACTGGAGTCAACAGAGGTGCCTCCACCAACTTCTGATGTTCAGTTCAACTTCAGTTAATCTCATCGGGGTTCATTAGAGTCATTGAAGCACTAGCACTTGATGGTTGGCTTTCCGCTGACATGTGTCTAATCTCTTTCAGTTGAGACTCAGTCGTTTATTGCACTTTGACTTCAGTTAGGGCTCAGTTGACTCAATTAGGGTTTTGATTAGTGGTTAGCTGGAGTGTTGACTATGGCTTACATTCAGTGAAGCTAGACTCACTCATTCAATTCAAATGACCTCCTTGAGGATTTGAATTTCTCATTAATTCATGCTTGTAGCATGACATTGTATTGTATTATCATTCTTTCATCTGATTATACAGAGAGGCTACTCATTCTGTAGACCGATTACACCATTTCATGAGTTATTTGTTGATTAATCTTTGATGAGACTGATGTTTAGTGCCTAGATCAATGTGCAAGATTAATACCCTCTCAACCTCCTTATTTGTATCAAGTCATTTTCCTTGTGAAATCCATTCATCAAAGGATTGTTATAAGTATGAATATTTGGTTGATCACAACTGTTTTCCTTCATATGCTCCACTAGTGCAAGATAAATGACAACTTTGCCTCCTTTGCAATCCCCATTATTCAAGGTAGTATACGTTACTTCATTTGGTGTCAATCATTTTCAGTTAGGTATTATGGTTAAGGGAATACTTAAGGATAGATTAGATGAAATTTTGGATCTATATAACCAACTTTTTCTCTGGTCTAGCTACAAGATTGTCATGGTTCACTAATTCATATAACAAGTATTGTAGGAATTAGAAAGGTATCCTTTCCATCATTAACACCTACAATACTAGGTATATACCTATAATTTGTTTGATGATTAATATAAAGAAATGGAGGGTTGACATTGTAGGTTAAAAACTATACTGATAAGGAGATGGGGGTCACATCATATTCATATGGTCCATCAAACAAATTATCATATTTTATTTAGGAGAATATAAGTTTCAATGGTATAATATTGGTCTTAAAAACATAGGTTAATGGTTTAAATTCCTTTTATCTTTATAAGAAGTGCATATGGTTGGAAGAGGTACTAATGATAAAAATTCTTAATATTTAGAAGGATTATATAGGTTGTTGTAGGTTTTCTCCACGTAGGACATTAACCAATGTATTCACGAATATTTCATGTCACACTTAATTATGGAGAGCATATAAATTAAATGTAACACTGTATATCTCTTTTCATTATTCTAATATCCCAGGTTACCTAATTGATATGCCAATTAAGAAAGTAGATTTGTAAGGCATACCACCATTGAAATTTTAGCTCATATGATCTCCATGAGAAGAGATATCATAAATCCAACCAAGATAAAAAAAAGAAATAATTGTTTGAATTTATATGATAGATCTCTTAGTAAGGAAAGAAACAATAATAATTCATATCAATATGCCAATAGTTACAAATAGCAGATAAAAGAGAAAATATCTTGTGTATAATCATAAGAGAGTCTATGGAAATAGACTAATTAATTAGTACAATTATCATATCCTTATGGTATCCTTACTTATTGACATGGTACATTGAATGATATATAAGTAATTTCATTAAGGAACTGGTAAATCCACCTAGGTATTAATGCAATAGATAGTGACTAGAAATAATACTATGTTTGGATATTGTAACCTCAACATCTAACCTCAAATGAAAATGGGATCCCTTAGGTGGTAAGCTAAAATTGATTACTAGTGCACTTGAATCCATTGAAATAAACTCACTGCCCCCATCCTTCTACAAATAAACCTCACAATCAATGCATTATAAGCCAGGGTTATTACATTATTTAACTTCATGTCATCCACCAGCACAATAGGCTAATATACATGGTCGATTTCATTGTATACCATCTCAACCTCTTTAGTTGTATCAAGTCATTTACATTGTGAAATCCATTCATCAAAGGATTGTAAGTATAAATATTTGGTTGTTCATAACCATTTTCCTTCATATACTCCACTAGTGCAAGATAAATTACAACTTTTCCTCCTTTTCAATGTCCATTATTCAAGGTAGTATATGTTACCTCATTTCGTGTCAACCATTTTCAGTTAGGGACGATGGTTAAGGGAATACTTAAGGATATATTATATGAAATTTTGGATCTATATAGCCATCTTTTTCTCTGATCTAGCTAAAAGATTTCCATGGTTTACTAATTCATATAACAAGTGTTGTAGGAATTAGAAAGGTGTCCTTTCCATCATTAACACCTACAATACTAGGTATATACCTATAATTTGTTTGATAATTAATATAAAGATATGTCGAGTTGACATTGTAGGTTAAAACTATACTTATAAGGAGATGGGGGTCACATTATATTCATACGGTCCATCAAGCAAATATCATATTTTCATTAGAAGAATATAAGCTTTAATGGTATAATACTGGTAAAAAAAAACATAGGTTAATGGTTCAAAATCCTTTTATCTTTATAAGAATTGCATATGGTTGGAAGAGGTACTAATGATAAAAATTATTAATATTTAAAAGGATTATATAAGGTCTTGTAGGTTTTCTTCGGGTAAAACCTTAACCAATGTATTAATGAATATTTCATGTCAAACTTAACTATGGATATCATATAGATTTAATGTAACACTGGATATCTCTTCTCACTATTCTAATATCCCAGGTTACCTAATTGGTATGCCAATTCAGAAAGTATATTTGTAAGGCATACCACCATTAAAATTTTAGCTCATATGATCTCCATGAGAAGAGAGATCATAAATCCAACCAAGAAAAAAACAAGAAATAATTGTTTGAATCCATATGATAGATCTCTTAGTAAGAAAAGAAACAATAATGATTCATATCATGATGCTAGTAGTTACAAATAGCAGATACAAGAGCAAATATCTTTTGTATAATCATAAGAGATTCTATGGAAATAGACCAATTTAGTACAATTATCTTATCCTTATGGTATCCTTACTTATTTACATGGGACCTTGAATGATATATAAGGATTTCGATCAAGTAACTGGTAATTCCACCTAGGTATAAATGCATTAGATTCCAACTAGAAATAATACTATGTTTCGATATTGTAAGCTCAATGTCTAACCTCAGATGAAAATGGCATCCCTTAGGTGGTTGTAAGATAAAATTGATTACTAGTGCACTTGAATCCATTGAAAGAAACTCACTGCCGCCATCCTTCTACAAATAAACCTCACAATCAATGCATTATAAGCCATGGTTATTACATTATTTAACTTCATGTCATCCACTGGCACAATAGGCTAATACACATGGTCAATTTCATGGTATACCCTCTCAACCTCCTTATTTGTGTCAAATCATTTTCCTTGTGAAATCCATTCATCAAAGGATTGTAAGTATGAATATTTGGTTGATCACAACCATTTTCCTTCATATGCTCCACTAGTGCAAGATAAATGACAACTTTGCCTCCTTTGCAATGTCCATTATTCAAGGGAGTATATGTTACCTCATTTGGTGTCAATCATTTTCAGTCAGGGATTATGGTTAAGGGAATACTTAAAATAGATTAGATGAAATTTTGGATCTATATAGCCATGTTTTTCTCTGATCTAGCTACAAGATTGTCATGGTTCACTAATTCATATAACAAGTGTTGTAGGAATTATGAAGGTGTCCTTTCCATCATTAACACCTACAATACTAGGTATATACCTATAACTTGTTTGATAATTAATATAAAGAGATGGAGTGTTGACATTGTAGGTTAAAAACTATACTTGTAAGGAGATGGGGGTCACATCATATTCATACATGGTCCATCAAGCAAGTTATGATATTTTCTTTAGGAGATAATAAGTTTCAATGGTATAATACTGGTCTAAAAAACATAGGTTAATGGTTAAAATTGCTTTTATCTTTATAAGAATTGCATATGGTTGGAAGAGGTACTAATGATAAAAATTCTTAAATTTTAAAAGGATTATATAGGTTCTCGTAGGTTTTCTCTAGGTAAGATCTTAACCAATGTATTAATGAATATTTCATGTCAAACATAATTATGGAGAGCATATAGATTAAATGTAACACCGGATATCTTTTCTCATGATTCTAATATCCCCGGTTACCTAATTGATATGCCAATTAAGACAGTAGATTTGTAAGGCATACCACCATTAAAATTTTAGCTCATATGATCTCCATGAGAAGAGAGATCATAAATCCAGCCAAGAAAAAAACAAGAAATAATTGTTTGAATTTATATGATAGATCTCTTAGTAAGGAGAGAAACAATAATGATGCTAGTAGTTAAAAACAAAAGATAAAAGAGCAAATATGTTTTGTATAATCATAAGAGAGTCTATGGAAATAGACTGATTTAGTACAATTATCTTATCCTTATGGTATCCTTACTTATTGACATGGGACCTTGAATGATATATAAGGAATTTGATCAAGTAACCGGTAAATCCACCTAGGTATAAATACATTAGATTCCAATGAGAAATAATACTATGTTTGGATATTGTAACATCAACGTCTAACCTCAGATGAAAATGGCATCCCTTAGGTGGTCGTAAGCTAAAATTGATTACTAGTGCACTTGAATCCATTGAAAGAAACTCACTGCCCCCAACATTATTTTACTTCATGTCATCCACCGGCACAATAGGCTGGTACACATGGTCGATTTCATGGTATACCCTCTCAACCTCCTTATTTGTATCAAGTCATTTTCCTTGTGAAATCCATTCATCAAAGGATTGTAAGTATGAATATTTGTTTGATCACAACCATTTTGCTTCATATGCTCCACTAGTGCAAGATAAATGACAACTTTTCCTCCTTTGCAATGTCCATTATTCAAGGGAGTAAATGTTACCTCGTTTAGTGTCAATCATTTTCAGTTAGGGATTATGGTTAAGGGAATAATTAAGATAGATTAGATGAAATTTTGGATCTATATAGCCATCGTTTTGTCTGATCTAGCTACAAGATTGTCATGCTTCACTAATTCAAATAACAAGTGTTGTAGGAATTAGAAAGGTGTCCTTTCCATCATTAACAAATACAATACTAGGTATATACCTATAATTTGTTTGATAATTAATATAAAGAGATGGGGGGTTGACATTGTAGGTTAAAAAATATACTTATAAGGAGATGGGGGTCACATCATATACATATGGTCCATCAAGCAAGTTATCATATTTTCATTAGGAGAATATAAGTTTCAATGGTATATTACTGCTGTAAAAAACATTGGTTAGTGGTTCAAATTCCTTTTATCTTTATAAGAATTGGATATGGTTGGAAGAGGTACTAATGATAAAAATTCTTAATATGTAAAAGGATTATATAGGTTCTTGTAGGTTTTCTCTAGGTAGGACCTTAACCAATTTATTGAATTTTCAAACTTATGGAGAGCATATAGATTAAATGTAACATCGTATATCTCTTCTCATTATTCTAATATCCCTAGGTATAAATGCAGTAGATACCTACTATAAATAATACTATGTTTGGATGTAACCTCAACATCTAACCTCAGATGAAAATGAAATCCCTTATGTGGTAAGCTAAAATTTATTACTAGTGAATACTTAAGGATAGATTAGATGAAATTTTGGATCTATATAGCCATCTTTTTCTCTGATCTAGCTACAATATTGTCACGGTTCACTAATTCATATAAGAAGTGTTGTAGGAAATAGAATGGTGTCCTTTCCATCATTAACACATACAATACTGGGTATACACCTATATTTTTTTGATAATTAATATAAACAGATGGAGGGTTGACATTTTAAGTTAAAAAATATACTTATCAGGAGATGGGGGTCACATCATATTCATATGGTCCATCAAGCAAGTTATCAAATTTTCATTTTCAGAATATAACTTTCAATGGTATAATACTGGTGTAAAAAACATAGGTTAATGGTTCAAATTCCTTTTATATTTATAAGAATTGCATATGGTTAAAAGAGGTGCTAATGATAAAAAATCTTAATATTTAAAAGGATTATATAGGTTCTTTTAGGGTTTCCTCAAGTAGGACCTTAACCAGAGTATTAATGAATATTTCAAGTCAAACTTAATTATGGAGAGAATATAGATTAAATGTAACACCGTATATATCTTCTCATTATTCTAATATCCCAGGTTACGTAATTGATATGCCAATTAAGAAACTACATTTGTTAGGCATACCACCATTGAAATTTTATCTCATATGATATCCATGAGAAGAGAGATCATAATTCCAACAACAAAGAAAAACAATAAATAATTGTTTGAATGCATATGATAGATCTCTCAGTAAGGAAAGAAACAATAATGATTCATATCATGATGCCAGTAGTTACAAATATCAGATAAAAGAGAAAATATCTTGTGTATAATCATAAGAAAGTCTATGGAAATAAACTAATTAATTAGTACAACTATATTATCCTTATGTTATCCTTACTTATTGACATGTGACCTTAAATGATATATAATTAATTTGATCAAGTAACTGTTAAATCCACCTAGGTATAAATGTAGTAGATAGCGACTACAAATAATACTATATTTGGATATTGTAACCTCAATATCTAACCTTATATGGAAATGGAATCCCTTAGGTGGTAAGATAAAATTGATTACTAGTGCACTTGAATCCATTGAAAGAAACTCACTGCCCCCATCCAGGATACAAATAAACCTCACAATCAATGCATTATAAGCCATCATTATTACATTACTTAACTTCATGTCATCCACTGGCAAAATAGGATAATACACATGGTTGATTTCATGGTATACCCTCTCAACCTCCTTATTTGTATCAAGTCATTTTCCTTGTGAAATCCATTCATCAAAGGATTGTTATATGTATGAATATTTGGTTGATCACAACGGTTTTACTTCATATGCTCCGCTAGTGCAAGATCAATGACAACTTTTCCTCCTTTGCAATGCCCATTATTCAAGGTAGTATATGTTACTTCATTTGGTGTTAATCATTTTCAGTTAGGGATGATGGTTAAGGGAATACTTAAGGATAGATTAGATTAAATTTTGGATCTATATAACCATCTTTTTCTCTGGTCTAGCTACAAGATTGTCATGGTTCACTAATTCATATAGAAAGTGTTGTAGGAATTAGAAAGGTATCCTTTCCATCATTAACACCTACAATACTAGGTATATACCTATAATTTTTTTGATAATTAATATAAAGAGATGGAAGGTTGACATTTTAGGTTAAAAAATATACTTATAAGGAGATGGGGGTCACATCATATTCATATGGTCCATCAAGCAAGTTATCATATTTTCTTTAGGAGAATATAAGTTTCAATGGTATAATATTGGTCTTAAAAACATAGGTTAATGGTTCAAATTCCTTTTATCTTTATAAGAATTGCATATGGTTGGAAGAGGTACTAATGATAAAAATTCTTAATATTTAAAAGGATTATATAGGTTGTTGTAGGTTTTCTCCACGTAGGACCTTAACCAATGTATTAACAAATATTTCATGTCAAACATAATTATGGAGAGCATATAGATTAAATGTAACACCGTAGATCTCTTCTCATTATTCTAATATCCCAAGTTACCTAATTGATATGCCAATTAAGAAAGTAGATTTGTAAGGCATACCACCATTGAAATTTTAGCTCATATGATCACCATGAGAAGAGATATCATAAATCCAACCAAGAAAAAAAAAGAAATAATTGTTTGAATTTATATGATAGATCTCTTAGTAAGGAAAGAAACAATAATGATTCATATCATGATGCCAATAGTTACAAATAGCAGATAAAAGAGAAAATATCTTTTGTATAATCATAATAGAGTCTATGGAAATTGACTAATTAATTAGTACAATTATCTTATCCTTATGGTATCCTTACTTATTGACATGGTACATTGAATGATATATAAGTAATTTGATCAAGTAATCAGTAAATCCACCTAGGTATTAATGCAGTAGATAGTGACTAGAAATAATACTACATTTGGATATTGTAACCTCAACATCTAACCTCAGATGAAAATGGGATCCCTTAGGTGGTAATCTAAAATTGATTACTAGTGCACTTGAATCCATTGAAAGAAACTCACTGCCCCCATCCTTCTACAAATAAACCTCACAATCAATGCATTATGAGCCAAGGTTATTACATTATTTAACTTCATGTCATCCACAAGCACAATAGGCTAATATACATGGTCGATTTCATTGTATACCCTCTCAACCTATTTAGTTGTATCAAGTCATTTACCTTGGGAAACCATTCATCAAAGGGTTGCAAGTATGAATATTTGGTTGTTCATAACCATTTTCCTTCACATGCTCCACTAGTGCAAGATAAACGACAACTTTTCCTCCGTTGCAATGTCTATTATTCAAGGTAGTATATGTTACCTCATTTGGTGTCAACCATTTTCAGTTAGGGATAATGGTTAAGGGAATACTTAAGGATATATTAGATGAAATTTTGGATCTATATAGCCATCTTTTTCTCTGATCTTGTTACAATATTTCTATGGTTTACTAATTCATATAACAAGTGTTGTAGGAATTAGAATGGTGTCCTTTCCATCATTAACACCTACAATACTAGGTATATACCTATATTTTGTTTGATAATTAATATAAATAGATGGCGGGTTGACATTGTAGGTTAAAAGTATACTTATAAGGATATGGGGGTCACATTATATTCATATGGTCCATCAAGCAAATATGCTATTTTCATTAGGAGAATATAAGATTTAATGGTATAATACTGGTAAAAAAAACATAGGTTAATGGTTAAAATTCCTTTTATCTTTATAAGAAGTGCATATGGTTGGAAGAGGTACTAATGATAAAAATTCTTAATATTTAATAGGATTATATAGGTTCTTGTAGGTTTTCTTCAGGTAAGACCTTAACCAATGTAATAATGAATATTTCATGTAAAAATTAATTATGGAGAGCATATAGATTAAATGTAACAACGAATATCTCTTCTCATTATTCTAATGTCCCTGGTTACATAATTGATATGCCAATTAAGAAAGTATATTTTTAAGGCATACAACCATTAAAATTTTAGCTCATATGATCTCCATGAGAAGAGAGATCATAAATCCAACCAAGAAAAAAACAATAAATAATTGTTTTAATGCATATGATAGATCTCCTAGTACAGAAAGAAACAATAATGATTCATATCATGCTGCCAGTAGTTACAAATAGTAGATAAAAGAGCAAATATTTTTTGTATAATCATAAGAGATTCTATGGAAATAGATTGATTTAGTACAATTATCTTATCCTTATGGCATCCTTACTTATTGACATGGGACCTTGAATGATATATAAGGAATTTGATCAAGTAACCGGTAAATCCACCTAGGTATAAATGCATTAGATTCCAACTAGAAATAATACTATGTTTGGATATTGTAACCTCAATGTCTAACCTCAGATGAAAATTGCAATCCCTTAGGTGGTCATAAGTTAAAATTGATTACTAGTGCACTTGAATCCATTGAAAGAAACTCACTACTCCCATCCTTCTACAAATAAACCTCACAATCAATGCATTATAAGCCATGGATATTACATTATTTAACTTCATGTCATCCACTGACACAATAGGCTAATATAAATGGTTGATTTCATGGTATACCCTCTCAACCTTCTTATTTGTATCAAGTCATTTTCCTTGTGAAATCCATTCATCAAAGGATTGTAAGTATAAATATTTGGTTGATCACAACCATAAATATTTGGTTGATCACAACCATTTTCCTTCATATGCTCCACTATTGCAAGATAAATGACAACTTTTCCTCCTTTGCAATGTCCATTATTCAAGGTAGTATATGTTACATCATTTGGTGTCAATCATTTTCGGTTAGGGATTATGGTTAAGGGAATACTTAAGATAGATTAGAATAAATTTTGGTTCTATATAGCCATGTTTTTCTCTGATCTAGCGACAAGATTGTCATGGTTCACTAATTCATATAACAAGTGTTGTAGGAATTAGAAAAGTGTCCTTTCTATCATTAACACCTACAATACTAGGTATATACCTATAATTTGTTTGATAATTAATATAAAGATATGTAGGGTTGACATTGTAGGTTAAAAACTATACTTATAAGGAGATGGGGGTCACATCATATTAATGTGGTCCATCAAGCAAGTTATCATATTTTCTTTAGGAGAATGTAAGTTTCAATGGTATAATACTGGTCTAAAAAACATAGGTTAATGGTTGAAATTCCTTTTATCTTTATAAGAATTGCATATGGTTGGAAGAGGTACTAATGATAAAAATTCTTAAATTTTAAAAGGATTATATAGGTTCTTGTAGGTTTTCTCCAGGTAAGACCTTAACCAATGTATTAAAGAATATTTCATGTTGAACTTAATTGTGGAGAGCATATATATTAAATGTAACACCGGATATCTCTTTTCATTATTCTAATATACTAGGTTACCTAATTGATATGCCAATTAAGAAAGTAGATTTGTAAGGCATACCACCATTAAAATTTTAGCTCGTATGATCTCCATGAGAAGAGAGATCATAAATCCAACCAAGAAAAAAACAAGAAATAATTGTTTGAATGCATATGATAGATCTCTTAGTAAGGAAAGAAACAATAATGATTCATATCATGATGCCAGTAGTTACAAATAGCAGATAAAAGAGAAAATATCTTTTGTATAATCATAAGAGAGTTTATGGAAATTGACTCATTTAGTACAATTATCTTATCCTTATGGTATCCTTACTTATTGACATGGGAACTTGAATGATATATAAGGAATTTGATCCAATAACTGGTAAATCCACCTAGGTATAAATACATTATATTCCAACTAGAAATAATACTATGTTTGGATATTGTAACCTCAATGTCTAACCTCAGATGAAAATGGCATCCCTTAGGTGGTCATAAGCTTAAATTGATTACTAGTGCCCTTGAATCCATTGAAAGAAAATCACTGCCCCCAACCTTCTACAAATAAACCTCACAATCAATGCATTATAAGCCATAGTTATTACATTATTTAACTTCATGTCATCTACCTGTACAATAGGCTAATACACATGGCCGATTTCATGGTATACCCTCTCAACCTTCTTATTTGTATCAAGTCATTTTCCTTGTGAAATCTATTCATCAAGGGATTGTAAGTATGAATATTTGGTTGATCACAACCATTTTGCTTCATATGATCCACTAGTGCAAGATAAATGACAACTTTTCCTCCTTTGCAATGTCCATTATTCAAGGTAGTATATGCTAACTCATTTGGTGTCAATCATTTTCATTTAGGGATTATGGTTAAGGGAATACTTAAGATAGAATAGATGAAATTTTGGATCTATATAGCCATCTTTTTCTCTGATCTAGCTACAAGATTGTCATGGTTCACTAATTCATATAACAAGTGTTTTAGGAATTAGAAAGGTATCCTTTCCATCATTAACACCTACAATACTAGGTATATACCTATAATTTGTTTGATAATTAATATAAAGAGATGGAGGCTTGACATTGTAGGTTAAAAAATATACTTATAAGGCTATGGGGGTCACATCATATACATATGGTCCATCAAGCAAGTTATCATATTTTCATTTGGAGAATATAAGTTTCAATGGTATATTACTGGTCTAAAAAACATAGGTTAATGGTTCAAATTCATTTTATCTTTATAATAATTGCATATGGTTGGAAGAGTTAGAATGATAAAACTTCTTAATATTTAAAAGGATTATATAGGTTCTTGTAGGTTTTCTCCAGGTAGGACCTTAACCAATTTATTGAATTGTCAAACTTATGGAGAGCATATAGATTAAATGTAACATCGTATATCTCTTCTCATTATTCTAATATCCCTAGGTATAAATGCAGTAGATACCTACTAGAAATAATACTATGTTTGGATGTAACCTCAACATATAACCTCAGATGAAAATGAAATCCCTTATGTGGTAAGCTAAAATTTATTACTAGTGAATACTTAAGGATAGATTAGATGAAATATTGGATCTATATAGCCATCTTTTTCAGATCTAGCTATAATATTGTCATGGTTCACTAATTCATATAACAAGTGTTGTAGGAAATAGAAAGGTGTCCTTTCCATCATTAAAACCTACAATACTAGGTATATACCTATATTTGTTTTGATAATTAATATAAACAGATGGAGGGTTGACTTTGTAGGTTAAAAAATATACTTATAAGGAGATGGGGGTCACATCATATTCATATGGTCCATTAAGTAAGTTATCAGATTTTCATTTTAAAAATCTAACTTTCAATGCTATAATACTAGTATAAAAAACATAGGTTAATGGTTCAAATTCCTTTTATCTTTATAAGAATTGCATATGGTTAAAAGAGGTACTAATGATAACAAATCTTAATATTTAAAAGGATTATATAGGTTCTTGAAGGGTTTCTTCAAGTAGGACCTTAACCAGAGTATTAATGAATATTTCGAGTCAAACTTAATTATGGAAAGAATATAGATTAAAGGTAACATTGTATATCTCTTCTCATTATTCTAATATCCCAGGTTACGTAGTTGATATGCCAATTAAGAAAGTACATTTGTAAGGCATACCACCATTGAAATTTTAACTCATATTATTTCCATGAGAAGAGAGATCATAAATCCAACCAACAAAAAAACAATAAATAACTGTTTGAATGCATATGATAGATATCTCAGTAAGGAAAGAAACAATAATGATTCATATCATGATCCTAGTAGTTACAAATATCAGATAAAAGAGAAAATATCTTGTGTATAATCATAAGAGAGTCTATGGAAATAAACTAATTAATTAGTAAAATTATCTTATCCTTGTGTTATCCTTACTTATTGAAATGTGACCTTCTACAAATAAACCTCACAATCAATGCATTATAAGCCATTGTTATTACATTATTTAACTTCATGTCATCCACTGGAAAAATAGGATAATACACATGGTTGATTTCATGGTATACCCTCTCAACCTCCTTATTTGTATCAAGTCATTTTCCTTGTGAAATCCATTCATCAAAGGATTGTTAAAAGTATGAATATTTGGTTGATCACAATGGTTTTCCTTCATATGCTGCACTAGTGCTAGGTAAATGACAACTTTGCCTCCTTTGCAATTCCCATTATTTAAGGTAGTATATGTTACTTCATTTGGTGTCAATCATTCTCAGTTAGAGATGATGGTTAAGGGAATACTTAAGGATAGATTAGATGAAATTTTGGATCTATATAACCATCTTTTTCTCTGGTCTAGCTACAAGATTGTCATGGTTCACTAATTCATATAACAAGTTTTGTAGGAATTAGAAAGGTATCCTTTCCATAATTAACACCTACAATACTAGGTATATACCTATAATTTCTTTGATAAATAATATAAAGAGATGGAGGGTTGACATTGTAGGGTAAAAACTATACTTATAAGGAGATGGGGGTCACATCATATTCATATGGTCCATCAAGCAAGTTATCATATTTTATTTAGGAGAATATAAGTTTCAATGGTAGAATACTGGTCTTAAAAACATAGGTTAATGGTTCAAATTCCTTTTATCTTTATAAGAATTGCATACGGTTGGAAGAGGTACTAATGATAAAAATTCTTAATATTTAAAAGGATTATATAGGTTGTTGTAGGTTTTCTCCATGTAGGACCTTAAGCAATGTATTAACGAATATTTCATGTCAAACTTAATTATGGAGAGCATATAGATTAAATGTAACACCGTAGATCTCTTCTTATTATTCTAATATCCCAGGTTACCTAATTGATATTCCAATTAAGAAAGTAGATTTGTAAGGCATACCACCATTGAAATTTTAGCTCATATGATCTCCATGAGAAGAGATATCATAAATCCAACCAAGAAAAAAAAAGAGATAATTGTTTGAATTTATATGATAGATCTCTTAGTAAGGAAATAAACAATAATAATTCATATCATGATACCAATAGTTACAAATAGTAGATAGAAGAGAAAATATCTTGTGTATAATCATAAGAGAGTCTATGGAAATAGACTAATTCATTAGTACAATTATCTTATCCTTATGGTATCCTTACTTATTTACATGGTACATTGAATGATATATAAGTAATTTGATCAAGTAACCGGTAAATCCACCTAGGTATTAATGCAGTAGATAGTGACTAGAAATAATACTATGCTTGGATATTGTAACCTCAACATCTAACCTCAGATGAAAATGGGATCCCTTAGGCGCTAAGCTAAAATTTATTACTAGTGCACTTGAATGCATTGAAAGAAAATCACTACCCCCATCCTTCTACAAACAAACCTCACAATCAATGCATTATAAGATAGGGTTATTACATTATTTAACTTCACGTCATCGACCAACACAATAGGCTAATATACAGGGTCAATTTAATTGTATACCCTCTCAACCTATTTAGTTGTATCAAGTCATTTACCTTGTGAAATCCATTCATCAGAGGATTGTAAGTATGAATATTTGGTTGTTCACAACCATTTTCCTTCATATGCTCCACTAGTGCAGGATAAAAGACAACTTTTCCTCCTTTGCAATGTCCATTATTCAAGGTAGTATATGTTACCTCATTTGGTGTCAACCATTTTCAGTTAGGGATGATGGTTAAGGGAATACTTAAGGATATATTAGATGAAATTTTGGATCTATATAGCCATATTTTGCTCTGATCTAGCTACAAGATTTCCATGGTTTACTAATTCATATAACAGGTGTTGTAGGAATTAGAAAGGTGTCCTTTCCATCATTAACACCTACAATACTAGGTACATACCTATAATTTGTTTGATAATTAATATAAAGAGATGGCAGGTTGACATTGTAGGTTAAAAGTATACTTATAAGGAGATGGGGGTCACATTATATTCATATGGTCCATCAAGCAAATATCATGTTTTCATTAGGAGAATATAAGCTTTAATGGTGTAATACTGGTCTAAAAAACATAGGTTAATGGTTCAAATTGCTTTTATCTTTATAAGAATTGCATATGGTTGGAAGAGATACTAATGATAAAAATTATTAATATTTAAAAGGATTATATAAGTTCTTGTAGGTTTTCTTTAGGTGAGACCTTAACCAATGCATTAATGAATATTTCATGTCAAACTTAATTATGGAGAGCATATAGATTAAATGTAACACCGGATATCTCTTTTCATTATTCTAATATCTCGGGTCACCTAATTGATATGCCAATTACGAAAGTAGATTTGTAAGGCATACCACCATTAAAATTTTAGCTCATATGATCTCCATGAGAAGAGAGATCATAAATCCAACCAAGAAAAAAACAAGAAATAATTGTTTCAATGCATATGATAGATCTCTTAGTAAGGAAAGAAACAATAATGATTCATATCATGATGCTAGTAGTGACAAATAGCAGATAAAAGAGCAAATATCTTTTGTATAATCATAAGAGAGTCTATGGAAATAGATTGATTAATTACAATTATCTTATAAAATGGTATCCTTACTTATAGACATGGGACCTTGAATGATATATAAGTAATCTGATAAAGTAATCGGTAAATACACCTAGGTATAAATGCATTAGATTCCAACTAGAAATAATACTATGTTTGGATATTTTAACCTCAATGTCTAACCTCATATGAGAATGGCATCCCTTAGGTGGTCGTAAGCTAAAATTGATTACTAGTGCACTTGAATCCATTGAAAGAAACTCACTGCCCCCATCCTTCTACAAATAAACATCACAATCAATGCATTATAAGCCACGGTTATTACATTATTTAACTTCATGTCATCCACCTGCACAATAGGCTAATACTCATAGTCGATTTCATGGTATATCCTCTTAGCCTCCTTATTTGTATCAGGTCATTTTCCCTGTGAAATCCATTCATCAAAGGATTGTAAGTATGAATATTTGGTTGATAACAACCATCTTCCTTGATATGCTCCACTATTGCAAGATAAATGACAACTTTGCCTCCTTTGCAATGTCCATTATTCAAGGTAGTATATGTTACCTCATTTGGTGTCAATCATTTTCAGTTAGGGATTATGGGTAAGAGAATAATTAAGATAGATTAGATGAAATTTTGGATTTATATAGCCATTATTTTCTCTGATCTAGCTACAAGATTGTCATGGTTCACTAATTCATATAACAAGTGTTGTAGGAATTAGCCTAGGTGTCCTTTCCATCTTTAACACCTATAATACTAGGTATATACCTATAATTTGTTTGATAATTAATATAAAGAGATGGAGGGTTGACATTGTAGGTTAAAAATGATACTTATAAGGAGATGGGGGTCACATCATATTCATATGGTCCATTAAGCAAGTTATCATATTTTCTTTAGGATAATATAAGTTTCAATGGTATAATACTGATCTAAGAAACATAGGTTAATGGTTGAAATTCATTTTCTCTTTATAATAATTGCATATGGTTGGAAGCGGTACTAATGATAAAAATTCTTAAATTTTAAAAGGATTATATAGGTTCTTGTAGGTTTTCTCTAGGTAAGACCTTAACCAATGTATTAATGAATATTTCATGTCAAACTTAATTATGGATAGCATATAGATTAAATGTAACACCGGATATATCTTCTCATTATTCTAATATCCCAGGTTACCTAATTGATATACCAATTAAGAAAGTAGATTTGTAAGGCATGCCACCATTAAAATTTTAGCTCATATGATCTCCATGAGAAGATAGATCATAAATACAACCAAGAAAAAAACAACAAATAATTGTTTGAATGCATATGATAGATCTCTTAGTAAGGAAAGAAATAATAATGATTCATATCATGATGCCAGTAGTTACAAATAACAGATAACAGATAAAATATATTTTGTATAATCATCAGAGTCTATGGAAATAGACTGATTTAGTACAATATATTATCCTTATGGTATCCTTACTTATTGACATGGGACCTTGAATGATATATAAGGAATTTGATCAAGTAATCGGTAAATCCACCTAGGTATAAATACATTAGATTCAAACTAGAAATAATACTATGTTTGGATATTGTAACCTCAACGTCTAACCTCAGATGAAAATGGCATCCCTTAGGTGGTCGTAAGCTAAAATTAATTACAAGTGCACTTGAAGCCATTGAAATATACTCACTGCCCCCAACCTTCTACAAATAAACCTCACAATCAATGCATTATAAGCCATGGTTATTACATTATTTCTTCATGTCATCCACTGGCACAATAGGCTAATACACATGGTCGATTTCATGGTATACCCTCTCAACCTCCTTATTTGTATTAAGTCATTTTCCTTGTGAAATCCATTCATCAAAGGATTGTAAGTATGAATATTTGGTTGATCACAAACTTTTTTCTTTATATGCTCCACTAGTGCAAGATAAATGATAACTTTTCCTCCTTTGCAATGTCCATTATTCAAGGTAGTATATGTTACCTCATTTGCTGTCAAACATTTTCAATTAGGGATTATGGTTAAGGGAATACTTAAGATAGATTAGATGAAATTTTGGGTCTATATAGCCATCTTTTTCTTTGATCTAGCTACAATATTTTCATGGTTCACTAATTCATATAACAAGTGTTGTAGGAATTAGAAAGGTGTTCTTTCCATCATTAACACCTACAATACTAGGTATATACCTATAATTTGTTTGATAATTAATATAAAGAGATGGATTGTTGACATTGTAGGTTAAAAACTATACTTATAAGGAGATGGGGGTCACATCATATTCATATGGTCCATCAAGCAAGTTATCATATTTTCATTAGGGGAATATAAGTTTAAATGGTATAATACTAGTCTAAAAAACATAGGTTAATGGTTCATATTCCTTTTATCTTTATAAGAATTGCATATGGCTGGAAGAGGTACTAATGATACAAATTCTTAATATTTAAAAGGATTATATAGGTTCTTGTAGGTTTTCTCCAGGTAGGACCTTAACCAATCTATTGAATTGTCAAACTTATGGAGAGCATATAGATTAAATGTAACATCGTATATCTCTTCTCATTATTCTAATATCCCTAGGTATAAATGCAGTAGATACCTACTAGAAATAATACTATGTTTGGATGTAACCTCAACGTCTAACCTTAGATGAAAATGAAATCCCTTATGTGGTAAGCTAAAATTTATTACTAGTGGACTTGAATCCATTGCAACAAACTCATTGTCCCCATCCTTCTAGAAATAAACCTCACATTCAATTCCTTAGAATCCATGCTTATTACATTATTTAACTTCATGTCATCCACCACAATAGGCTAATATTTCATTTCCTTTTGATGCATTTCTTTGGCCCCCTCCTTCCTTCCTTTGGTCCACCTACATGACTCCCAATACCAGGGTCGTTCCCCTTTTCATTGAAAACCTTAGGAGAAAACTCAGGTGTTTTTTCTATCTATACCAAAAAAACTCTAAATTAAATTTACCAAAAAAAAACTTAAAAAATGAAATTAAAAAAAAATGGGACCCCTAACATAACTTTTCACATTTTATCTCCCGCGAATACATTTTTTTGTTTTGTTGGCAAAGTGGTGGAACCCCCCTGACTAGCAGGGTTTCCATTGGCTAAGAAACCATGAACCAGGGGCATCTAAGCCATCAAAATCACCCAGGGATCGCACCCGGCCTGGACCGCACCAACCCTTAACATGTTGGATTTTTGGTATCCGGCGGGATTAGAATTGGCGACCTTCCAGCTTAGGGAGCGTCTTAACCATACCTCGCCACCAACTATTCTACATCTTGCGGATCTCCCGCGAATAGCTTTTCCAGGAAAGGGAAGCGTTTTATTTTTGTGCAGGCCAACGTTTACTTGCTTTGATTCTAGTATTCAACACCAAGAAAGTTGAAGCTAAGCTGTTGGGATATATTGAGGTGAACTGCGTGAGGTGTAACTTAAGTTTCACTGCATTCTTGTTCTGTGTTCTGCATTATTACAGGTATTTTATCAATGCTTTCATGAAAAAAACATAAAAACTAAAGACAACAAACACCGAAAACATTATGTGGCTTCTTTATTGAAAGAAATCAAAATAGTGGTTCCTCTGCTACAAAATTTTAAGTGTAATATGCATTACGTGCTGCATTTTGCATTTTGTACAAAATTTTATCGTATGCTTAGTAAGTGTAGTACGCATTCTATGGTTTCTTTATTGACATAAATCAAAATAGTTGTTCCTATGCTACAAAATTTTAAAAAATATGTAAAAATTTTGGTTTCCTCTAGGGCTTACTATTGATTGTGGTGTCTCTTCCTAGATGAGTCGTGGACTGTTTGACATTCATTTGGCTATGTTTTGATTATTTTGTGACCACTAGAGTTGGATTGCACTTTCCCACTGCTGCAAGACAGTTATCTTTGGGGTTTCCTGTGTAAACCTTGTCCTGCTTGTAGCCTCTAAGGCTGAGGTGTCTTCACTCTTGGAGACTGAGATATATTGTTGGATACTGTACATGTCTAACCTAAACCTACAACACTCTAACCCTCTCTCTCTCTCAAGTTATGACATTTGTTCCTTTTAGTAGATAGTCCTTACAGAATATAGTCTTACATTTTACTTTTGAAACTTGTTAGATAGATTAATCGTTTAAACAACTTTCAGTTAGCAATTGAGTGATGACAGACTTTATTTTTTTGGTAATAGAGGATTTGTGCAAGTGGATACATGGAGGTAAGTGATTGTTTGTGATTGAATTATATCATTATTTTTATTTAATTTAAATTTTTTTTACAGAAACCAGTAGGTTTTATATTAATAAAACTGTGGCTGAGCCACCCAAGAGGTTACATTTGTGAGTTCTTTGCAAAAAAAAAAATTCCCCATCACAGCAAATGGGAATACTACTTTTATTTAATTTAAATTGCCAGAATATATTACTTTGTACTTTAATAACAATCTAATAGGCTATAGATAATCAATACTCTAATCATTTAAAAAAAATAAGAAAAGGGGGTTATGACACGAAATCAAAAAAATCTGATTATAAAATTTTCAAAAAGAACGCGTCAAAATGATCAAATGGGAAAGAAAGGGACATGCATCTCACAAGGTAAATATTTAGAAATAGAACAATGTATTTCCTTATGTAGTTATATAATTCTTATTTTTATTGTATGATGATGTTAGGCATATGTTTAATAACATTCTTGGCTACATTTACAAAGAACATGAAAATACAAACAATAGCAAAGAATATTACACCTTATATGCCTTTGAATGACTCTACTAGTCCTAACAAAGAAGAAAATGACAAAGATACATTTTCCTGTTTTCAGGAGGATCACGAACAACATGAACAAGGTAAGCCCATTAATTCAAACTTTTCCATATCTTTATAACTATAAATCTTATTGCGTCAAGAGGCGCTCTCCAGCCCAGCATGGGAGAGATGTTGTCATGTTTGTACGTGATGCTCTAATAAAATAACAATAAATTTTATACCCAACATGTCGGCCTACTCAAAATTAAAATTAATAATAATAAATAAAAAAATTAAAAATTTTAATTATCCGCCAAAAACAATGTCCCTGAGACAAACAACCCAATATGGGGGATATGTTGTAATGTTCCTACCTAACAAAATATTAATTAATTAATTAATTAATTGTCCACAAAAAAATGTTGAAACCATGTGTAAGGCCTCCTCAACAACCCATGGTTTTATTGTACATGGTTTAGTAGGGCCTTGCACATGGTTTTAAAACCATGTGCAAGGCATCCTAAACAACCCATGGTTTTATTGTACATGGTTTAGGAGGGCCTTGCAAATGGTTTTAAAACCATGTGCAAAGCCTCCTAAACAACCAATGGTTTTATTGTATATGGGAGGGCCTTACACATGGTTTTAAAACCATGTATGAGGTAGATGTTTTGAATAATAATATACTTTAATATACTTTAATTTATTCAATAGGTGAGAATCATATTAACATTCTGCTAGATCCTCACTTGAAGTTATATTTAGGATACTATTAAAATGTATGTAATCTCTAGTTTTGAAACAATTTAATGTTTTCATTTAGGATAGTGTTGCAAGGTTTTAAATAAGGGTTTTAAATAATGGGACTAAGAAATACAACTATTATAATATGGTTTTTTAATAATTAATAATTTAGAAAAAGAAATGTATTTAAATAAGGTTTTTTTCTATTATATTTTAAATAGTTTTGAAGGTTTTTAATAATTATAATGTTTTAATAGTTATATTATTTTAATAATTTGAATAGTAAAAATGTTTCAAAAAAATAAGGTTTTTAAAATATAATTGAAAATATAGTCTATTTATGGAATAGTATAATATTATTTTGTTTTAAGAAATTTAATAATTTAATAGTTATAATGTTTTAATAATTTAAATAGTAAAAGAGTTTTTAAATCACATTTTTTTGCAAATATGTTTTAAAAAAAAATTATAATTGTAAATATAGTCAAATTGAAAAGTGTCATATTTAAAAATATATTGAATTTCAGTAAGAGAATTTCATTAGCATTTCATTAACATGCACACTAATTTTTTTCTTTGCGTAGGCTTTAGTGTATGGTGCATTAATATTAATGCATAAATTAGTAGCTACATTGATTGGTTCTAACAGTATATTAATACCTAGAGAGTTTGATCCCTCTCAGGGCTTGATAGAGCCTAGGATTTGGATCTACGTTGGTGATTAAGAAAACTATAACACCTTTGCACGCCCTTATTTTATAGAATATGTTCACAAACAACCATGCCATATGGATAATAGTGTAGAAGGGGAAGATCCCTTGAAACAAAAAGAGGAGGAGTAACATGAAGAACAAGGTAAGCTCATTAATGTATAAAGTTGTAGTTCTTCATAAATAAAATTTTATGACTTTGGAATCCATAACACCTTTACATTCCATTCTTTTATAGAATATGTTCACAAAGAAAAATGCCAACAAGATATTAGTATACAAGGTGAATATCCATCTACACAAGCATCGGCAGAGAAAGTCAAGAAGAAAGGTAGAGGAGCAATGAAATGTGCAGAAATCAATAAATTGGAGGAAAAGATAGAAATTCATATCAATGAAAGGAACCAACCAATTGGTCCAAACTCTGTGAAGCTATATTCATTACTAGTTGGTCTCGCAAAGGAAATGGTTCCAATCAATTATTCTAATTGGAGGAAGGTTTTCGATCAATTAAACGAGGACTTGTGGAACATTATTAATGTGAGTATTATACATTACATGTATTTGTTTTCAACATTTCTATTTTTGGATTATTTTGAAGTTTATTTTCAAACCATGTATGACATCTAAAAATGCAATTCTTGTATCTTACAGGAAAAATTCATAATCCCTCTGGTCCTTAAAGAATATTGTATAAAATCCATTGGCCATAAGGAAAACAGTGATAGATATCGGTTGACCAAAAAATATTGTGACCCTTATGATTCAACAGAAGAAATATTAGAAAATGTTCCTCCAATTAGGATAAGTGAGAAAGTGTGGAGACAATTCGTCCTATCACAAGCCACCACTGAATTCCTGGCAAGCAAAAAGTTCACATATTATATAACCAAGTTTTTTAGAATGTTTATTGGCTTGTAATGTTGACTTATATATGTTATTTTCAATTTATTTCTAGGATATAAGGAAAAAAACATGGAATTAGAGAAAAGGAGAGGGACTTGCACACCTCTAGATGTTGAGGTTTTCAATGGGTCGAAGATAATATGGTAAACAATTGTGATGATATTTTATCTGATATGAGAAATATTAGCATATTTTAGTTTCATTGTAATGTCAAAACTTAACCATACTATTTTACTTGTTGCAACTAGAAAAAATATATAGCCTCTAATGATACAACTACAAGCATTACTAGGGCAGACTTATGGAAGAAGTGCCATCAAAAGAAGGGTGGCACTCCAATCACACCAGCTGTAGGAGAAACAATAGTATGTTCTCAACCTTTTAATTTAGATATTGATTAAAATCTCATTTTACATGTTGGAAATATTTTCTTCTATGATTTGATTTAATTGTATGTCAATGTTAAAGAAAAATTGAACAAGCACAAGTAGAAGTTGCATCTCAAGAATTTGTATCTAGGGATGATGCCCTTGCCAAGGTAATAGGGGTTGATGTAAGAGGACGATGTCATGGCATTGGATTAGGAGTTACGCCAACTAACTTGTTTGGAAAAATTCCATACAAGGAGGCGCTAGCTCTAAGCCAAGCTAGAATGAAAGAAAAAATAGAGGAAATTACATCTTTGAAAACAACAATATCTTAACTACTGAAAAGAGTAGAAGATATGGAGAGAGAACATGTGGTCAACAAAGAAAGTGTTAGTGTCCAATTCATTACTCTTGTCTCAATATACATATTTTCACACTAATGATATGGATTCTAATATTTGATTGCTCATATAAATATTTTCCTACTACACAAAATGCTCATGCTGAAATCACACATGTGGTAAAGGTTAGTTGTTTAATTATTATTTTAAATAATATTTTTTTCATATTCTGAATATATATATATATATATATATATATATTACATTTTTTTTCCTTGACATAGTAATGCAAGGGAGATAACAACCCCTATGAACGGACTAATACAAAATAAATTAACTTCAATGCATACTCCATCATCCCTAGTAAATATTGAAAACTTTCATAATTTAGTTCAATCTTATTTTATTTTATCAATATATTAGAAATCATTGTATGTTGGGTTCATATTTGTGCATCAAAATATGATGAACATTTGGTACAGAAAACACCAATGGTTCCATCGAAACTGCAAATTGACAAAATGAAAACACCAATTCAGGTAAGATGGTAATTATTTAATCTAGGATCATCGATGTTTAAATTCTTATTTCCATGCGTCTTACTTTGTCTCATTTATTTTCAAGCTCAAGATAATGCTAATGATTTGACACCAACTTCCCAATTGGTGTTGGAAGGAAAGAAATACTTTCTCATTGCATTAAACTCAAGGGTTAAAGTTGCAAGGGCGAAAATACATAAGACTAACCCAAATGCAATGGTACATTGTGTCCCTATTGGAAAAGACTATTATATTGTGAATCCAATAGAAATTTTAGATCCTCTATTTGAAAATATATCTCTACCACATCCTAGTAGTGCATTATGTAATCTAGCAGATGCTTTGTTGAGCTTCGTTCCTTGGCATAAGGATGACATTGAACTATGTAACTAGTGCTTATACTGTGTCACTAGTGATTTCAGTGATGTTGTATCAACTGAGAATAGTTTATTTATTGAATATTTATACTTAGATCAGGACATAGTTTATAATTTTTTTGTATTTCGGGATTAATATTGACATTTAATTAAAATTTTCGGAACAAGTTCCAATTATATGCCATGGGAACAATTTCTGATTTTGTAATACATCAGTATTATATAATATTCGTTGCATGTGAAATGAGATGTTGCATTGTGAATATGTGGAATGAGCAGTCTGTCTATCATATTTTTATTAAGTTTTTTTTTTGTAAATTAGATAATGCTTCTATTTCCTTCTATTTCCAAAAACATACATTTACAGAAAAAGCCACATGAATATAATTTATTTTACACATTGTAGCAAGAATAAGAAAATGACCAAAATTAATATTTAAAAGGAATAAGCTTGCATCCTCAAACAAATTCATATGCAATGATTAACAATAATAGCAAGCTGATTTCTTAACTCAATTGAGGCCATGATCTTTTATGTTCTACAAAACAACCAATCTACAAATCATTTTGAATTTGAAAATCAAAACTAAGTTTAAATACATACTACTCATTTTGCACATTGAAGTCACCATGTTATTACATTGTTCATTCCGTTTTTGATAGCCATGTTCTATATGTGTTGACAGCTGGGAGGAAGTTTTATGCTCCTTTTGTGTTTTCCTTTCTATCCAATATCTATATTGCCTGGTCACAATGTTATTTGCGCATACTTGGAGAAGACAACCCCATTTATTGACAGTACTAAATCCTTGATTGGCTTGTCATTCTTGTCTGCTTCTTCTATCGGGACCAGACTCCCTTCCTACAGGATATGCCAATGCAACACCTCTTTGGATTTGTTATCACCTTCATTAGAGTTGGCAATTTGTATTAAGGACAGTGATGCAAAAGACCTCCAATCTTTTCTCCTCCATTTCGAACATTTGCTTAGACCGAACGCTCCTAGAAATGGATACTATGCATCGCGGTAATGGAGTCCACAACCTTGTCTAGAGGTTTTGGTGGGATGTTCTTAGGACCGAGAACTCTAGGCACTTCTTCCGCAATGGTGTTGCATCTTAGGAGGACAAAGTTTCCCTTACTAGCATCAAAAATTATTTCTAATGTAATGAACATCTTTAAATTTCCCTTACCAGCATCAGAAGGTATTCCTAATGTAATGAACATCTCTACCCTGATGGCTGGAGATGATTTTGCATGACGGTACAGAAATGGATGAATTTTCAAGCAATGCCCAACGATAAATAAAACACATCGAACAACAGGATTCCCAAGCAGAACAGTCATTATAGATCTTGTATCAACACCCCCAGGATCCTTAGTATAACAACAGTTAGTCATCCCTGGTATTTACCAGTATTCACTCACTTTGTATATTAGGACAACTATGATCGTGGCCCTATAATGAGCCGGGAGATTACTGAATCATCATTAGCAGTCGAGCTCACCATGAGTCCGTCAAATCCTCACACATGCCATTATCAAGTAGCATCATGACAACATGAACGTTCATGTGTGCTCTTGATCTAATTTCTTTTGTGGTGATGCCAACTACGTCTCCCCTTCTATGGTGGCGTCATGGTATCAATGGCGGAGGTGA
This sequence comes from Pseudotsuga menziesii, assembly GCA_001517045.1. Classification (NCBI taxonomy): domain Eukaryota; kingdom Viridiplantae; phylum Streptophyta; class Pinopsida; order Pinales; family Pinaceae; genus Pseudotsuga; species Pseudotsuga menziesii. The sequence goes on from LPNX010043483.1 coordinate 904,450, forward strand.
CCCCCAGCCTCACTTGAAATAAGATTTGAGTTTCCTTACGGTGTGTGGAATTGACATATGTCACTTCATCGAAGGGCCTCATGATGGTTTATCGGTAACTGGTGCTTCAAAGTTTGGAATATGAAGGAATGCACAATTTCACATTTTTTCATTTCAAGTCTTGTTTTCTACCTTGATTGTATTATGAAAATATTGATGATTGAGTCAAATTTTGTAGATTTTTAGCTTTTCCAACATTCTCATTGTGTATAACACACTCCTATAAAATATGGACACACTTTTTTCAGCTTAAAAAAATGAGCATAATGCAGACTTGTCAACCAACAAAATGGGTATAACTAAATAGCAATAGCAAGTAATATCAAACTGAGTAAGAAAAACAATCCTCTACTTACTTATGAACTCAAGCTAATTCATCAGCTGCAAGGGACTGTGTCCTTTCATGCACTCATTTAGTTATATTCCTTGGCTTTCATTCCATAAATTGCATCACTTGTAATCTTGAAACTCTAGTGGAAAATTATGGGTTGATTACAGTCACATTCAGAATTAATCCAATATGAGTTTAATAGCCAAATTAATAACATGAAGAAGAAACCTTGAAGAAGAATTTATGGACCTGCCAAAACTGTGGTTTAGGGAAATTATACCAAGCCTAGGAGAAGATCAAAAATTGTCAAAGTATGGAATTATTGGTAAAATATTACTAGCTGGCCTTAGGGAAATGCCCGCCACATCTCATAGGTTGACAATAAAAATATTCTAAGAGTGTGTATCTCTATATTTTTGTATGGTGCATCCCACCATATCATTATCCTGGCCAAAAATTCTTTTAGGAAGAAGATATCAATCTCCCAAAAGTTCCTCTCAACCATATTTTTACTACTCTAGAAAAATGATTTCCAAGGAGAGAGAATGAAGCTCCAGTAGATAAAAGTGGTCTTGATGGATTCACCTTGTTAGCCTCTACCAATTGGGTATCTCACTTGCCAAGTTTGAAGGAAAAATGAAATCACCTTGGTGACCAAGGGTTTGAAGAGAAAGGGTTGAGTGTTAGACAAAGAGTTTGAGAGACCATTTGGAAATGCTCGCAAGGGGGTGTTCCTTTGATGATAAAATTCATTAGATGATATGGTCCTGTGCATTGTTGAAATGGATATTTATCCATGGTATTGGTTTTTATTATGGCGATCAGATAAGGAAAATATCAACCTGCCAAAATAGAAGAAAAATCTTATTTTGGATACTAAAAACAGAAAAATGGCCAAGTGTTGTAAGGGGGCTAAGTGATGCCCGCATTAATGTTGATTCTCGCACTAGGATGATGTCGACATGGCATGGCATGGAATAGATGATGATGTGGAATGAATATGAAATCATTGTTACTTTATGAAATCGTTCTAGAGAAATACGACAAATTAGTGAAAATCAGGAAATTGGCTAAGTATGGGAAAATTGGTCAAGTATTCTTAAGAGGATGCCCGCCACAAATGGATTGTTGAATAAAATTCTTGCAACATATGGGGATATTGTAGGATTATTTTTTGTGTACTCAACCATGGTCTGAGTTTTTCCAAAGAGACCCTGAAGAAGAATTTATGGACCTGCCACAACTGTGGTTTAGGGAAATTAGACCAAGCCTAGGAGAAGATAAAAAATTGTCGAAGCATGGAAATATTGGTAAAATTTGCCTAGCTAGACTTAGGGAAATTCCTTCCACAACTCATAGGATGATGATAAAAATATTCTTATATTGTGGATCTCTAGAGTTTTGTATGGTGCATCTAACCATATCATTAGCATGGCCAAAAACTATTTCAAGAAGAAGATATCAATCTGCCAAAAGTGCCTCTCAACCATATTTGCATCGCTCCAAAAACATGCCCACCAAGGAGAGAGAAAGAAGCTCCGGAAGATGAAAGTAGTCTTGATGGATTCACCTTGTTGACATATACCAATTGGGTATCTCACTTGCCAAGTTTGAAGGAAAAATGAAATCACCTTGGTGACCTAGGGTTTGAAGAGATCTGGTTAAGTGTTAGATATAGGGTTTGAGAGACCATTTGGAAATGTCAGCAAGGGGGTGTTCCTTTGATGATAAAATTCATCAGATGATATGATACTGTTCATTGTTGAAATGGATATTTATCCATGCTCTTGGTTTTTCTTATGGTGATCAAATAAGGAAAATATCAACCTGCCAAAATAGAAGAAAAATCTTATTTTGCATACTAAAGAAAAAGAAAAACTGTATAAGTTTTGTAAAGGGGATAAGTGAAGCCCGCATTAAGGTTGATTTCTGCACTAAGGATGATTCCTGCATGGCATGGCATGCCATAGATGATGATGTGGTTGTTGAAATTTCATCACTAGAGGTTATGAAAAATTAACACTTGGTCTTCCTAATGCTGAAAAAATTTCTAAAGGAGAAAGTATCAGGTAAAAAATTGGAAATATTAAAATGCTAAAAGGGGAGGAATAATAATAAAAAATACTCTCCTATTTTTTTCATTGAATTTGACAAAGAAATTAGACACATACATGCATTTTACGGAAGTAAGGCAATTTTGGATAGCTTCACTCAAATGCATGCCCAATCGGCATTACAAAGACAAATTCACTGATTCAAACCACAGAGTGTTTGTTCAGGCATAAAAAACCGAAATAATCTTTCAATGTTTAAATTTTAGACATAAAAACTTATTCTTTGCAAGGAAACTCCAAAATTATGTGATTTCGACATTGTAAAAAATAGGGTTGAGTCCCTCGAGGAAATGAACACATTGGCTTGCATTTCATGTTATATTGAATAAATTGCACTATAACATAGACATACCAACCTTTTATACAATCTCTTGTACTCATTTTTGTAAATTGTATGATCTATAGTAAAATTGACGTCATCCAAAACAACAATTGATAGTATTTTCCAATTTTTCATGACCATAACTAAAAATGCACACCAATTCCAATCGAAGTAAACTCTAGGTATGAAATTTGGAAGTTTGCATACAAAAATCTAATTAGATTAGTATTGTTTTAATTTCTGACATAAAAACATCTATTGTGAAAAAAGAATGCATCCAACATTTGAAATGAGAATTGAACAACTGTAAATGTTGGTTTCTTGTTCACAGGAATCATAGCTTCTCTAGTAAATCTTGTATTTATATAATTTTGGCATGACTAGGACAACTTAGAAAAGAGGTTGAATTGGATAGATTTTTGGAAACTAATCTCATGGATCTGCAAGTTTGTATCATCTGTATCCTTTTTATTATAATATAAATCATCATCCTTCCTTATAGAAATAAATAAACAATAATGTAACATATATAATACATTCCTAGGAAAAAAAACAGAGATAATGCAAAAATATAACCAGATCGATACTCAAGAAAGTTTTAAAAGGGGCCCAAGAGAATTTTTTATTATATTATAATTTCATTACAGAGCAGAGGGCTAGTTTACAATTGAATCAGTAACATCAAACAACTCCTTCAATAACAATTGTCCCTACTACCTATTACATTCTATTTATATACCTCAAGGGTCAGATTGACCATGTTACAAGTGGATTTCATTAGAGTGAAACTGAAATATTGATTCACCCTTGAGCCAACCCATCTTCTATTGTACTTTCCTAGATTCAGACAAAGATACCAACTACTGTGGAATAAGGTTAACATGGCAGTGCAACACATGGGGGAAAATAGGGCTGAAGTGGACATGTTTCAACAGTAGGGGTAGAAAGAGATTCGAAGAGGAAGTTGCATTCTATTTATCTAGATGGGAGATGCAAGCATAGAAGAATTATAATAGTGATACAGATTGCATGATATTCCTCAAAAAAACAAAAGGGAAATTCCAATGAAATAAGAAAATGATAAGGAAGAGAGAAATGTTGACACAAAAATGGCTCAGCAGAAAACAACATGAAATACCCATCTGGTATGGAGAAATTAAGAGCTGGAATTGAAGAAATCAATCCTGTTATTCCACAGAGAGGGAATGCTTGGGTTGTTGAAGAGGGATAGGGTGTTGACTCAGTGCAGGAAAGAGTTCACTGAGTGATGGGAAAGGACTTCCAAATGAACATAAAAACTATAAGATGGAATGGAAATTCTAGTTAAAGCCATCGAAACCAGATGAGATTGTCTCTAATTCTTTCCAATTCTGCCCATTTCACTCATATTATCAGTGAACTCAAATTTGAGCACATATGTGGCCATACTAGATAAAAATTAATGAACATAGATAATGGATTCAATACATATCCCACTAATAACAATGACCCCTATTTATCAATGTTCCATAAGAAGCACCACAATTGGTAATTGACTGCAGCTTCTAGGAAGGAATCCATGGGATCAGGACAACTCTAGATATGTGTAATGTGTTGGCCCTTCAAATAATTGAAAGGTGGGAACAACGTTGGAATTTTGTTTTCATTCTACCTATTGCATCAAACTCTATTTGTATAGTGTAGATGCTCACTGCATTAATGAAAAACTCAAAAAATAATGGAAAAATCATTGAGTTCTATAAGTTTCTATGTTTTTGTGAAGAATCAATGCAACTTGCAAATAGAAAGGAAACAAAATAACTCTAATTTAATCATTTTAATTTAGTAGATGTTTCTAATTTTTAGTGAATGTGTGGTTTCTAAATTGAAATTTATAAAGTATAGTTTTATATAAGATAAATATATTAATACTGCTAGTAATATAAAAAAACTTTGTAATATAACAACGATTTAGAAATTTTATGACCCTTCAAAATTACTTTTTAGAAATTGTATTGCTCTTCATAAATAATGGCTAACCAAAATTTTAAACCGTAATTGACGGTCAAAATGCCCATGATAGGATTTTTTCCCATCAAATTCCATCACTAGGTGGGAAAAAAGGTTAATCATGAGGAAATGTTGAGTTCACGTCTGGGTGATGCAATCATTCTCAATGCCGTCACAATCTGACTCAATTCAGCTTCATAAAATCATAGAATTACATGGTCTGTACTATGTATAACATATTTTCCTTGTTAAGTGACGTATTTGACACTCAGATGAAAATTCATAATATGAGAGATATGGAAAAGTGAAAACCACCATTTACAGGTTTATAAGATTAAATGATGTATTTGACACTCAATTAGTTTAGCAATTGTTTGACAAGTTGAGGTATGGGAAAATGAAAAACCTCCATTTAGAATTTTAGAAAATTAGATGACTAGGAAAACTGTAAAATGTAAATCAGGGTTGTATCCCTCGAGGAAATGCACACGTTGTTCTAGAAAAAAAATTCAATATTAGGGATAGAAGTTAAAAAAAATTCTGAAGGAGAAGGTATCAGGTAAAAATTTGGAAATATTAAAATGCTAAATGAGGAATAATAATAAAAAATACTCTCCTATTTTATTCATTGAATTTGACAGAGAAATCAGGCATTTGCGGGCATTTTACTAAAGCAATTCAATTTTGGATTGCTTTACTCAAATGCATGCCCATCATGCATTACAAAGCCAAATTAACTGATTCAAACCACAGAGTGTCTATTCAGTCATAAAAAACCTAAATAAGCTTTCAAAGTTTAAATTTTAGACATAAAAATTGATGGTCTACAAGGAAACTGCAAATTTATGTGTTTTCCACATGGTAAAAATCACGGTTGAGTGCCTCGAGGAAATGCACATATTGGCCTGCATTTCATGTTATATTGAATAAATTGCACTATAACATAGGCATACCAACCTTTTCTACAAACTCTTGTACTCACTTCTATAAATTTTATGATATACAGTAAAATCCAAGTCATCCAAAATAACAATTGATATTAATCTGCCAAAAGTTCCTCTCACCCATATTTGCACTGCTCCAGAAAAATGCCCGCCGAGGAGAGAGAAAGAAGCTCCAAAAGATGAAAGTGGTCTTGAAGGATTTACCTTGTTTTCCTCTACCCATTGGGTATCTCACTTGCCAAGTTTGAAGAAAAAATGAAATCACCTTGGTGACCTAGGGTTTGAAGAGAATTGGTTAAATGTTAGCCAAAGAGTTTGAGAGACCATTTGGAAATGCCCACAAGGGGGTGTTCATTTGATGATAAAATTCATCTTATGTTATGGTCATTTTCATTATTGAAATGGATATCTATCCATGCTCTTGGTTTTTCTTATGGTGATCAGATAAGGAAAATATCAACCTGCCAATATAGAAGAAAAAAGTTATTTTGCATACTAAAGACAAAGGAAAAATGGTTAAGTGTTGTAAAGGGGCTAAGTGATGCCCGCATTAAGGTCGATTCCTACACTAAGGTCCAAGTAGCCTTAAGAGGATGCCAGCCAAAAATGTGTGTTGAATAAAATTCCTGCAGCACATGGGGATATTGTAGGCTATTATTTTTTCTAGTCAACCATGGTCTCAGTTTGTCCAAAGAGACCCTGAAGAAGAATTTATGGACCTGTCAAAAATATGGTTTAGGGAAATTAGACAAAGCCTAGGAGAAGATAAAAAAATTTCCAAGTATGGAATTATTGGTAAAATCTACCAAACTAGCATTAGGGAAATGCTCACCACAACTCATAGGATGATGATAAGAATATTATGAGAGTGTGTATATCTAGAGTGTTCTATGGTGCATCCAACCATATCATTATCCTAACCAAAAAGTCTATAAGTAAGAAGATACCAATATGCCAAAAGTGCCTCTTAGCCATATTTGTAGTGCTCCATAAAATACCTATCAAGGAGAGAGAAAGAAGCTCCAGAAGATGAAAGTGGTATTTTTGGATTCATCTTCTTGGTCTCTACCCATTGGGTATCTCACTTTCCAAATTTGAAGGAAAAATGAAATCACCTTGGTGACCTGGGGTTTGAAGAGAACTGGTTAAGTGTTAGACAAAGAGTTTGAGAGACCATTTGGAAATTCCCACAAGGGGGTGTTCCTTTAATGATAAAATTCATCAGATGACACGGTCCTGTTCATTGCTGAAATGGATATATAGCCATGCTCTTGTTTTTTCTTATGGTGATCAGAGAAGGAAAATATCAACCTGCCAAAATAGAAGAAAATTGTTATTTTGCATACTAAAGACAAAGAAAAAATGGCTAATTGTTGTAAAGGGGCTAAGTGATGGCCGAATTAAGGTTGATTCCCACACTAAGGATGATGCCTGCATGGCATGACATGGCATATATGATGATATGGAATTAATTTGAAATCATTGTTGCATTATGACATCGTTCTAGAGAAATACGACAAATTAGTGAAAATCAAGAAATTGACTAAGTATGGGAATATTGGTCCAAGTAGCCTTAAGAGGATTCCCACCACAAATTGTTTGTTGAATTAAATTCCTGCACCACATGGGGATATTGTACATTGTTTTTTTGTCTACTCAACCATGGTCTCAGTTTGTAGAGACCCTGAAAAAGAATTTATAGACCTGCCAAAAACATGGTTTAGGGAAATTATACCAAGCCTAGGAGAAGATAAAAAGTTGTCCAAGTATGGAATTATTGGTAAAATATGCGTAACTAGCCTTAGGGAAATTCCCACCACAGCTCATAGGATGATGATCAAAATATTCTGAGAGTGTGGATCTCTAGAGTTGTATGGTGCATCCAACCATATCTAGAAGGCTATAATAAGAGGTTTTTCAAATAGTTTGAAGACAATATAGAAGCATCTTCACAATAACACACATGCTAGGAAATGTATATTATCATTTCAAACTTACAAATTTCATATATATTGAAAAAATTATTCGGAAAGAAAAACTAATTATAATAGAACAATAATATACCAGACATAATTGAATGCAACAAATACATAATTCATATGTTTTAAATAGTAGAATTTACCATATAGATTACACCTAACAGTATAAAATTTCATTAATGAAATGTAAAATGTTTACAAATCCAAATGTGGTACACCATTCCTCATCCCTAATCCATAAAAAATTAAAATTCTATCCAAGGTTCCTCCTTTGGACCCCTGAGGTAACAACATAGGACTCTTATTGGTGCAACCTATATTTACTTTTCCCATAATTATCAACTAGATTCCATTGATCACTAGTTGGGATATATAAACTGATCATCCCCTTCGCCATTATGTTGGGCTCCATGTTTTCAGCATAAGAGAACTCCAGAAATTTTGTACATATGGATTTGAAGTCAAACAACATCTCGAAATCTCCAGTTAATTTATCAACCACTGTTCTTCCAGACAAGGATTGATGTTGCATGTCATCAAACTGTCTGTGATATAAAATGCAACTGATTAACCTGTCATTATATTCTTTCTGAGACCACATTCCTCCTTTCTCTTCCCAGAAGAAAGGGATCTATCTTGTAAATAAAGGATTAAACAGTTCAATGAATTCCTTGATTTGATGATGCATGACATCAATTTTCACTTGAATTGTTTCCAAATTTTGATATTTATTTACCACTTTCCTTTCCCATGCGATAACCAAAACCCTATCCTGGATATTTTCTTTATTTATTTCCTTTTCTGTGAAGTTGTTCAAAAACTTGATTGCATTATTAGTTGTGTCAATAGGCTTCTTATTTAACACCTGTTTTAACATCAAGACATTTTTTCTATCAGCTTGTGTAAAAATATCCTTATCAAGAATAAAATCTAAATAAGGCCTGAGCTTGGCTGCTTCTTCTATCAGTACATCCTAGATGAGATGGTTTTCTCCCTATAAGGCTGACAATCCTATAACCTATTTTGTCAATTTGTTGTTCTTATCCACTAGTTCCTTACATTTGTCTTCCAATCTCTTTCTAGCTTTGTCCTCCAAATTTTTATTTTGTTTCTTCAAACCAGTGATTCCCAACTCTTTAAGACTTACTTGTGACATAACCTGGACTATGCCCTATTCATTAGATCCCACCATGGGAGGAATGATCCTCAATTCTAGCTCATTTTCTTTCTCCTGCAACTTTCTTTCCATTTCTTCAAACTTTTCCTTCATGTATTTCTCACTTTCTACTACCAAGGCCATGTCTTTTTTCCATTGATTTTCTTTATCGGCAAACATCAATATTTTTTATTGACAATCAGTGAGCTGATTATTCAAGTTCTCCTTTTCTTTTTCTATCTCGGCTACTTCATGACCATGTATTAGTTGGGTGGAAGGTATGAGAATTGTTTTTTTCAATAACTGAATGTCTTTTTCTTTCTCATCCATCAACCTTTGGATACCAGCTCCCTTATCATATTGGCCTCCAACAGCCAGCAACTCAGTTTGTAGCTTCTTTATCTATGTTTGGTGGGACTTATTTTTCTCCTTTTCTTGCCTCAATTGGTTCTCAATTTTACCTTTTAGGTTCTGTAACTTGGATAATTCCAGAGTGATCTTCAACAAGTGAGTAAACAAGATATCTCCTATCTTCTTGTGCATATGAATCATGTCAAGTATGGGGATATCATATCATCCAAGTTCATTTTTAATTGAGAAACTATGTTCTAACTTGCCAAGGCCAAGTTCAGAGTGTTATGGGCATAATCCCTGATTGAAACCAAAGACACATCTTGATTAAAAATTGTTCTTACTTCAGAATATAATTTAAGAGTCTCTTGTGAAGTTATGTCTTTGATGCCTTTGTATTAATGCACTAACTCTGCTTTTTTCTTTGACTAGGAGGAGGAATCGACAGGAGTACTATCTGCAAATGTATACTCTTTTACCTCAAATGGAGGGATTGATATCATGATTCTACTTTTACCTTTGTCTATAGCTATATCTAGGACAAGTTGTCCTTTAGTTTCAACCTTCTTCCTTTTGGTAGTTTTAGCAGTGTCCTCCTCATCAATATCCATTGCCTCAGTAAAATCTATTTTATTCTTTCCTTCTGATTGACTCGCCAATGGAGTAATGCTCTTGGATGTAGCAACCAAATTGGATATATCAGGCAATAAAGAGACAACCTATCTTATATGAGAGCTTGGATATTCATCTAATTCAACAATATTTGGGGCCTCCTTTGGGTAATTAGACCAGTTAGCAGCTTCTGCCAATCCCACAACCTCTTCGTGTTTATAAGGATTTATCTTTTGAGCCTTTATCCCATTTGAGATAACCTAGTGAGGTTCATATTTGATTGTGGGTTTTGTCTCAAATCCTAACTCTCTAAGTAAACCTTCCACCATTGGAAAATCACATTTATTCTTGATGGTGACTGGACCTACAACCCAAGGGTATTTGATGTCAGTGAACTTCTTATATTTCAGGAAGTGTTCAATCTCTATGAATAGCTTTTGTCTGATGAACTCCATTGAGAAACATATTGGAGTCAGGAAGGATGGTAGCATGTAAGGTGACAGAGTAACAACATACAGTCTAATCATTGTTCCATATTCAGAAAGGAACCAATCTCCTATTCTCTTTTATGTAGAATCTTGCAATAGATCCCACATCTATGGAAGCACTCGGGGCGGCCTCTTTTGGTAAATGGAAGCATAAATTTCTATCTTGAGGAAGTTCATGAACTTGGTATAATCCATTTACATTTCATCTTTTAATACCATTTCTGGTAGCTGTAGATTATCATTGTTTAAAGAAAAGAACATATTTAATAGATATGACTGAAACCTGAAAGTTTTGGTCTTGTGGAAGTTCACTAGCTGAGAATGAATATTCCCAGCTATGAACTCATCAAATTTAATGCATGACACTTGTAATGACTGACTTGGTTCGTCTAAATCAACATGACAAGTGCTTAAAACAAAGAGAAGACTCATAAGGGTCTTAGGGATGTATTTATCCCTGCCTAGACCCAAAAATTGACATAACATGGTTACTACAAACTTGGTTTCTTCGTTAAATGGGGCTGCAACGACTGGGAATGATGGGCTAGAGGACTCATCTTTTGGCTTGAAGCATCTCTTTTAAAACTATTTCTTTCTCTGAATGGTGGACTCCTTAAAACATCGGAGTGTAGAATCGTCACTGTAATCTTTAGCCTTTAAGGTTAACTCTTCAAGGACATACAGGGTTTTCCTAACGACTGAGGAATTAACAAGACACAGAATGGTGGAGTGGCCAAGGATCATTATGACTCTTTCTTACAAAGAATAGTTGTTTACACACCAATCCACAAATTCTGGGAAACCAAGGGTTTGTTCAGTAGAAAAAAAGGTTAAAAAGGGACTAATAGATGTTATGAAGGTTCATTCCCTAGTCCCTTAGAAAATTCAACTTCTGTTTCACAGCTAATGGGTCCATTTAAAAGGATAGGGTAAAAAACATCGGCATTCCTATCATCCAACAATTCTTCTAATTTCTGATACTCTAAGCCTTGAGTTTCTATATTTTCCATTTCATCCCTTTATACAACATTCATGGGGGACAAAAAGGAACTACCTGGTGTTTTACAAGTGGATGATGGACGCCGTATGAATTGGCTCTTTCTGTAATATTTGTCTTCTTCTTCTACAGATGCAAGCAAATAAAATAATGTATAGTCTTTTATGATTTTCCATATTCTTAACTCTCTTGCATATTTGGTGACTGAAACTTTTCTCAGCCTTCCATTTCTGCCCGATCTATTTTTCACCATTGATCTTTAGTGCTATTTAGATTTCATTATTCTCCCTCAATTTTTTGTTTCCCTTAACTTCTATGCAGCTCGCATTCTAAAATTATATCTCAACCATCGATATCGTCATGGATCCTTTTTAACCATCGATTTTCGGTTTCCTTACTGATTCCGCGATTTGAAATGAACCTTCAAAGTAGGCATCTTCTATTTGTGAAGAGGTTCTAGGCCATAGATCCTTATGCGATCAGATATGGATTTTCATATAGTTATCCCTTTGTCCACCTTTCGCAAGCTCTGTATTCTTTCTTTCCCTTGCATCTTTGCATCACCAAAAACATTTCATCCATAGATCTGAGTGTTGGATGCTATTTTGACACCTATTTTGATGCCTTAACCCTTCTATCCATCCCTTCAATCCATTATGTTTGATCCTTAAACAATCATATTTGACCCATAAAACCTTGAAGCTCATAAAAATAAGGCATAACTGTTGCTACTTTTAAATGAATTGAATGTTGTAGTTTTTAAAGCATTCAAATATAATTTTTAATAAAATTACAGGATTTGCTAACTTCCCATAAATTCTCCTAGGTTTGGATATTTGCAGGATGACTGGGAGAGATTTGAAATAATCAGGAGAAACCTTCATGTCCAAGGATGGATTTATTTCCAACAACTTCACGAGATAACTCTCACAAGTGTCGAGTCAATGCGGGTCAAAGACAACCACCTATGCTGCTACGAAGCATAAAAACAAGACTATTTTAATATTTCAAAAACTTTCTCCTATTTTTGTGGATCTGAGGGCGAGCTCTGGGTTATGGCAAGTTTCCATTATGAACTGTAGCAATATTGTAGCATTTCAGTTTTAGAACAAGTAGTATAAGTATTTGTATTTTTTCCATGTAAAGCCATTCGACAAATTGTGTGAAACTCTGCATTTTCGACAATAAGAATTTAGACTTCAAACATTTGTGAGTGAATTTGTTTTGGCATGGTATGAAATCAATTTAGCTGTTGGTGATCATATAACTGGATGTGTGTGAGCGAAGCAGTGGAGGGCCCACTCTGCTGAACCTGCACAACAATTCCTTTACTACTGCGTTTTTTTATGTTTTTAATTTTCTTGTAGATGCAATTTTAATTTCATGTAGATGCACATTTTAAATTCTTGTAGATGAAAATTTTAGTATATTTCCTATAGATGTGTTTTTATTGTTTATAATATTAAAATTTGAAACAACATTTGGCAATACAATTCCATTTTAAATTTGAATGCAAATGAGTTTTATACTTTGAGCTACAGGTAGGGTTATGACTTGGCAGTAGCATATGTTGCCTAGGAATTGTTTTAGTTTTATTATAGAAATATTCTGCTATTGAAAAAAACTAAATACATTGTGAATTGATAGTTCTTGTAAAGGAACTCAGTGTATTATACTTTCAGCATTGGAATAGAACTGTTATAGTTTTTACATTTTATAATTCATGTCACGATGTGGTTGAGTTCAAAAATACCAATGCATACATTTTCTGTAAGGGATTTTGGTAATTCTGTACTTACAACATTTAAACAGTTTTAGGATTATTTCTGAAGCATAGTAGATTTCAAACTAGTCTATTTTTAAGTCCATCAATTTTGGATGTGCTTCTAAGTCTTAGGACACCGGGTTGAAATTTAAAACCTAAGCTCTGATTTACAACAGTAGATTGGGCCAACATTTGGTGCTGTTGCAGGGGAAGCATATTTAGAAATAGACTTAGAAAGTTTATTTCCTTAAAAAAGTAACACAAAAACACAAGTAGAATTTAGTTTTTTTTAATGTCAAGACAGAGAGACGAAAAAGGAAGATTTGTAAAAAAACCCCAAAAATAGAAATACAGGGACTTCTTCATCCGAGAATAAAGGATTCATTGCAACAACTGTTGATACTTTCAAAATGGCTGAGGAAGAAGTATTTAGAGGACCAACTCTAGAACAAAGAAGAGAGTATGAAAGAAGGTTAGAAGATAAAAAAAAAATATGAGAAGACAAAAGAAATGAAATAGTAGAAGACATAGGAAATGAAGAAGAACATGAAACTACCTTTAGATTTCCAATCTTATGTATTAGTATCATCCTAGGAGAAGAGGTAAGAATGAAAAACATTACACAATATATTTTACATAAATTTTATGGTATGTGTTGCCGCATTTCACACACCTAGGGGGAACGTGGAAGAAATATTCAAGCCACTAGGTGTGTCCTTGGGGGAAAGTCTCGAGTCAAGGCTGTCACCTTATTCTTAACTCCTCCGTTTAGGCTTAACTCCTAACGAAGCTAAGGGGGGTAGACCCTATTAAGTTACTAAGGAAAAATTATTTAGTATGATGATGTTAAACTGAATGAGTTACTTAGCAGTTTGAAATTTAACCATAAACAACCATAAATGACAAGGTAAAAAAATGAACACACAAAAGCACAATGCTGAGACACAATATATATATATATAGAAAAAAATAGCTAGTGCCTTAAAATGGAGTCATAAAATAATCAATGTACTTGCATGTGCTTGTAGTCAATGTTTTGCGATTTCCTCTTGGTATGTTTTAAGTCAATGTGAAATATAAGTTGATTAAAATTAGGTGAGGGGGGACTCCAGATATACCCGAGGGGTACTTGGAGTATGTCCAAAAATAAACCTTCACGGCTACCTGCAAGGAATGTGTGGGATGAATGGATTCTTTGAGATTGTGTTCATAATACACACTAAGGTGTAACAGAGATCGGCACCCCGCGGTCACTGTCAAGGAGCTCCCACTTCCTTTGGGTATTTTGCCATCATTTACGGTTTGATCGAGGTGTTGGATTTGCGCCTGATGGTGGTTAATTGGGAAAGGTGAAAACTAATTAATCTAGTCACTCACATTTGTTTTGATGCATCTTGATTTATTGGATGAACCGTATCCAAGTGCAGAGAATACACACCATATTCTTGTCAATTTTAGTGAGTTTTAAAGGATGTGTTTTCTTAGAAAGAAAAACCCTCCAAGAACCTCTTTCGGTCCAAGTGGACCTCGTCGGGGGATCAAGAAAGGGGTTTATTTTAGAAAAATTGTTGACAGAAATTAATTATAAGCATAAAAAGAAAAGAAGCAAACCACAGGTTCTTTAATTATTCCTACCACGCATCTCTTTCCCCTTGCGGGTCAATTAGGAAGTCGTGGGGTAAGTATTCAAGTTACTTTGATAATATAATATGGAATATATGATAGAGTAATGAAAGAATGTTATTCTACATGAATGAAACTAATCTAGAGTGAACAAAAATAAGACAATGCAAAAAATGACAAAAAAAAGCGTGAATCCCCCCAGGGGGGGATGGGGAATGGGCTCGAAAGAGCCTATTCGGAGAAAAATTTTATTATCTGCTGCTACAATATCAGTACAATTATCTGAATACTCTTGGATCTTATACAGGATGAGACCAATATTTTACAAATTTCCAAAATTAGAATTACAGTCACAAGGGAGACCCTTGGGGGGATTCAGATGATCCAAAAGCCACTTTCGAACAGCAGCTTCTCCTCTTTCTGTTATGCCTGATAAAATAAAGAAATATTATTAGAATGAAATATTCCCAAAAGCAATTTTAAATTACCTTTGGTTCATCCTACTTTAAACCAAAAAAAACTAAGTTAAAACTAGTTAAAATGGCAAAAAAAAGGAACCAAGGAAAGCAAGCTTTCCTTGGGATCTTGGATTGCTATTTGGGAATCCAATGAGATGTGCACTGATTTCTGGATTTTATCTTTTAAAAACAGAAACAGAAATCTAGTGCATGCAAACTATGGATTCTCTTTAAATTTCCATGCAAAACAGATGATTTCCCTAAATTAGATCTAGAATGCTTAATGAAACCTTTTAGGAATGAGATCTAGACTATGAGCCTTGAAATAATAGATCTATGTAACTTTTAATTTAATATGATATATCTGAATAATGACAAAGCTTGTAAACAAAGTAACCAGGTAAAATTTGGATTTTTAGAAGGAGGAAGAGAGAGAAAGTGTGCTGGAGGCCTTGAAGATCAACCGTGGAGCTTTCTGATAGAATGTCGAGGGACTATTCCTTTGAAAAAGTTTTGGAGAAAGTAAGGAAGCAAACTAGATCAGCACCCTCTCCAAGCTAAGAACCTGCAACTTAATCCAAATGCTTGCCAAAATTCTTGTGAGATCTGGTTAATACATAAACAAAGATATTAGAATAGCATGCATATAAACTTATAAAACATGTTGAATCTAGATCTCTAAACATGCATAAAAAGGAGAGAGATAGCCAATAAAATTATTAACAAACTCCCTTCCTATCAAGATCATAATAAACTTATTATCAATCTTTAGCACGGGATCCACAAAAGAATGAGCAATTTATGAACATAGATATAGGTTACCTCAGTAAAACATGGCAATGTTCATCCACACACACAATAGCATGACACCATATTGCCTCCAAATCTTTTCTTTATTTCAAAATGGTAAAATAGGAATAGTACAATAGCTACAACACCTCAATCTTAGTTCTAACTAGCATGGAAGAGGTAATATGTGCTTTATTTATAGCAAAAACAAGAGATCTAGCCCAGGGGGGCGCAAATCCCAAGGAGAGAGAGACTGAAGCTACATGTGGAGTGAATCTGAGGTTGATCTGAGTCTGATCTGAGTCTCACTGAGTGCAACTGTTAATCGAAGAGCTGATTTGACTGACACCTCAACCTGCTAACTGAAGCATCCACCAAAACTCATCGAGATGAGCCCACACATGTGGAGGAGAGAGGGAGGGCACAATTCCCAAGATTGCATGCATAAATGTACTCTCTGTTCAGCCCAGATCACCTCCTTTTTTCAAGGGATGGTCAGATCTAGTCAATCCTAAGCTGATGAGACCGATTTCGGTCAAATTGGAGCAAATCCCAATGATTTAGGATTTGGGGTTTTCTCCATTAATTAATTAATTAATTAAAATAATCAATATTTGTTTTTTAGGGATTTTTGACCTGAGTGATGGACAAATCACTCAAAACTTAGAAAAAGTGGGTTTATGGGTTTACATGTTGCTCTTAGTTTGAAAATGAGCACCCCCATGACTGAAACCAATTTCTGAGCCCACTTTTATTACAAAACCATTTTTTCCAATTAGACTATTAAAAATAGCCTTAGTTTTGTGGGAAAATTAAAATTATAAATATTTAAAAAATAAAAAAATAAAAACCTAGGGGGACTAAGACATGTTCATATGACAAGACCATGATGTCTAGCATGTTTATACATTCACAAATAGACTCTAATAACCTCAATAGGCCTAAATTCCAAGCCGAACACCCCAAATTTGGAGGTATTGCATGAAAAACCCAGAAATTATCAGTTGTTTATTCAACAACCAATAAAAAGCAAGGGAAAAAACACCCTAGGCTGATCGAATTGACAAATAAATTCTAAGAGACCGAGTCTTTTACGGACACTATCATGCTAGAACATTTTATTACAACTCCCTTATGGGGTATGAACATGTGATATAGTACAATAAGCACTTCCCAAAAGCACTTTCGAAGGTCTTCTGAAGTCCGAACAAATCATCTTTGTCCAGTTCACTAGGCTCGCTTGATAAAAAACCACTAAGTATAACTTAGGTGGTAACGTCTGGCTCCATCTAGGGACACATGCTCTGACTAATCTTCTAATCAAATAAGAGGATGTGAGAACTCCAGAATCTTTGGGTCCTGCATAGCAATTAAATCTTGTCAGTAACATGTACATAAAAGAAATCAACTAAAAAAGTAGATTAATGTACAGAATTAGTATATGATGTACAAAAAGCAATATTTTACAAGGCTAATATACAAAAGAAAAAATTTCTAGGTTAGTACTATGGTACAAAACATCTATAATACAACAATATCTATAATACAACAATATGATACATGAAATTTAAAAATATATGCAGGGAAAGGTTTAGAAATTGGCCCTGAAACCACCGATGCTAGTAAAGGCATCAAACTATCTTGATGAAGAACATCTTGAGGAGAAAGCCATTCACTAGTAGGCTTAACCTTTTGCCTTCTAGGTCATTTATATAGAAAGAATTTGTTCCTTCTACTTCATCAATGATATATGAACCCAACCATAAGCTATCGAACATTTTGTGTTTCCCAGGTTTCTCCCGTCGTTTGTCCCAACGCAAGCCTATGTCACCTACTTGAAAGGATCCAGGCCAGGTAGATCTATCAAAGGTTCTCTTGACTTTGTCTGAATTTCTAATACTTTGGTCAAGGGAATTTCTTCTACTGTCATCTAAATCGATCAACTAGTTGATTCTGTTCTGAATGGAATCCTAATCTGAGCGAAAGGTCTGGAGAAGCTGATACACTAGAAGTTTTAAGTTGATAGGTAAGGTGACATCTAGGCCATAGACAAGTTTAAAAGGACTCCTTCTGGTTGAACTTTCCTTTGTGATTCTATCGGCCCATAATGCAAACTTGATCTTTCTATCCCAAGCCTTTTTATTATCACCAACAATTTTCTTGATTATGGTCATGACGTTTTTATTACTTGAATCAGCTAGACCATTTCCTTGGGGATAATAGTTAGATGAATGGGATAGGACAATGCCATACTTGAAACAAAAGGATGACATCTTAGAGGAAACAAAGCATGAGCCATTATCTGTGATGATTCTAGATGGCACAACGAATCTTGTGATAATCTTATCTTCTAATAAATCCATGACTACAGCATCGGTTTCCTTCTCGGTGGGTATCGCCTCTACCCACTTGGTAAAATAATCAATGGCGGTGAGAATCCAAGAATAACCATTGCTTGAGTTATCCTTGAACTTACAGATGAAATCAAGCCCCCACTACTGGAAATGGGCTTGGACTACTATTGGGTTTAAAGGCAAGGCTTTTATTTGTTGCTTTCCAGTGAACAAATGACACTGGGGGAAAACTCTAACAGACTTGTGTGCATCTGAAAAAAGGTTCAGCCAATAGTATCTTGCTCTAAGGATTTTATGGGTGGTTTTTCTTGCTACAAAATGTCCACCACAAAATCCTGCATGGAACTCAACCATGAGTTTTTTGGACTCAGATTCATCGACACATCTAAGTATTAAACCATCGGGGTTTCTCTAACCCAAACCATCTTTTGTTAAACAATACTTAGTTGCTTTTAACCTTAATGCTCTTCTTTTATGGCCAAGTAGGTGATCAGGCCATGTAAGGTTACAGAGGAAAAATATGATGTTGGTATACCAAGGGTGCTGCTCTAATCTCTAAAGCTCGTTTGATACACTTTGTTATGAATCACTGTTCTAGCAGATTATTCCTAAGGTCTTTTCATTTCCTTGGGTCGACATCATTGCAAGACCTTGTCCCTTAATTAACTTAGTAGGTTTTATTTCTAAATCATACTCTTGAATCTTTGAAACCCACTTACCCCTGATTCCTAGACAATATTGTTGAGACATGATATCCTTGACAGCTGCATGGGGTACATACCCAATGATTTTGGAGTATCCTACATAAGTTATGAAATGCTTAAGGGACTTAACAAGAGCATAATCCTGTTTCTCCATGGTGGTATACTTCAACTCTAAATGTTGCAAGGCTCTACTCATAAAGGCTATAGGTTTCTCTTGTCCTTCCTTATTCTTTTGAAGCAAAACACCAGCAATGGTGTCCTCCGAGGCAAAGGAAAATATATGAAATTCCTTGGAATAATCTGGACTGATCAAGACTGGGGACCTGGATATGGAATCTTTGATAGAATTGAAAGAATCTTTCCCTTCATACGTCCACTCAAATTTAGCATCTTTCTTTAACAATTCTTGTAGAGGATTCATTAGTTCTGCTAAATTTGGGATGAATCTCCTTATGAAATTTATCTAGCCATTGAAAGACTAGAGAGCTTTAAGATTCTGAGACAAGGGGAATTTCTTAATGGCTTCAACTCACTCAGGATAAACTTTTACACCATCCTTAGAAATGATGTGTCCCAACAACTTTCCTTCATCAACCCCAAAGATTGACTTGGCAGGGTTTAAGGAAATACCATATTTCCAACATCTTATGAAAACCTGCCTAAGATGACTTATGTGGTCAGATATTTCTTTTGAGAAAATAGTTAAGTCACCTTGATATATTTCGATTATTTTTCCTATAAGTTCTTTGAAGGAAAAATCCATAGCTCTTTGGAAGGTGGTACCAGCATTTAATAAACCAAAAGGCATTCTTAAAAATTTATAGGTGCCCCAAGGTGTGGTGAATGTAGTCTTATGTTGATCCTCTTTATTTACCAACACTTGGTTATAACCGAAAATGCCATCCAACATGGACATCATTCTTGATCCCGTTACTCTTTGAAGCAATGTTTCCATGTCGGGAAATGGGTAATTATCTTTAAGGCATGATGTATTCATATTTCTAAAATATATACATATTCTAATTGACCCATTCTTCTTTCTGACAACAACTAAGTTGGAGCACCATGATGAATGTCTTGTAGGTGCTATGATCCCTGCTGCTAACATCTTCTGAAGTTCCTTCTGCATAATGGGGGCTAGCTTAGGATTTATTCGCCTTAGTTTTTATCGGAAAGGCTTGGCCTCCTTAGCCTCTTATGTGAGGGGAATAGTGTGTTGAAACACATATTCCTGATAGGATTTTAGTTCATCATAACTAAATGCCAACGCAACTCTATATTCTTTGATTAAGTTGATCAAACTGTTCCTTTCCTTTTCTGAAGTACCTTTTCCAATTTTTATTAACTTGGGGTCCTTACGAGTTCCTATGTTTATTTCCATATAATCCCCAATTTTTATTTCTTCTTTTTTGTTTTTATGATGATCCTGTTAATCAAACATATTTTCAAAAGCTATAAGGCTACTTGGGATGTGATTCCTTTCATTATCCTCTAATTCCTGATACTCTTTACCCTCCTGCTGATAACTGATCTTACAACCTTAAAACTCTTGGAGATTATGGATAAATCTCAAGAGTTTCTCATCATCTTTAAAAAATTGCCAGTGATCTACATTATCCAGAATTGAAGGTCTGAAATTAATTTACTTTTTTCCATTCCCACTAATCATTTCATCTGATGGCTAGAGGGTGGATGCTGCTACCACCAATTTATCTGCTAAACCATTCATTTCCCTAGGGATATTTTGAATATTAAGTGCATCAAACCATTCCATGGTGTCCCATATGGAATTTATATACTTCCTTAGTTTGTCATTTTTGCACTGATACCGATTCTTAATCTAGAGGACAACAAAGTCTGAATCACCTTTTATGTTCAACATATTTATCCCCATGTCTTTAGCAGTTTCTAACCCTAGAAGCAATGCCCCGTACTTAGCTACATTGTTTGATGCTTCAAACTATAACCTGAAAGCAAAGTTGTAGAATTTATTTGAAGGAGAAATGATCACAATGCACGCACCCTTTTCAGCTTTGTAATAAGCCCTATCAAAGTACATTTGCCAAATTTCATCTATCTTTTCATCTTTAATGTTTTCCTTAATATGTGACATGAAATTTGAAAAGATAGGATAGTTTCTAAAGTTATCAGTGAAATGAACAAATTCATTTCCAGGCTTTTTAGGGTTTTCTACATGCCGTTTCCTTAGCTTCTCTCTATGGAGAATCACCCTAGTGTTTTCTGACGTAGGTATAGTAGCATATGTCCAATCCATTTGAATGTATCCACCAAGAGTTGTGGCCCACTTTCTGGATAACAACATACCCCAATTATCTATAACATCTATCACTACCACATCCATCGACATGTCGATGTCAAGATACTTGGCCAACTTAACATGTAGATTTAAGATTATCCCTACCACTTCAACTTCTCTTGCATCCATTGCATAAACATTGTGGTAAGGTCGGGTGACCCTTAGATTTAGTTGTTCCATTACTTTTATTGTCATGACATTTGATGAAGGACCTAAATATAACATGCAGTTATGAAGGAGAAGGTTATCAACTAAGAGAAAGACATAAAAAGGAGGGTGGCATTATCTTCTCGGATCAACACTATTGAGGACTATAGGTATATCCATAGGTTCAATATGGTCAGCTTCAAATATAGCATTATTATTAGGGAGAGGATCCTCTTCGACAATATTATGAGTTTTACTTTGACTATCCTCTATGGCTTTAAACAAATTTTCTTTTTGACCAGGAATTTTAAGGACATCAGTTGCATAAACATGAATCTTAGCATTACTTATCCATTCTCCCATGTCAATATTTGATTCAGAGATAACAAGAGGATCTGGGAGAGGAGGAGTGGTTACCTTCAGCTTGTACTATTTAGATGGTGATGGATTCTCCTTTCTTTGATAAACTGTACCCTTGAATCTAGCCTTCTTCATTTCTTGAATTCTTTCCAGAGTAGGCATTTCACCATATAAGCTGGAAAGGAGGTCCTTCTCATAACTGTAATCTATGGATTGCTGCCAATGTTGGTTCGATAAAGGGTAGGTTTGGCCTACCATGTACACATGATCATACTCACTTGACATTGTTTCCTGACTACTGACCTCGGGAAATCCATGTTCCATAACCTGGTTTGCAACATAAAAAGTATTTTCTTGGTGGAATTGTTCACAAGGTCTACACCAAGGAATTACTTCCTCTACCATGTTAGTTGAGTCTAACTGGTTTAGAATCCTAGGTTCTTGCTGAGGAGCTTTCTTTTGATACATATGATTCTATTTAGGATGAAAGTTCCTAGGTCCATTATTCCTTTCCATTGTGATTATTCAATTTTGCAGATGATTCAATTGTGCAGAATTATTTTCCATTAGTTGGTTTTGACTAGTAGCCAAGTTTTTTATCATGTCTGTTACCTTTTCCATGGGATCTTTAGAAGTTCCCTTCTCTTCTGATTCAGCGGCTTTACCCTTCTATTTGTTGTAGGAATTTTTTCCCCTAGTGTAACCTGGAGTGTTGGACTTGCCTAAAGATTGCATATTCTTTTCTATTTTCTCGGCTAATTCTTGGGCAGTTTTTAGGTCGGTCGGTTCCTTGTCTCTCAACTAGTACCTTAAGTCATCGGTGAAAGCTTTAATGTAAGATATGAGGATAGATGCATCTTTTGTCTTGATATCTCTAGGAAGGTCCACAACCACACGCCTGAATTTAGTGTTCAATTCATCCATGGTTTCGTTCTCCATCTTCTTTATGCTATGAAGGGAAGAAAGAAAATGTCTTGGTTCCTTCTTTTCTCCCCATTTCTTCTTAAAACCATCTTGGAATTCACTAAGATTTTTATATGTATTATCATCTAGATCGAGGTACCATTCTCCAGCATCATCTTCTAAGGATAAAGCAAAGAGATTCATTTTGACATCGTCATGGTCATGCATAACATCTTTGCAATAACTGACCAGGTGCTTTTCGAACTTTCGAAGGTGAGACTTGGAAGTGATGGCATTGTTGCCCTGAAATATAGAGAGCTTCTTGATAGCATCATTTGGAATGGCATGGGGGGCACCTGCTATCTGAGAAAAGTCAAGGGGTTTGAAGAATTCCATCATTTCTTGAGATTGGTGAATATGACTCTCTACAAATATATGATGGATATCTAAGAGGGATTGGTCTCCTAAATTTTCAAAGTTTCTATGAGAGGTCTGCCTATTCAATCTTTCCCTAATAAACCGTTCAAGATTAGGGAGAGGATTGAATAATTGATGGCGGTTTCTTCCGGTAGAAATTCTTGAAGGGATGTTAGACAGTGGAGTCACCAGATGGATCGAGTTTTAATTTTTATGTTTTTTAAAGACAAGATCAATCAAAATTTTTATCTTTTTAGTTGTTTAGAAAAAATTTAAGCTAAGTTGTACTCAGGAATAAAAAGATTTATCCTCAGCAAACGGAGCCAAAAAGTGTTGCCTCCTTTCACACACCTGGGGGGAACGTGGTAGAAATCTTCAAGCCACTAGGTGTGTGCTTGGGGGCAAGTCTCGAGTCAAGGTTGTCACCTTGTTCTTGACTCCTCCGTTTGGGATTAACTCCTAACGAAGCAAAGGGGGGTAGACCCTATTAAGTTACTAAGGAAAAATTATTTAGTATGATGATTTTAAACTAAATGAGTTACTTAGGAGTTTGAAATTTAACCATAAACAACAATAAATGACAAGGTAAAAAAATGAGCACACGAAACAATATATATATATATAGAAAAAAAATAGCCAGTGCCTTAAAATCGAGTCATAAAAAATCAATGTACTTGCATGTTCTTGTAGTGAATGTTTTGTGATTTCCTCTTGGTACGTTTTTTAAGTTAATGTAAAATATGAGTTGATTAAAATTAGGTGAGGGGAAGACTCCAGATATACCCGAGGAGTACTTGGAGTATGCCCAAAAATAAACCTTCACAACTACCCGCAAGGAATGTGTGGGCTGAATGGAGTCTCTGAGACTATGTTCCTAATACACCCTAAGGTGTAACAGAGATTGGCGCCCTGAGGTCACTGTCCAGGAGTTCCCACTTCCGTTGGGATTTTTGCCACCGTTTACGGTTTGATCAAGGCGTTGGATTTTTTCCTGATGGTGGTTAATTGGGGAAGGTGAAAAATAATTAATCTAGTCACTCACATTTCTTTTGATGTAGCTTGACTGATCGGATGAACCACAGCCAAGTGCAGAGCATACACACCAAAGTCTTGTCAATTTTATTGAGTTTTAAAGGATGTGTTTTCTTAGAAACAAAAACCCTCCAGAAATCTCTTTCGGCCCAAGTGGACGTCAATCGGGGAATCAAGGAGGGGGTTTATTTTAGAATAATTATTTATATAAATTAATGATAAGTAGAAAAATAAAAGAAGCAAACCACAGGTTCTCTAATTATTCCTACCATGCATCTCTTTCCCCTTGCGGGTCAACTAGGAAGTCGTGGGGTAAGTATTCAAGTTACTTTGATACTGTAATATGGAATATATGATAAATTAATCAAACCATGTTATTATACATGAATGAAACTAATCTAGAGCGAACAAAAGTAAGACAATGCAAAAATGACAAAAAAGGTGTGAATCCCCCCTCGAGGGATGGGGAATGGGCTCGAAAGAGCCTATTCGGAGAAAATTTTTATTATCTGCTGTTAAAATATCAGTAAAATTATATGAATCCTCTTGTATCTTATACAGGATGAATCCAATATTTTACAAATTTCCCAAAATTAGAATTACAGTCAAAAGGGAGACCCCTGGGGGGATTCAGATGATCGAAAAGCCACTTCCGAACAACAAATTATCCTCTTTTTGTTATCCCTGATAAAATAAAGCGAGCTTATTAGAATTAAATATTCCCAAAATCACTTTGAAATTAAATTTGGGTCAGCCTACTTTAAACCAAAAAAAACTAAGTTAAAACTAGTTGAAATGGCAAAAAAAAGGAACCAAGGAAAGCAAGATTTTCTTGGGATCTTGGATTGCTGTTTGGGAAGCCAATAAGATGTGCACTGATTGCTGGATTTTATATTTTAAAAACATAAATAGAAATCTAATGCATGCAAACTATGGATTCTCTTTAAATTGCCATGCAAAATGGGCGATTTCCCTAAACTAGATCTAGAATGTTTAATGAAACCTTTTAGGAATGAGATCTAGACTATGAGCCTTGAAATAATATATCTATGTAAGTTTTAATTTAATATGATAGATCTGAATAATGAAAAAGCTTGTAAGAAAAGTAACCAGGTAAAATTTGGATTTTTAGAAGGAGGAAGAGAGAGAAAGAGTGCTGGAGGCCTTGAAGATCAACCGTGGATCTTTCCAGTGGAATGTCGAGGGACTATTCCTTTGATAAAGTTTTGGAGAAAGTGAGGAAGAAAACTAAATCAGTGCCCACTCCAAGCTAGGAACCTGCAACTTAATCCAAAGGCTTTCCAAAATGCTTGTGAGATCCGGTTAATACATAAACATAGATATTAGAATAGCATGCATATAAACTTATAAAACATGTTGAATCTAGATCTCTAAACATGCATAAAAAGGAAAGAGATAGCCAATACACTTATTAACAAACTCCTTTCCTATCAAGATCATAATAAACTTATTATCAATATTTAGAACTGGATCCACAAAAAAATGTTCAAGTTATGAACATAGATACATGTTACCTCAGTAACATATGGCAATGTTCATCCCGACACACAATAGAATGACACCATATTGCCTCCAAATATTTTATTTATTTCAAAATAGTAAAATAGCAACAGTACAATAGCTACAGCACTGTAATCCCAGTTTGAACTAGCTCGAAAGAGGTAATCTGTGCTTTATTTATAGCAAAAACATGAGATCTAGCCCAGGGGGTACAAATCCCAAGGAGAGAGAGATTGCAGCTACATGTGGAGTGAATCTGAGCCTGATCTGAGTCTACTGAGTCTAATTTGAGTCTCACTGAGTGCAACTATTAATCGAAGAGCTGATTTGACTGACACCTCAACCTGCTAACTAAAGCATCCACCAAAACTCATCCAGATGAGCCCACACGTGTGGAGGAGAGAATGAGGGCGTAATTCCCAATATTGCATGCATAAATGTACTCTCTATTCAGCCTAGATCACCTCCTTCTATCAAGGGATGGTTAGATCCAGTCAATCCCAAGCAATGAGACCGAATTTAGCCAAGTTAGATAAAATCCCAATGATTTTGGATTTGGGGTTTTCTCCATTATTTAATTAATTTATTAATTAAAATAATCAATATTTGATTTTTAGGGATTTTTGACTTGAGTAATGGACAAATCACTCAAAACTTAGAAAAAGTGGGTTTATGGGTTTACATGGTTCTCTTAGCTTGAAAATGAGCACCCCCATGACTGAAACTGATTTCCGAGCCCACTTTTATTACAAAACCAATTTTTCCAATTAGACTATTAAAAAATAGGCAAAGTTTTGTGGAAAAATTAAAATTAAAAAAACTTAAAAAATAAAAAAATAAAACCTAGGGGGACTTATACATGTTCATATGACTCGGCCATGATTCCTAGCATGTTTATACATTGACACATAGACCCTAATAACCTCAATAGACCTAAATTCCAAGGCGACCACCCCAACTTTGGAGGTATTGAGTGAAAAACTTAGAAATTATCAGTTGTTTATTCAACAACCAATAAAAACCAAGGGAAAAAACACCCTGGGCTGATCGGATTGACAAATAAATTCTAAGAGACCGAGTCTGTTACAGACACTATCATGCTAGAACATTTTATTACAGCTACCCTATGGGGTATGAACATGTGATATAGTACAACAAGCACTTCCAAAAATCACTTCCGAAGGTCTTCTGAAGTCCAAACAAATCATCTTTGTTCGGTTCACCAGGCTCACTTGATAAAAAACCACTAAGTACAACTTAGGTGGTAACAGTATGAATTCTGAATATCCTGATTCATTTTTCTTTGAATTCAATATGTTATCTCGTACTTATGGATATATTGATGATACACATGAGCTTCGCCTATTTCATGCTACTCTTAAAACTGATGCACTAAAATGGTTCATGGGATTAGGAGAACATAATATAACTAGTTGGGATGACATGATAAATATTTTTCTTAAAAAATATCAAGCATATTGTAGATCTAAATATTCAAAAGGTAATATTTTTAATATTTCTCAGGAAGGAGATGAAAGTTTAGAAGAATATCTTGAAAGATTTCTATATAATCTACAAAAATACAAACATCATCAGAACAATCTTCTTGAAAGGT
This sequence comes from Pseudotsuga menziesii, assembly GCA_001517045.1. Taxonomy (NCBI): domain Eukaryota; kingdom Viridiplantae; phylum Streptophyta; class Pinopsida; order Pinales; family Pinaceae; genus Pseudotsuga; species Pseudotsuga menziesii. The sequence goes on from LPNX010043483.1 coordinate 931,777, forward strand.
ATCCAAGATGAGTAGCTTGATGTTATTAATGTATTGGGGAAGGGATATCTTTCCTACTTACCTTTTGATGAAATTACATAGTTATGTCAAAAATATTCAAGAGGAAGAGACAGAAAAGGGAAATGAGATATCACTTCAAATACAACTAAATCAACAACAGGAAGTATATCAAGAGATGAGTTTCAAAGCTTGTTATGAGATTTTAAAGCTGATATTATGAGTACTTTAGGGGACACAAGTAGAATTCTTAAAAACTAAGAAAAGAAAAGAACAAAAAGATCAACAAGATCAAGATCTATCAATTTTTTGTCCTAAATGTAGGAAGAAACATCCATTGAAAGAATGTCCTTTAAATAATGTTCAAATTTGTGGGTTATGTACAGAAAATCATAAGATTAATGAATGTTCCAGGTTGAAATAATTACAAGCAGCTCAAGTGGAAGGAAGCCAAAGCATGGAGTCTCTTTACCTTTTGTCATAGAAAAGACCATGGCAGCCACGTTTTTCAGGTATGTCTCAAGACCCTAAGCAACATTTTTTCCAAGTTATCAATATCCTATTCAAAATTCATGGAATGCACCTATTCCTTGGAAGACTTGGTCTCCTCAACCAAACCAAAACCAGCCTGTTCAAAATTGGCGAGGATATGCTCATGGAAACCAAACATATCAGCAAGCCTACCCACAGCCTTACCGATAATATTTTGCTTACCCACAACACCAGCAGAGCCAACCTTCATTTCCTCCACATCCAAATACTATTCCTCAACAAACCCAACCCCAACAACTTCAGCTCCAATCTAACCAACCTCCACCTCGACCAACTTAGTTAGCAGGCCAGGCAGTACCAAATCCCAATAATAGAGTGGAGAAACCCATGTATAATAGTGATGAAGGAACAATATTTTCATACTCAATCCTTCCCATTTCAAATATCCACTTGAGATCTGGAAAATTTTTGGAAAAAGAATCCCCTCTTCTCATAGAAGAGCAAACAAAAAAAAGAGAAAATTCCGAAAAAATCTAATACAGAAAATTTGCATCTAGACAAACAAACTCAGAAGGATAAAATGATAATAGCTCAAACACCCCCTTTTCCAGAAAGGTTAGTTAAGGAAAAAATTTCATTTTATCTTCCTGAATTTGATGTCTTATATGAACTAAAAAATGTCTATGTAAAAACTCCCTTATTGCAAGCTATCAAAGATATCCCAATCTATACAAAAGAAATTGAGTTATGTTTAAGCAATATTAACATACGAAAGAAAGATCCACCAACAATTCATGTACTTGGAAATTTAGCAGGCTTAATCAAATACTGTTTTTGTTGAGAAATATGTTGATCTAGGAATTCCCATGGTGACAATAACAATCAACAACTTTTCAATTTCAAAAACATTAATTGACTTAGGTGCAGCTATTAATGTACTGAAAGTGGAAACAATGAAATATCTAGATTTGAAGAATCTTAGACCAACCACTACAATCCTAGAGCTAGCTGATAGATATAAAATAACACCAGAATGGATACTTGAAGATATCATAGTTTCTTTGGATTCCTAGGAGTATCCCGTAGATTTCTTGGTTCTTCAACCAAAATCTAACTTAGGGGGACATCCATTGATTCTTGGAAGACCCCGATTAGCTACAGTTGATGCTTTTATTGGTTGTAGAGAAGGAAACATGATCATTTTACATGGAATAGAAAGGAAAAAAAGTACACTCTATCCCTCTGATCAAAGACCTTCTATGATGGATCAGTTATCTTAGATTAATGAAACAAAAGAGCAACAAGAAGAAGTAATTCAACCTATCTTAAGTATTAATCAAGCTTTCAATTTTTGAGAAGACAATAATGAATATTTGCTAGATTACTTTATTTCAGAACCTGGTATCTATGAACAATTAAGGAACATGCAATATATTGTTGCAGATTAGGTCTTAGGCCAAAACTTTCAAGAAAATTGAACAATTGATTCTTTGGAAACGTCATTTGAGGATATTTTTATGTTCATTCCATTAGAAATGCTCAAAGCAAAACCATTGAGATCAGTCCTGGAAAATACTTAAATATTGGTGCACATCTTACATTATCACAAGAAGAACGTTGATTGCATTACTAAATAAGTATCACAAATCATTTGCTTTGGAGTATAATGACATGACAGGGATTCATTAGGAAACATGTACTCACCATATTTACACAGATGAACATATAATACCTCTAAGGCAACCTCAATGAAGAATGAACCCCATCCTGAAAGAAATAGTCAAAGAAGAACTACAAAAGTTATTAAAGGTAGGGTTTATCTACCCTATTTCTGATAGTCAATGGGTTTCTCCATTAGTTGATGTTCCTAAAAATAATGGAAAGTGGATAATTTGTGTGGATTATAGGGATTTAAACAAAGCAACACTTAAATATTATTTTCCATTACCATTCATTGATAAAGTATTGGATGCACTAGCTGGAAAAATATATTTTTCATTCTTAGATGGATTTAGTGGATACAATCAAATCAGAATTTCATTAGAAGACCAATACAAAAGTACTTTCGCATCCCCCTAGGGTACATATGCCTATAAAGTTTTACCTTTTGGTCTATGTAACGCTGAATCCACTTTTCAGAGAGAAGTCCTAGCTATTTTTGTTTATTTAATTCATGAATGTGTCGAGGTATATATGGATGATTTTTTTGTGTATGGCAACAATTTTGAATATGCATTGGATAATTTAGAGAAAATCCTAAAGAGATGCATAGAATCAAAGCTTTCCCTTAATAATGAAAAATGTTTCATGATGTTAAATGAAGGGATACTGTTAGGTCTTCATATTTCATCATCTGGAATAAATGTGGTTCCTCCAAAAATACAACTCATTGTAAATTTATCAGAACCTAAAAATAAAAAATATGTAAGAAGTTTTCTTGGGTGTGCAGGCTTTGCCACTATTTAAATTAATTTCCAAATATAGAAATTTTCATTGGGATACGAACTGTCAAGCTTCCTTTCAGACACTTAAAGACAAGTTATTATCAGCACCTATCTTACGGGGGTCGGATTGGACATTTCCATTTCACATCTCCACAGATGCATCAGACACAACAATTGGGGCATCTTTGGGTCAAAAAGAAAAAATTATGACTTATGTTATTTACTTTATCAACAAAAATATAACCCCCGCAGAACTGAATTATACAGTTATTGAAAAGGAGATGTTGGCAATGGTACATGCTATGAACAAATTCCGTCGTTACATTACTGGTTATGAAATATTTGTCCATACAGATCACGCCCATCACTAATGGAAGGATAACAAGGTGGCTCTTATTGATGCAGGAATTTAACATTATTGTCCTAGATAGACCTGGAAGGGAAAATCAAGTGGCAGACTTTCTATCCCAATTAAGCAATTTTGGTGAGGTTGTTCCCATTTTAGATAATTTTCTTGGTGAACACTTATTTTCTATTTCTGTTATAACTCCATGGTATGATGATATAGCTAACTACTTATCATCAAGAAAACTACCTCCCTCTATGACATCAAAAGAGAAGAAAAGAATCATTAAACAAAATGCTAGACACATATGGGTGAATGAAGATCTTTTCTATACAGGATATGATCTTATCATTAGAAGATGTGTTAGGAAAGATGAGGTCTTATAAATTTTAAAATCTTGTCATGATGAACCATGTGGTGGCCATTTTGCAGATAAACAGACAACATACAAAATACTCAACCTAGGGTATTATTGGCCATCTATTTTCAAAGATTGTAATAAATATGTTAGAAGTTGTGATATTTGTCAAAGGATGAGAAGACCAGTACCATCAGACAAGATGCCACTTCAACCACAGGTTTTGATAGAGAGATTTGAAAAATGGGCTCTTGATTTCATTGGACCAATCAATCCACCATCAAAAGGAAAAAGGGATATATTGGTATGTACTGACTATGTTACAAAATTGGTGGATGCTAAAGCACTACCAAGAGCAACAAAACAAACAGTATTCAATTTTCTCTTTGAATAAATATTTGTTAGATTTGGAGTTCCTAGAGAAATTGTTATAGATCAAGGAGCACAGTTTACTTCTAAGCTGGTGCAAGAGATAGGAGACAAGTACAAAATTAAGAACATGAAATCTACCCCTTACCACCCACAGGGCAATGGCTAGGTAGAGTCCGCCAATAAAACTTTGGAAACAATCATGACTAAGACAGTTCAAATGCACAAAAAATATTGGTCAAACAAGCTTCATGAAGCAATATGGGCATACAGAATTACTTGGAATAACAGTACTGGTTTTAGTCCCTATCAGCTAGTCTATGGTAAGCAAGTGTTATTGCCAATTGAATTTCAAATTCATACTTTTCATTTAGCAGTTGATCTAGGGGTAGAGATTTCTGAAGCACAAAAAGATAGGATAATGCAGTTAAATCAATTATATGAGATGAGGCAGGTTGCAATAGAACAAAAAATTCTGGTACAACAACAAAGAGCACAATGGAATGATAAGTTCATCAAGAAAAAGAAGTTTAAGGTAGGAGACTGGGCCTTACTATTAGATTCTAAATTCAAAAATTTTAAAGAAAAGTTCACAACTCATTGACTTGGTCTAGATGAGATTGCAGAAGTATATGACAATGGCTCAGTCAAATTACAAACAATAGATGATGAAGCAAGTGCATTCATAGTTAGTGGACATAGGATGAAAATCTACAATAAGCCAGTCAACAAAGAAGATTTCCTATAGTATATTTCTCAACAGAGAGAGATGGAGCTCCTCGACAAACACATTGGTGTTTCTCGTTCACTTCCTTCTGAATAATTTTGATGTTAAAAAAAAGAATATATATATATATATGTATATATATATGTATATATATATGTATATATATAT
>LPNX010043483.1:937009-961876 GCA_001517045.1 Pseudotsuga menziesii
ACCAAGTTTACTTGGCCATTGCAAATTCTCAAAAATATTTTCTTTCCTAGTTTCTTTACATTACAGTTTTTCAGTATCAATGAGTTGAGGACAAGTCAATAAACAGGGCTGAGAGGGAGAAGCATATCAAGTGTTATTTTTTTGAAATCCCCCAAGCCTCTTGTAGATTTCACAAATTGGTTTTGCATATTAGCATAGCTTCATTTCAATAAAAATAATAAGTTTTTATAATTGTAGAGGGACCTAAAAATCAAGTTAGATCAAAAGCAGAGGGACCTGAACAGTATATTCAGCATAAGAAATTGAGAAGAATTTTCAGTAAGCATTTTAGTTTGCAGAGGGACCTTATTTTTTAAGCCTAACAGTGGGACCTGAGACAAATGAATGAAAATCCATCCTACCTTTCAACAGAAAGACACACCAAGCTACAGGAACTAGGAAATAATTGCATCAGGGGCACATGTGAATATATTCAGAGAATCAAATAAGCTTCATCAATCCAAACTAGTTACATCAAACAACATGAAGAGCACAAGGGATCAACAAGCAAGTCTGTAAGGATTTTTTATTTTAATGTTTTTGAAAATTGCATTATTCTTCATTTTTTTAGTAAGTGACAAAATTCCTTTCTACCCTCATAACCTTGAATATCTACCTATTCAATCTCAGTCTCGCGTATCCATTTCATTCCATTATCCCAGGCATAAAAAATGGTAGTTAAAACCAAACATTGTCGGTCTTATGCTTGATTTGCACTCTACAGGAAATCTTCAAATTCCTTTTTTTATGAATCACAGAAAAAAAATTATTATGAAATGCCATAGAATTCCTAAGGTTTTCATTTAAAAAAAAAAAAAAATCAACATATCATACTTTTCCATAAGAAATTTCTTTGGTTCATAAGCATAAAGATAGTGGGCAGTTTTGGATATAATTGCAAATGAAGTGGGAAAATTCAACTTGTAGAAATCATTACAAAAGAACTATTTCTTCATCTCCACGTAGTCTACCAAATATTTGCTCATTCCCAGGATCTATTCATGATTACAGTGGTAGTATTCTTCATTATCTTAGTCAATTACAGAAGCAGTATGCTAGCATTTTTCATTATCTTAGTTGATTTCTCATTTCCAGTTTAAACTCTTAGAACTGCAGAGAAGGTGTGTGAAAAACACATGAGATGTTTTGTTCCTTTCTCATGCTTGTAGAGATAGTTTATGAAAACAAAGAAGGTTTTTTTCCATTCTCATGCCCGTAGAGACAATTTATGAAAACGTGGAAAGTTTTATTCCATTCTCACACTTGTAGGGGAGGTTTGTGAAAACGTAGGAGTTACTCTGCTCATAGTTCCACTCTCATGATTGGGGCATCCCCTTTCAATTACATAGATAAAATTGTTGAGAGGCAGAATTATGCTATCATATCTGAAGGCTGGAATCGTTCTATGTGTAAAAAAAAAATATCAGAATGATATTTGCATGTACACATGCTTCATTATGAAGAAGAAATCGCTTGAGGAGAGGTAAGACCAATTTGAAACAAGAAATTTCTGTTTTTATTAGTTAAAATTGAAAGCAGAATAGAGCTCTTAAGTAACATTGCAAATATATGAGTTGAGTTCTCTTTTGAAATCTTTGCTAAAAGTAAAAGAAAAAAAATGGGTTCTAGGATAAAACCAGGGAAATTTGACTCCTCTGTTATTCATGAAAAATGTTTAGAAATTTTTGAAAAAAATAGTGGATTCCCTCTTTGAGAAATTTGATGGATATAATGAAAATGTTAGTTGGGAATTTGCCCATTCATTTGATGGAGAGAGGGCTACAATAGAAAATTTTAATTTTAGGTTGTCTGAAAATATCTTGGCACAAATTATTGGATTACCTCAGCAAGAGGATAGGTTCTTCAAAACAAAACAGTTTGAAGAGAAGGCATGGGTACCTTTCCTATGCAGATCAAGGGCAGGCTCAGTGAAATGGAAGAAGGGGGTACCAAGGAGTTGGTTAATTCATCCTTGGGATGAAGTGGAATATATTATTAAGAAATTCTTTACTTGTGAAGGAAGATTTAGTATCATACACCTCTACCATATTAAACTGATGCATCATTTGAGGGGTGATTGTGAGATCAAAATACCCTATTTTTTTTCTATAGAGCCTTTCCAAAATGGCTAAAACAATTCTGAAACGTAGTAAAGACACTAACTCAAGCCTTTTCCATTGTGGTCTCATCAAAATTATCCTTACCAATGAATTACAAAAGCAAATTTTGACATGGCAGCAATTTGTACTTCATTATGAATTTGAAGAACCAAAGGAACAATTGGATAAAGGATTGAAAGAAGATGAAGTGTAATGCTAACATACATTGAAGATGATATACAATACTTTGAGGCAACAAGTTCAAAATAGACTCAAAGAAGAATAAGAACCAGAAGCATGGTAAAAGAAGAATTGCAATTCCAAGAAAAAGATAAAATCTTCACTACATATGAAATCAGGTCAAGGAAACATCAATATGGATAGAAAAAGCAAGCAACAGAAAATAGTGACGATGAATAGTAGAAGCACTATGTATACATACAATCCCTGGAAAGTCAAGAGGAAAATCCAACAGGAGGAATTGGGAAAATTAATGAAGAGGTAAATATTATCTTTGATCAGTAAATAGCAGAAAAAATATTGGAGTTTGATACTCAGACAGTTGAGAAGACTCCAGCTGAAAAACAAGAGCAAGAAAATGAAGACATAGCCATTATTTCTCCTATCTCTGTACAACAAACCACATAAAAAAGAGAAACAAGAGTTCCTAGAGCAGGATATGGAAAATTTGAGGAACAAAGATGATGAAATTGGAATAGATAATGTTTCCAAACAACGTACAACAGGTAAGAAGAAGAAGAACCTATCTAAGAACAGTAAGAAGGTTGAAAAGTTAAAAATAGAAATGAAGGAATTGGAATTGGAAATGAGAGATTGAGGAAAAAAAATATAAATCTTAGTGTTGGAGCAGGGCCCCGCAGCTACAGGAAAAGCTGCTATATCGAAACAGGAAATTCAAAGGAAATAGTACCTAAAGCAGCTGAGAAGAGAGCTCAACCACTGCATTTAAGGCAGCAGTGATGACAGGAGGGCTCAGCTACCCTCATTGTTGGTTGCTATTGGTAGACCCGGGTTTACTGTAATGTACCAACAACACCCCTAGCTCACTGGCCCTTTTGGCGACAGACCATGGGGTGGCCTGAAGTCTCACCCGAAGTGATTCTAATGGGTTGGCCAAAGACTCAAGTGTCTTAGACCAGGTTCTGTGGCATCCTGTATGCATCTTGCAGCTCTTCTCAACCCGCGAGATCTCTCTCTGCGATGCGCAGTTTCCTCTTACTCGCGATGACTCTAGCCCTTATCGCATCACCACGTCCTAGGCAACACATAAATCTCTCCTATGCTTGATCCTTACCCTGCGGTACCACACACCACAGCTCCTCTGATGGTGCGATATCGCCTCCCTGTGATATCCTACCGTTGTGGCTTAGTATACCTAGTGTTACTTGTGTTCGACTTACAGGACTCAACATACAAGACTGCTTTACACTGCGACTCTTAACTGTCTTAAGTGAAACATAGACAAACTATTATATAGAATACTTAAAGGCTTCAACCTGCATTTATCCCTCTATAATGCTATGAACTGAATAACACATACATACATTAAACTATAAGCAAAGTTCATGTAATGAGTGATAGATACAACAAGTAAATACAATCACATGAATCAATCACATAACAATCTAATTTTATGTGGTTTACTTCCAGGGTAGAAGCTACATCCACAAAACTGTGTTTTATTATATCTTGAGAGAGTACACAGTTCTGCTGCACCGCATATGCAGCTAGAGACCTTCTGGGTAACTCCGCACTCACTGCCTGGAGCCCTTCTCTCTTACATCTCTTTTCTATCTCTATATTTCCTTCTTACAATATTCTCTCTCTCTCTCTCTCTGTCAATCCCTGCGGATTGTTACATACATGCTCGATGAGCTAGCTACTGGTTACAGTAAGATAACTACCACTGATAACAGAACCAGAGCTTAGATTCTATATTATAACTGTCTAAGTGTCTACTCATCTAACTACCCAACCCTTTTACAATACAAAATACATCCCTTTATAGGTGGCCCGAAGGTCTCACCATTACAACACTGTGGGCCTGTCCCAATAGTAACCCAAAAACCCTAACTAGTGACAGTCGGCATATCTGTACTTGGGGTAGCCGCTTTTCGTCACACCACTGCTCTCTGCAGTCTTCCATGCTTCCCGGCGCTGACCATGGGTACTGTTCACCACTTCCTTTTTCTGTCCTTCATCTTCAATACCTCGGCCTCATTGCTCCTTTTCCTTTATGAGGGTAGCTGAGCCCTCCTTTCTTCCGCCGCTACCTTCAATGTAGTGGGTGAGCTCTCTCCTCTCGGCCGCTCAGGTACTGTCGTCTTCTTTGACTTCACTGCCCTGGTAGTCATGGTTTTTGGCTCTGCTCTACAGCTAGAAACATGCTACTGTGTCGTATCTTTACCTTATCTCTTCATCTTCGCCAAACTGTCTATCTGCCAAAATGGCATCTTTTCCCGTAGCTGCAGGACCCTACTCCAACACTCATAAATGGAAAAGGAGCAACGGGCCGAGGTATTAAAGACAAAGGACAGAAGGGGAGCAACCAAGAAAGTGGCACCCATACCCATGATCAGATAGGCCGACTGTCATAGTTAGGGTTTTGGGTTACTGTTGGGATAGGCCCACAGTTTTGTATCACGGTGAGACCTTCGGGCCACCTATTTAAGCATGTATTTTGTATTGTGAAAGGTTGGTTGGTTGGGTTTTGTTGTTGTTACTAGTTGTCATCACTATTGTAAGACCTTAAGGAAGAGTCAAGACCTGGTTCTATTGTTAATTCTGTAGTTATCTTACTGTAACCAGTGGCTGGCTCCTTGAGCATGAATTTAACAATCCGCAGGGATTGAGAGAGAGAGAGAGAGGAAGGAAATATTGTAAGAAGAAAGCATTATAGGAAGAGAAGAGATCTAAGAGAGAAGGGCTCCCAGCTGTGTGAGTGGAGTTTCCCAGAAGATCTCAAGCTGCATAAGAGGCTGCAGCAGAACTATGTTACTCTCTCAAGATATAATATAAATACAGTTCCCGTGGACGTAGCTTCCCCCCTGGAAGTGAACCACATAAAATCCGTGTGTTGTGTGACAGTTTCATGTGATTGTGCTCTACTTATTTGCTATCTGTTATTCGTTACATGAATGTAGCTTATTAGTTAACAGATGTATGTATGCTATCCTTCAGTTTACAGTAACTTAGAAGGGTAAATGCAAGTAGAATGTGTCAAGTATTCTGTATATGAGTTTATCAGTGCTTGATTTACGACAGCTAACAGTTACAGTGTTCCGTGACTTCTGTATATGAGTTCAGCAAGTTGAGCGTGATTGATGTTAAGCGTGTTAGACTGTAGAATCTTAAGTGAATTTTTTTAACACCCTAATGAATGTTAACTGGGCTATTATACCCAGAGAGGAAGCCTCTGGTCCTTGAGAGATGATGAGCATATTAAGTCGTATTGTGGGAGACATCACAGCGTAGAAAGGCGATATCACACTATCGAAGGAGCTGCAGTGTGAGATATCGTAGGTCAAGAGTTGAGCGGAAGAGAAGGTTTGTGCATCGTCCTAGAAGCTACAATGCAATAAGAGCCAGTCCCATAGAAGAATCAACTAGGAAGAGAGAAATGGCACTTGCAGAGAGATCCCGTTGGTTAATTAGGGACAAGAGGACCTAGGATGCTACAAAACCTGGTTGAGGAAACTTGATTCTTCAGCCACCCCATCTAGGATCACTTCGGGTGAGACTTCAGGCCGTTCTGCGGTCTGTTGCCGAAAGGGCCAGTGAGCTAGGGGTTTTGTTGGTACAATATAGTAAACTCGGGTCTGCCCAGAAAAGAACCAACAAATGGTTCCGATGTCGGTTTTGAACAAATTGAAGAGTTGATGTTCTGTTGGAATCCTACTAAAGAAGAACTTAACTAGTGGGTTGAGTCTAAGGAAAGAGAATTTGCTGTGCAAGAAAACAAGAGTCCTAGGCTTAGTATAGAGGACTGGTTACAGAAACACATCTTCACAGACCTGCATGAGATATTTTTTGTGACCTATGCAAATGAGTTGTATGATTGGTTGTCAAAGTTGAATGATAAGCATGTATTCAAGAAGAAAAGGAACATTGTCTAGACACTGGAGCTAATTCACATCGTGAAGAGCGTAGATAATCCCATTTCATGGGCAGTAGACTTTTGGCTTGCGCGTTTGCTGGAAGGTTTCATTACAGAGTTTGGAGTTGATCAGAGAAAGAGTTTCAGTGAAGCAGAGAGGTACTTCTTCAAAGGATATCGCAATAAGTACTTGAACTCTTTAAATTTGTCCCTTAAGATGTTATTATATGAAAAAGGAGTACTGGATATATTTTCAGATGAATAAGTTAAGTAAGTGTAATGTCACAAGAGTTCGAGAGTGATTTTGAAGAAATTGGATGTACACGTAGCAGTAAGAGATATAAAGTAGATTTCCAATATTCCTTCTTTGAAGACAGTTCAGACAGTACTAGAGAACAGAGTCAAAGTAATAGAGAAAAAACAGTAGGGGGTATCCCTTACCACCCTTATACCCCACAGAAACCAACCGGGACTCAGAATAATCCCGCAGGAACTCCATCTAGTAGCTCACACACAGTACATACTACCTCTACAACACCTACATTTACACCGCCAAGTGGTAGTAATACAACAAATCAGAATCCACCTCGTAGAAACAGAATGGGGGATGACATGAAATTGCCTACCTTTAGGGGTACAGGGGCAGAAGACCCAGAACAACATTGGTTCCTATGTGAAGCTGTATGGACCATTAAACAGATCCAGGATGACAATACTAAGCTTGTCCAGTTGGCCACTACACTTAGAGAAAGAGATTTAACATGGTATATGAAGTATACATCAGCGCAGAACAGAACACTCGTAGAGGTCAAGACCGCAATGATTAAGGAATTTAAGAAACCCAAGTCTGAGTCACAATGTATCATAGAAATTAAAGACATCAAACAGTTACCCACAGAGTCAGTATGGGATTTCGATCAGAAATTTAAAGCTCTTATAGACCAAGTTAGTTTTGAGTTTGCGCCAGAGTAGCATAAGGAATGGTTCATCCCAGCACTACTCCCTCATATTAGACTTCCACTAATGCAACAGAAAATCCATATGCAGGATGAAGAATTGGAGATGGAAATGAAACTAGAGGCTTCACCTTTAGCTGAGACTAGTGCAGGTATGACAAAATTACAGAATCAGTTAGCCAATCTCACTTTACAGCTACATGAGATTAAGAAAGGAAAAGAGACTGAACAAGAATTATGGTGTACAAAGTGTAAAGGACATGGCCATAACAAAGATAACTCTCCAGTATTTGTTGAGTATCTAGCAAGTGGGGCTCCTAACCCCTTAGTACAGAATCAAGGGCCATAGTGTGAAATTTGTAGAACAAGAGGACATAGACCACAGGAATGCCCTTTACTTCAGAAGTATGTACAAACTCCTAAGAATTTATACTATAACTTCTGTAAGTCAGTAGGACATGATGAAAATAATTGTAGAGCTTATGATCTCATGATAGAGAGAAAACATGACTTCTACAGAGTCCAGTCAGAGACATCAGGACTAGCAGTAGGTCAACAACATGAACCGGCTCATGATGGCCGTGGCCGTGGACCGATTGTTTGTTACAACTGTGGAGCCATAGGACATTATGCTAGGGATTGTCAGAACCCTACTACAACATGTAAGTATTGTAAGTCCTATGATCACACTATAGAAGAATGTCCTATCATGATAGCCAAGATTAAGGATCCTAAGCCAGCTGTAAACCAGAATATTCAGCTTATTGCTGCCGAGCAGAAAGAACCAGAACCAAGAGTCAATGTTGTGACTCGCAGCGGTGCTTCTACTAGTAGGAAATCATAGGATTCCGAAAAGAATACGGGTCCGAAGTGGGTGCGCAAATCCACTGATAATTCTACACCACTTGACCTGCAAAAGAATAAAGAAACATTTCAACAAGCTAAAACTTTCTTTACTGACCCTACACTAGAAGGATCACAGATATTTCCTTGTAGGGGTGTACCGCAGCAAAAACCTTGTGGCATTAGTCCTATGCAGACATCGCAGGCTACCACATCGGGAAGGTATGAAGAGGATGAGTTGACAGGAAGTGTACAATCCTTCCTGCGGAGCTGCTTGAAACTCGTAAGAAATGAGAAATCCATAGGAGAGCTTCAGTGCATCATAGATCAGTATCAACAGTCTTCTTCCATGAGCAGTACGCAGTGTGATGTTCATAATATTATGGGCCATACAAGAATAGGAAGAGAAATGAGACTCACAGCACAAATTGGAGAGTTTGAAATGGATGAGGTAATCCTAGATTTAGGATCAGAGGTAAATGCTCTTACTAAGCAAACATGGGAACAGATGGGTAGCCCTAAGTTAGCCAGATCACCTATCCATTTGCGATTAGCTAATCAGCAGAGGGTATCGCCACTGGGTCGATTATCGCAAGTACCAGTTGATATTGACGGAGTTCACAGCTTTGCAGATTTTGAAGTCATAGAAATTATTGGCGATAGCAGACCATATCCATATTTATTAGGTATTGATTGGGCAATTGATAACATGGTTTTTATCGATTTGAAGAAAAGACAAATGACCTTTGAGGATAGACAGATTCGAGTCATCGCACCGTTGGATCCTTTTCAGGGTCCTCGATAACATTGAACCTATCAGAGCAGAGGAAGAGGTGCGTAATATAGAGAGCCTCTATCAGATGACTGCTAACTAAAGTGATTATATCAACCCCACCGCAGAAGGAAATATTAGTTAGCGATACGATAGCTCATGCACATCGGATTCGGATGTTGGTTTAGAAAATTGGCAGAATAGACTTTATGAAGTTTCAGCTCGCAGATGTGCATTCATGACTAAGTCACTACAATGGATTGGACCAGAGATTAAGGACATTCCATCATTTGATGGCTTAGCAGATGTCAATGAATTTTTACAGTAGTTTGACCAGGAAATCCCTCATGAGCATAGGATGGAAGCTATTGACCTTGCAGTAAGAGCCACACCTATAAGATGGTGGCATGCAAATAAAGAAAATATCGCATCATGGGATGATTTTAAGAGATTGATGGTGATCAGATTCTCTAATGACAAGGAGCATTTCCAGCAGAAATATACAGGAGAAAGTGACCCCAGGTCACATATTAATATTTGTGAACAGAACTGGTCGAACATTCTAGAGGATGAATGGGTTCACCTATTCATTCACACTTTAGACACAGTCCCAAGGAACTGGTACACTGAGACAGAGTTGCGCAGAGGAATGATTACATGGCCAGTTATGATAGACAGCTTTGTACTCACTTTCACTTTTGAATCTGAGTATCCAAGCATTGATTAGGCTCTACAGATTGTAAAGACTAAGATATTTGATGACTGTACCCTACCAGTGTATACTCAGCCTGATTGGGCCATCCAGTTCGAACATGCGCTAGAGTGTTACAACTTTGCAGAAGATCCAGGTGATGAGGATGAGAATCCTTGCAGTATCAACATTCCAGAATCAGAAGGGACTCGCGAATTTGATGGACCAAAGCTAGAGATTCCAGCTGTCATAGAGCCTATCAAGATTAAAAAGATCAATATTGGCATAGAAACAGAACCAAAGTTTGCCTCTATTGGAGACTATTGGGATGATGAAACGGTAGGACACATCGCAGATTTGTTACATGACTATCAGGAATTATTTCCCACTAAGTTTACACAGATGAAGGGAATAGTAGGAGATTTGGGAGTCATGAGGATACCTTTGAAAGAAGATGCTAGGCTGGTTAAGCAGCGTCCATACAGATTAAATCCTTATTATAAATAAAAAGTTAAGGATGATATTGATAAGATGCTAGCAGCAGGCATCATTGAGCCAGTAGAAGAGAGCGAATGGGTTAGTCCCATGGTTGTGCAAGAAAAGAAAACTAAAGGAGAAATCAGGATTTGTGTCGATTTGCGCAAACTCAACGACGCATTGCTTCATGACCCATTTCTGACACCTTTTACTGATGAAGTTTTAGAAAATGTGGGAGGTCAGGAGATCTACTCATTCACTGATGGATTTTCAGGCTATCACCAGATAAGAATCCATCCATAGGATCGACATAAGACCACCTTTGCGATAGAATGGGGCTCATTCCAGTATACATTAATGCCCTTTGGTCTTAAAAATGCACCAGCTATTTTTTCTAGACTAGTAGTTGCTGTCTTTAAAGAATACATCCATAAATTCTTAGAAGTCTATTTTGATGATTGGACTGTATTTGGATTAATCAAAAAGCATATAGGAGATTTAAGGCTCATGTTAGAGAAATGTAGGAAATATCAAATTTCTCTTAACTTGAAGAAATGTATATTCTGTGCACCATTTGGTATTTTGTTGGGTCATATTGTTTGCAGACAAGGCTTGATGGTAGATCCTACAAAGATTGCCATCATTGTAAATCTTCCAGCACCCAACTCAGTCAAGCAATTGAGGATAGTTCTTGGTCATATAGGGTATTATAGAAAAATCATTAAAGGCTATGCAAAGATCACAGCACCTATGGAAAATATTTTAAAGAAAGAAGTGAAATTCCTATGGAATGAGGAATTCCATCAAATTTTAGACACTCTTAAAGAGAAGATGGTTACAGCACCCATCTTAGTATTTCTAGATTGGAACAAACCATTTCATGTACATGTGGATGCATTTGGCATCGCACTAGGGATTGTCTTAACACAGCCAGGAGAAGGGGGTATCAATCACCCTATCGCGTACTCAAGCAGAAAGCTATCTACCATAGAAAATAACTACACCACTACAGAAAGAGAAGGATTAGCTATGGTGTATGCTCTATAGAAGTTCAGGAACTACCTGTTGGGTGCCCCATTCAAGATGTTCACTGACCATTCCGCTTTAAAGTATTTGGTCAATAAGCCAGTGTTAGGGGGGAGGATCTGCAGATGGTTACTCCTATTTCAAGAGTATGATTTTGAAATTATTGTAAAACCAGGGAGATTAAATGCCAGACCTGATCATCTGTCGCGAATAGACTTAGGAGAAGAACCAAGTAATATAGAGGATCATTTTCCAGATGCACAATTGTTTTCTATCCAGATCACAGATGAGTATTACGCAGATATTATTCACTTTCTCACTACAGGGTGGGCACCAGTCGAGTTTACTAAGCAGCAAAAGAAACAGTTAGTTGTTAAAGCAGCATACTTCACTTTGATCGTGGGACATTTATACAAGTTATGTCCATATGAAGTCCTGCGTAGATGCGTTATGCTACACAAGAAAGAGGCCATTATCAAAGAAGCACATTCAGGTACCACAGGAGGTCATTTCGCAGGAAAGCCGACTGCTCAGAAAATTCTAGCTATAGGATTATGGTGGCCTACTTTGCATAAAGACACTAAGGATTTTTGCAGATGCTGTGATATCTGCCAGAGGGTGGGAAAACCTTTGTGGAGAGATAAAATGCTTCCGCGACCACAGATTATGCTGCGGTCATTTGACAAGTGGGCTATAGATTTCATGGGTCCTATCAACCCACCAGGGAAGCGAACTGGTGCGAGATACATCATCATAGGAACAGAATACATCACCAGGTGGGAAAAAGCCAAGACAGTAAGGAATTGTGATGCTGCTACAGCTGCACAGTTCATTTTTGAAAACATCATAAGTAGATTTGGATGTCCAGTAATTTTGATGAGTGATCAAGGCACGCATTTTCTGAATCACACTATTGAGGCCTTGACAGAGGAATTTCAGATACAGCATCATAAGAGCACTCCCTACCACCCACAAGCTAATGGTATGGTGGAGGATTTTAACAAGATTCTAGAAAATGCTCTTACTAAGATTTGTAACAACCAAAGAGATGATTGGGACCTCAGGGTTAATGTTGTACTATGGGCTTATAGGACCACATGCAAGAAACTCATAGGACACACACCTTTCAGCTTGGTGTATGGACAAGAGGTTGTTACGCCTATGGAATATATTATTCCCAGTTTAAGAATTGCTCAAATTATTGAGATGGCTGATACAGATATGATGAATGAAAGATTAGCGTAGCTACTTGCCTTAGAAGAAGACAGATTCATCGTAGGATTTCATCAAAAAGTGCAGAAGGCACAAGAAAAATCTTGGCATGATAGGCACATCAAGAGCAAGATTTTTCAGACAGGAGACCTAGTGCTCCTTTATGACAGCAAGTTTGTTAAGTTTCCAGGGAAGTTCAAGACACATTGGTTGGGGCCATATCAGATTCAACAAGTTACAGAAGGAGGTGCCGTTCAGCTCAGTAAACTGAACGGGGAACTTGTTCCTACCTTGATTAATGGCAGTAGGCTTAAGATTTATAGTGATAGCCACTCGACCTCCAAACCCTAACTCAGAGAAATAAGTGGTGCATATGTCTAGTGTAGTTGAAAGGAGGCATTACACCCATAACTAGTCTACACCAGCTGAAAAAGTTCTAAGTAGGAGGAATCGCAGCAAGAAAGTTTATTTTGCGCAAGTCATAAGACGACTGCGGAGTTTTTGAACGTTGCGGAGTTTCACGCCAACCTTTTGGTTCATGACAATGCGGTGTGACATCGCAGCAAGGCGATGTTCCCCGTGCAGTTAAGACGAGTTTTGAGAGGGAAAGAGGGCCAGTCACTTCACCTTCTGACAAGCAATTAATCTAGATATGACAGGTATACGTTGCCCTAGATATGGAAACAATACAAGGATTGTCCTAGATTTGGTAAATCTTGGTTGAGACCGATGCTTGCACACAATTTTCGAGGGAGATTTGATCATATTTTCAGCAATTAATGAGGATCGGGGCATCGTGTGTTGTCTTGTCCATGCAATAAATGCCGCTAATGAGTCTAGCCTAAGCGACCGTTGCTTCAGAGATTATCGCCTTCATTACAAATACACAGTTCATTCAAAAATAAGGGTTACTTTTGCGATTTCTGAGAGTTATAGAGAAACTTGTAGAGTTTTCCCTGTGCAGAGATACTCCAGTTACAGAGTGTTGGTTTTCCCCATTTTCGTAGCCATTACTAGTCCAAAGTATTGTACCAGATGGTTTATGTCCGAGAAGGAACCTTTAGAAGACGTTGTGCAACGATTCAAGCGTGGTGGCCTCGAGTCTGCTATGATGACGCCGCCTAGGGTTGTGAAATTAGGTGCACCACAGGTTAGACAGACACCATGGATGAAGAGTCAAGCTTAGATAGTGGAAGAGTCTAGCTTAAAGCAGAGAAAAATAAAGACGAGAAGATCACTGAAGATAAGAAAACAGAGAAGAAGAATGATGAGAAGAAATATACCGACAAGAAGAGAGATGAAAAGGAGAGTGAGGAAAAGGTGGATAAAAATAAAGATGGAAGGATCCAGACTGAATGAAATGTTTGAGAAGGCTGGAAGATACAGATTTATATTTTCCTTGTGATACAAGTTCTAACCCAGATAAAGAGGAAAGGATATCTGTGGAAGGCTTCTCAAAAGCTCAAAATCCTTAAAGGAGTTGTTGATCCACGAAAAGACCTATATGCAACTTTGGAGTATATCGTGTGTGAGGGATTCAGGCCCATGGAATGTCCTGAAGTGGAGGGTAGCAAATTGTTGTTCAGCAATGGAAATGCAAGCTTTGAACTCAGGAGTTCCAGATCTCTTCCTATGGATTTGATATCCTTTGGAAAGTGTCAAGCTCTGGATGAAGATACATGGAAGAGATAGTGGTCAAGATGGAGGAATTCCACAAGGCGTAGATTGCTGAGCTTGAGGCTCGAGCACCAAGCACACTTGAGGCAGACAAGGAAGTAAGGGCAAAGACCTTTAGACTCACTTCAACACAGATGAAGTGTCGCATAGATGATGCAGAGTCATTGCTAGCTGATGCGACGAAGACATGGTCAGAGCTAAAAGAGCTCCCAGATAGACTGAATTTGCAGCAGAGCATCCAGAACATAGAGAATGCAATAGTAGATATCAAGGAAGAAGTCAAGAGCTTAGGAGCTCTTGCGAAGATGAAGAAGATGACAGAGATGAACCATTTGCAACAGGAAGCACAGCGGTTGAGAGAAAAAGAGATACAATTTAATAATATGCTTCAACCGTATTAGGAACAAATCGTAGAGCTGGTCGATGCAGTTGAGCAGAAGGTCAAGGAGTTCACTGCAAGAAAGAGTGAAATTGATAACACAGAAGACCCCCTTATTAGTCAAGTTATGCTTGAAGCGGCACAAGACTGTGTTGAAGCTATGGACAAAGATGTCGCAGGACTCAGGGAGAGATTCGCAAGGACTTCGTAGGAAGCCAAGGAGAAGCTACATCAAGAGAAGCTAGCTGTTAGTGGCTCGGGGATGAGCCACAAGTAAGTGTTGGAGTAGGGCCCCGCAGCTACAGGAAAAGCTGCCATTTTGGTGCATATACAGTTTGGTGAAGATGAAGAGATAAGGTAAATATACGACGCCATAGCATGTTTCTAGCTGCAAAGCAGAGCCGAAAACTATGACTATCGGGGAAAAGAAGTCAAAGAAGATGACAGTACCTGAGCGACCGAGAGGAGAGAGCTCACCCACTGCATTGAAGGCAGCGGTGGAAGACAGGAGGGCTCAGCTACCCTCATAAAGGAAAAGGAGCAATGAGGCCAAGGTATTGAAGACGAAGGACAGAAAAGGGAAGCTGTGCACAGTACACATGGTCAGCGCCGGGAAGCATGGAAGACTGCAGAGAGTAGTGGTGTGACGGAAAGCGGCTACCCCAAGTACAGATATGCTGACTGTCACTAGTTAGGGTTTTTGGGTTACTGTTGGGACAGGCCCATAGTGTTGTAATGGCGAGACCTTCGGGACGCCTATAAAGGGATTTATTTTGTATTGTAAAAGGGTTGGGTAGTTAGACAAGTAGACACTTAGACAATTGTATTATAGAAGTTGAGCTCTGGTTCTATTATCAGCAGTAGTTATCTGTAACCAGTAGCTAGCTCATCAAGCATGTATGTAACAATCCATAGGGATTGACAGAGAGAGAAAAAGAGAATATTTTAAGAAGGCAATATAGAGATAGAAAATATATCTAAGAGAGAAGGGCTCTAGGCTGTGTGCGGAGTTACCCAGAAGATCTCGAGCTGCATATGCGGTGCAGCAGAACTGTGTACTTTCTCAAGATATAATAAAACACAGTTCTGTGGACATAGCTTCTACCCTGGAAGTGAACCACGTAAAATCAGAGTGTTATGTGATTGTATTTACTTGTTGTATCTGTCACTCATTACATGAACTTTGCTTACAGTTTAATGTATGTATGTGTTATTCAGTTCATAGCATTATAGAAGGATAAATGTAGGTTGAAGTCTCTAAGTATTCTGTATAAGAGTTTGTCTATGTTTCATTCAAGACAGTTAAGAGTCGCAGTGTAAAGCAGCCTTGTATGTTGAGTCCTGTAAGTCGAACACAAGTAACGCTAAGTACGCTGAGCCGCAACGGTAGGATATCGTAGGTAGGCGATATCACACCATCAGAGGAGCTGTGGTGCGTGATACCGTAGGTTAATGATCGAGCGTAGGAGAGAGTTATGTGTTGCCCAGGACGTAGCGATGTGATAAGGGCTAGATTCATCGCGAGTAAGAGGAGACTACGCATCGTGGAGAGAGAACTCACAGGTTAAGAAGAGCTGCGAGGCGCACATAGGATGCTACAAAACCTGGTCGAATACACTTGAGTCTTTGGCCAACCCATTAGAATCACTTCGGGTGAGACTTCAGGCCGCTCCGCGGTCTATCGCCGAAAGGGCCAGTGAGCTAGGGGTGTTGTTGGTACATTACAGTAAACCCAGGTCTGCCCATAGCGACCAGCAAATGGTTTCGTTGCCGGTTTTGAACAAACTAAGCACTGATGTTCTGTTGGCATCATACTAGAGACGAACTCAACTAGTGGGTTGGGTCTAAGGAGAAAGAATTTTCCAAACACGAGAACAAGAGTCCTAGACTGAGTACAGAGGACTGGTTACAAAAACATATCTTTACAGACCTGCATACGATATTTTTTGCGACCTATGGAAACGAGCTTTACGACTGGTTATCAAAGCTGACTGATAAGAACATATTCAAGAAGAAAAGAAACATTGTCTGGACACTGGAGTTGATTCAGACCATGAATAACCTTGATAATCCCATTACGAGGACAATAGAATTCTAGCTTGCGAGTGTGCTAGAAGGCTTTGTCACAGAGTTTGCAGTTGAACAGAGAAAAAGATTCAGCGAGGCTAAGCGGTACTTCTTCAAAGGATATCGCGGTAAGTACCTAAAATATTTAAACTTGTCCATTAAGATGTTGTTACATGAAAAAGGAGTAATGGATATGGTTTCAGATCAATAAGTTAACAAATTGTAATGTCACAAGAGTTTGAGAGTGATTTCGATGACATTGGACGTACACGTAGTGGAAAGAAATACAAAGTAGATTTCAGATCTCCCATATTTGAAGATAGTTCAGATAGTACTAGATAGCAGAGTCATAGCCATACAGACAGAATAGAAGGGGGTATCCCTTACCACCCTTATACCCCACAGAAACAGATTGGGACTCAGAACAATCCCATAGGAACTCCATCTAGTAGCTCCCAGACAGTACATACTACTGCTACATCACCTCCACCTACACTGCCGAGTGGTAGTAACACAGGAAATCAACATCCACCACGTATAAATAGAATGGGGGATGATATGAAGCTACCTATATTTAAGGGTACAGGGACAGAGGACCCAGAGCAGCATTGGTTTCTATGTGAAGCCGTGTGGACCATTAAAGAAATCCATGATGATAATATTAAACTTGTACAGTTGGTCACCACACTAAGAGAACGAGCCTTAACATGGTATATGAAGTATGCCATAGCGGTACCCAGAACACTTGTCCAGGTCAGGACCGCCATGATTAAAGAGTTTAAGAAACCTAAGTCTGAGTCACAGTGCATTATAGAGATCAAAGACATCAAACAGTTACCTACAGAGTCAGTGTGGGACTTCGATCATAAATTCAAAGCCCTTATAGACCAAGTCAGCTTTGAGTTTGCGCCGGAGTAGCATAAGGAATGGTTTATTGCAGCCCTGCTCCCTCACATCAGACTGCCACTAATGCAGCAGAAAATCCAAATGCAGGATGATGCGTTGGAGATGGCGATGAAACTAGAGGCTTCACCTCTAGTTGAAACCAGCACAGGTATGAGAAAAACCAATTGGCTAATCTCACGTTATAGTTGCATGAGATTAAGAAAGGGAAAGAGGTTGCGCAATACATATGGTGCGTAAAGTGTAAAGCACAAGGCCATACTAAAGACAACTGTCCAGTCTTTGTAGAATATCTAGCAACCGGGGCTCCTAACCCCTTACCACAGACCCATGGGCCGTGGTGTGAAATATGCAAAACAAGAGGACACCCACCTCAGCAATGCCCTCTACTTCAGAAGTACGTGCAGACACCTAAGAACTTATACTGTGTCTTCTGTAAGTCCGTAGGCCATGATGAACATGATTGCCGAGCCTATGATCTCATGGTTGGGAGAAAGCAAGACTTGTACAGAGTCCAATCAGAAACACAGGGTCCAGCAGTAGGACCATAGCATGATCTAGCTCATGGTGGCCGTGGAGGAGGATTCAGAGGATGAGGACGTGGAGGAGGATTTGGCCAGGGAGAAGGCTTTGGCCGTGGTCACGGACCAATCACTTGTTACAACTATGGAGTTCTAGGACATTATGCTAGGGACTGTCAGAGCCCCACCACCACATGTAACTATTGCAAATATTACGATCACGCTATAGAAGAGTGTCCTACCTTGATAGCTAAGATTAGAGAACCTAATCCAGCAGTACACCAGAACATCCGCTTATTGCTGCTGAGCAGGAAGAACCAGAACTGAGAGTCAACATTGTGACTCGTAGTGGTGCTTCCACCAATGGGACATTGTAGGATACTGAAAAGAACACAAGTCAAGAGTGGGTGCACAAAGCTCCTAACAAAGCAACACCACTTGACCTACAGAAGAATAAATAGACATTTCAGGAAGCTAAGATTTTTTTTGATGACCCTATGCAATCAGGATCGCAGGTACCGTTGTCTAGGGGCGTACCGCAACAAGCACCTTGTGGTGTTAGCCCTGTACAGATATCACAGGCTACCATAGCGGGCGCTTGTGATGAGGACGAGTTGGTAGGAAGTGTACAATCCTTCCTATGGAGTTGCTTAAAACTCATGAGAAATGAGCAAGCTATCGGAGAACTTCAGCACATCATAGATCAGTATCAGCCATCTTCTTTCGTGAGCAGTGCACATCGTGTTGTTCATAATATTATGGGACATACAAGAACAGGAAGAGAGATGCGACTCACACCACAGGTTGGAGAATTTGAAATGGATGAGGTGATCCAAGATCTAGGATCAGAGGTAAATGTTCTGACTAAGCAGACATGGTAAAAGATGGGTAGCCCTAAGTTAGTCAGATCGCCTATCCATCTGAGATTAGCTAATCAGCAGCAGGTATCATCCCTGGGTCGATTACCGCAGGTGCCAGTTGACATTGATAGAGTTCACAGCTCTGCGGACTTTGAAGTTATAGAAATTATTGGTGATAGTAGACCATATCCAGCATTACTAGGCATTGATTGGGAGATCGGTAACATGGCCGTTATCGACTTAATGAGAAGACAAATGACCTTTGAGGATGCGCAGATTCGGTTCATCATACCGTTAGATCCTCTTCAGGGTCCTAGATACATTGAACCTATCTGAGCAGAGAAAGAGGCACGTAACATGGAGAGTCTCTATCAGATGGTTGCGAACCAGAGTGACTACATCAATCCAACCACAGAAGGGAACATTAGTTGGCGATGCGATGGCTCATGCGCATTAGATTCAGATGTTGGTCTAGAGAACTGGCAGAACAAACTTTACAAAGTCTCAGTGCACAGATGTGCGTACATGACTAAGTCACTACAATGGATTGGCGTATAGGCCAACAATATTCCATCATTTCATGGTCTAACAGATATCCAGGACTTTCTCACGCAGTTTGAACAACAAATTCCTCACAAGCAGAGGATCGCAGCTATGGACCTTGCAGTACGAGCCACACCTACAAGATGGTGGTATGCACATAAAGAGAATATTGCATCATGGGATGATCTTAAGAGATTGATGGCGATCAGATTCTCTACCGACAGAGAGTATGTCCAGCAGAAATACACAGGACAAAGTGACCCTAGGTCACATATTCAGACGTGTGAATGGAATTGGTCGGACATTCCCGAGGATGAATGGGTTCACCGATTCATTCACACTTTGGACACAGTGCCAAGGAACTGGTACATAGAGACTGAATTGCGCAAGGGAATGACTACATGGCCACTTATGATAGACAGATTTCTACTCACCTTTGCTTTTGAATATGAGTATCCAAGCATTAATCAGGCCCTAGATGTAATAAAGATTAAGATATTTGAGGATTGTACCCTATCAGTGTCAGCTCAACCTGAGTGGGCCATCCAGTTAGAAGAGGCGCTAGAGTGTTATAACTTTGTATCAGAACCAGAGGAGGAGGATGAGGATCCTCGCAACATCAACATTCTGAAGTTAGAAGGGACTCGTGATGTTGATGGACCGAAGCTAGAGACTCCAGCTATCATGGAGCCTATCAAGATTAAACAGATCAATATTGGCATAGACACAGAACCAAAGTTTTCCTCTTGGAGACTATTAGAACGATGAAACAATCGAACAGATTGCAAACTTGCTACATGACTATCAGGACCTATTTCCCACCAAGTTCACAGAGATGAAGGGAATAGTCGGAGACCTGGGAGTAATGAGGATACCATTGAAAGAGGATGCTAGACCAGTTAAGCACCGTCCATATAGATTAAATCTGCGCTATAAAGAAAAAGTTAAGGATGAGATTGATAAGATGCTAGCTGAAGGAATCATTGAGCCAGTGGAAGAAAGCAAATGGGTTAGTCCCATGGTCATGCAGGAGAAGAAAACCAAAGGAGACATCAGGATCTATGTCAACTTGCGTAAACTCAATGATGCATCACTTCATGATCCATTTTCGACACCTTTCACTGATGAAGTATTAGAAAATGTGGGAGGACAGGAGGCCTACTCCTTCACTGATGGATTTTCAGGTTATCACCAGATCAGAATCCACCCAGAAGATCGACATAAGACCACTTTTGCAATAGAATGGGGCTCGTTCCAGTATACGGTAATGCCCTTTGGTCTTAAGAATGCACCAGCTATCTTTTCTAGAGTATTAGTTGCTATATTTAAAGAATACATCCATAAATTCTTAGAAGTTTATTTTGAAGATTGGACTGTATTTGGATTAATTGACAAGCACATAGGAGATTTAAGACTGATGTTAGAGAAATGTAGGCAGTACCATATTTCTCTAAGCTTGAAAAAATGTATATTCTGTGCGCCATTTGGTATTTTATTGGGTCACATTGTTTGCAGGCAAGGCTTGATGGTAGATCCCACAAATATTGCCATCATTGTAAATCTTCTAGTACCCAACTCAGTCAAACAATTGAGGACAGTACTTGGTCATACCGGGTACTACAGAAAATTCATCAAGGGATACGCAAAGATTACAACACCGATGGAAAAACTGTTAAAGAAAGATGTAAAATTCCTATGGAATGAGGAATGTCAGCAGAGTCTAGACACACTTAAAGAGAATATGGTTACAGCACCCATTTTATTATTTCTAGACTGGACTAAGCCATTTCATGTACATGTGGATGCATCCGGCATCGTACTGGGGATTGTTTTAATGCAACCAGGAGAAGGAGGTATCGATCATCCTATCGCATAATCCAACAAAAAGCTATCTACGACAGAAAAGAACTACACCACTACGGAAAGAGAAGGATTAGACATGGTGTATGCTCTACAGAAATTCAGGCACTATCTGTTGGGTGCCTCATTCAAGATGTTTACTGACCATTCCGCATTGAAGTATCTGGTCAATAAGCCAGTGTTAAGGGGAAGAATCTGTAGATGGTTACTCCTCTTTCAGGAGTATGATTTTGAAATCATTGTGAAACCAGGAAGATTGAATGCCAGACTTTATCATCTATCACGAATAGACTCAGGAGAAGAGCCAAGTAATCTAGAGGACAATTTGCAAGATGCACAATTGTTTTCTATTCAGATCACAAACGAGTACTATGCTGATATTATTCACTTTCTCACTACAGGATGGGCACCTGATGAGTTTAGCAACCATCAAAAGAGGCAGTTGGTTGTTAAAGCAGCAGACTTCACCCTGATCGCAGGACAGTTATATAAGTGAGGTCCATACGAAGTCCTGCGCAGATGTGTGATGCCACATGAAAAAGAGGCCATTATCAGAGAAGCACATTCCGGTACCGCAGGAGGTCATTTCGTAGGAAATCCGACTGCGCAGAAAATCCTGACCACAGGATTATGGTGGCCTACTTTACATAAGGATACTAAGGAATTTTGCAGATGCTGCAATATCTTCCAGAGGGTAGGAAAACCTTCGTATAGAGATGAAATTCCGCTGCAACCGTAGATTACGCTGTGCGCATTTGACAAGTGGGCTATAGACTTTGTGGGTCCTATCAACCCACCAGGAAAACGAACTGGTGTGAGATACATCATCACAGGAACAAAATACCTCACCAGCTGGGCGGAGGATAAACCAGTAAGGAATTGTGATGCTACTACAGCTGCACAGTTCCTCTTTGAGAACATTATCAGTAGATTTGGATGTCCAATAATTTTGATGAGCAATCAAGGCACCCATTTCTTGAACCACACTATTGAGGCCTTGACGGAAGAATTCCAGATATAGCACCACTACAGCACTCCCTACCACCCACAAGCTAATGGTACGGTGGAGGCCTTTAACAAGATTCTAGAAAATGCTCTTACTAAGATCTACAATAGCCTAAGAAACGATTGGGACCTTAGGGTTAATGCTGTGTTATGGGCGTATAGGACTACATGCAAGAAACTTACAGGACATACACCTTTCAGCTTGGTGTATGGACAAGAGGTTATTATGCCTATGGATTATATTCTTCCCAGTTTAAGAATTGCTCAGATCACTGGGATGGCTGATACAGACACGGTGCATGAAAGGCTAGTGTAGCTGCTTGCCTTAGAGGAAGATAGGTTCATCGCATGATTCCATCAGAAAGTGTAGAAGGCACGAGAGAAATCTTGGCATGACAGGCATGTCAAGAACATGATTTTTTAGATAGGAGACCTAGTCCTCCTCTATGATAGTAAGTTTGTGAAGTTTCCAGGGAAGTTCAAGACGCATTGGTTGGGGCCATACCAAATTCAGCAAGTTACAGACGGAGGAGCCGTTCAGCTTAGCAAATTGAATGGGGAGCTTCTTCCCACTTTCATTAATGGCAGTAGGATTAAGCTTTACAGTGCTAGCCACTCCATACCCCAGCCTTAACTCAGACAGTTAGTAGGGTGCAGATGTCCAGTGTAGTTGAAAGGAGGCATCACACCAAGAATTAGCCTACACCGGCAGGTATTCTAAGTATAAGGAATCACATAAGGACGGTTCATTTTGCGCAAGAAATCAAGCGGCTCGTAAAAAAAAATTGTTTTAAGTTTGTTTTGCACAGGTAAGGTGGTGTGACATTGCGGTAAGGCGATGATTTATCATGCCACGTATCCAGTTTTGAAAAATGATAGAGGGCCAGTCAATTCACCTTTTGACAGGTAGTTAATGAAGAAATGACCGGTATATCTTACCGTAGATTTGGCAACAACATATTAAATTTTCCAGATTTAGTAAATCTTCGACGAGACCGACGCCTACACACACACACTTCGAGGGAAATTTGATCGGATTTCAGCATTTAATGAGGATCGAAACGACGGGTGTGGTCTCATCCATGCATTAATACCACCAATGGGTTCAGCCTAGATGACCGTTGCATCCGGGATTATAGCCTTCGACATAAAAGCAGAGATCATTCATTCAGGACGGTTACTTTTGCAAGAGCCGAGAGCTACAGAGTAAGTTCTTAAGTGTTCCCTGTGCAGAGTTAATTTCATTACAGAGTGCTGTGTTTTGCCTATTTCGTAGCCATTGCCAAGCCAGAGTATTCCACCGAGTGGGTTCTTTCTGAGGAAGAACCTATAGAAGCGATTTTGGAAAGGTTTGAACGTGGAGGCCTTGTGTCTGTTATGGAAACACCACCCAAGAGTATGAAACCAGGTTCATTACAGGTCAGATAGCTACCAAGGATAAAGAGTCAAGCTTAGATATTAGACGAGTCTATCCTCGAACAGCAAAAAAGGAAAAGGAGGAAAGTAAAAGTGAGAAACAGAAAGAGAAGACCAACTCGGATGGCTGTGCACGTGGAGTTTCCTAGAAGATCTCACGAAAAGAAAAAAGGACCAAGAAATAGGCATCCGAGACACAAAAAAACAAAAGGAAAAAGGAAAGGAATGAAGGTTCTCAGAATGGAATTCAAGGCCTGTATAGTTGGTATGAAAGGATCCAGACTGAATGAAATATTTGAGAAGGCTGGAAGATATAGATTTTCCTTGTGATAAAAGTTCTAAACCAGATAAAGATGAAAGGATATCTGTGGAAGGCTTCTCAAAAGCTTAAGATCCTTCAGGTCTCGCAAGTGACGAGAGTGAGTGCATGACAATGAGGGAAGGAAAGATAAGAGAGCCCAACGAACTAAGTTACAGAAACTATGGAGAACGTAGTCGTAGGACTTTGGCAGAAACTTACAAAGACTTTGCAGGAAGCCAAGGAGAAGCTATAGCAGGAGAAGCCCACCGGTAGTGGCTCAGGGATGAGCCACAAGTAAGTGTTACGGGATTGTTGGATTAGGGCCCCGCAGCTATAGAAAAAGCTGCCATTTTGGCAGATAGACAGTTTGGCAAAGATGAAGAGATAAGGTAAAGATACGATGCTGTAGCATGTTTCTAGCTGCAGAGCAGAGCTGGAAATTATGACTATCGAGGCAGAGAAGTCAAAGAAGACGACAGTACCTGAGCGGCTGAGAGGAGAGAGCTCACCCACTGCATTGAAGGCAGTGGCGGAAGACAGGAGGGCTCAGCTACCCTCATAAAGGAAAAGGAGCAACGAGGCCAAGGTATTGAAGACGAAGGATAGAAAAGGGAAGCGGTGCATAGTACCCATGGTCAGTGCCGGGAAGCATGGAATACTGCAGAGAGCAGTGGTGTGATGGAAAGTGGCTACCCCAAGTATAGATATGCCGACTGTCACTAGTTAGGGTTTTTGGATTACTGTTGGGACAGGCTGTTAGTTTTTTTTCAACATTTAAGCTAGCATTATGATAAGATATTTTCACTGAGAGAATAACAAGCACAACAATCACATAATCACATCACAAGAGACAAGAGACACAAAGCTTTTAGGAGGGGAAACCATAAATGGAGAAAACCCTCAACTTCCTCTAAGATAGTATCACCACAAGATGTGATCCCAAAATAGTAAGATGACCTCCCAACACAATAGCAGCCTTCTGTCTTTTGTCAAGCCAAAGATTTCCTTCTCCAAAAGTGCGCCACACTTGAGAGAGCAAGAGAGCTAAGTCACAAGTGATAAATAGAAAGACTCTCACTCTCTATTTATATTCTTCCGTTGAC
>LPNX010043483.1:965330-984932 GCA_001517045.1 Pseudotsuga menziesii
TTCGGTTGAAAGTAATCACTGCCTTCTAGCACACATTCCTCACATGAATGAAATCCACGATCCTGGGAGGCCATTCAAGGTGGCCATCACCACTTTTTCATTCTTCACTTTTTCTTTTACCGCTTCAAGTTGTTCTTCGTTTTGAGAGACTCTTATGACTGCATGGTCTCTGTATTCTGGAACTTCACATTCTTCAACTGGTTTCTTTAGGTCATATTTTGATTTTGTTCTTCCCTTCAAATAGCTTGAAATTCTGGAAGACCTTCAACAGCTTTGCTTGCAATAGGTAGTGATCTGTAATGCACATGTGCAAGCATTCTATGCCAAAGCTCATTTGGCTCTACTATGTCATGGATCAAGGCTTGTTCTGGATAGCCCTTCAATTTGTACAAGCCTCCTTCTTGTTCTTCAATCACTACCACATCATCGATCGTCTTTCCTTTTGGTCATATGATGACTTGACCATCTATGAATGCAGCCCGCATTCCTTTTGCATCAATGCTGAAATAGAGAGAAGGTTCTTCAAGCAATACTTATTTCATTGTTAGAGACTTACCAGGGTCTAGCTTATATGACGATTCCCTACTACCTTTTATTGGATATTGGT
This sequence comes from Pseudotsuga menziesii, assembly GCA_001517045.1. Lineage (NCBI taxonomy): Eukaryota > Viridiplantae > Streptophyta > Pinopsida > Pinales > Pinaceae > Pseudotsuga > Pseudotsuga menziesii. The sequence goes on from LPNX010043483.1 coordinate 965,938, forward strand.
AGTCATCTCCTAGTTTCACCTTGTGAGGTGATTCACGTTCTGACAGTCTTACAAAGGATTCCTTGAATCCCATCATATGTTTGTAAGCCCCACTGTCTACACTATAATCATCACTCCCATGAGTAATGTTACCTGTGAGGGCTGATATCAGAACATACTCATCCTCTCTTGAAGAATCTTCACTTTCATAGCTAGATCTCTTTCTGGATGGTTCATCATCCTCTGCAGCATGAGCATGAGGTCTTCTTTGGCCTCATCTCCCTCTGAAACTGGAACCTCTATACTCATGAAGATGTCCAATCCAGTTTCTTCAGAGAGATCATATACTTCCAGGATTGGAAGTTTTCAACTTCTGCAAGCTTTTAACTAAGCTGATGTGATATATCATATTGAAATGAGAACCTCAAATGGAAATAGCAAAGGATTAGATCTTACCGATTTGAGGTGTCCGTCCTTGTCCCGGAGTTCGTTGATCTAGGGTTTGTCACAGAAATCCTAATTTTCAAAACTTGGAATCTTTTAGATCTGATTGGATAAACAGATAGATCTCTTCAATTGGAGCTGTCCAATGTACTCCTTTTCTGAAAACAGTGGAGGGAAGCTCCGGGAACAGGAAGCCCTAATTTACTGATTTCTTCTGCAGAAATTCCTGTTACTGTTTCTGTGATATATCTGAAATTACGGATCCTATATGTCTGAAATTTCTCAATGAGGTAACCTCGCATGTCCCTGATTCAACACCATAGGTTTCATCAGAATTGGTTTCACCATTTTCGATTTATGATCCTTTTCCCAAGGTGATCTGTTACTGGACTGTTCAAAACAGCGAAGTTGTATGGAATGCCACATGTCACTAGTTCATCTTCTGAGTCTGAACTTCGGACCACAGAAAGTGCAGTCCGTGCCCTTTCTGGAACATCTTTAGTAATTTCATTTGGACCTCTGTATCCCAAGATATTGCATATCTCCCTAGGTGTCCTGTTTATGGATGATTTCTGGAAGAGGATGGAACCCTAACTTGGAGAGATCATATCTCCCAGAATATAGCGAATCAGAGGCTTCCCTTTGGAAAAAGTGTTCATCATGATTTTATCTTCGGCCCCTGCAATTTGTAGCTTTTGAGACTTTGCCAATCTCGGAATATAGCGACTGTACCAAAACTTAGCAGTTTTAGTATTTAGGGTTTCTCCTAGCTCACGGTCAAACTAGGGTTTGACTTTCCCAGAGATTTACCCAACCAAATTTACTGATCCAGGTCTCTAAATTTCGGTTTTGATGAGGAGAAAAATCCTATGCTGGTCTCACCCAAAAATTCCTCTTCTGTATAAATCCCTAATTTCCACATCGAAACTGAAAATGCTTGAAATTGAATTCCGCATCGACAGAAAGATGCACCCTTCAATGGAGAGTCATCCTAGCATACTTTTGCTGAAAATATGTGAAGGAAGATCCAAAAAATTGGAAGCCCTAGTTCCTATAGCTGCACAATGTCTTCTTCTCAGGTTAGCTCTGATACCATGTTAGTTTTTTTTCAACATTTAAGCTGGCATTATGATAAGATCTTTTCACTGAGAAAATAACAAGCACATCAATCACATAATCACATCACAAGAGACAAGAGACACAAAGCTTTTAGGAGGGGAAACCATAAATGGAGAAAACCCCTCAACTTCCTCTAAGATAGTATCACCACAAGATGTGATCCCAAAATAGTAAGATGACCTCCCAACACAATAGCAGCCTTCTGTCTTCTGTCAAGCCAAAGATTTCCTTCTCCAAAAGTGCGCCACACTTGAGAGAGCAAGAGAGCTAAGTCACAAGTGATAAATAGAGAGACTCTCACTCTCTATTTATATTCTTCCATTGACTTGAAGTGCACTCAACCTAATAATTACTACTCGAGCCTACACCTTAATTAGTGTATAATAACTCAAGTGCCCCTAAACTGTGGGGACTTACCTAATGACTTGATATGACTTGTTTACATTATTAATCCTCCCGATCGGAACATCGGGGCATGACCACATGACTCAAATAAATAATAGAAACATCCCGGAATAAACATTGGGTTACAATATATGAAATACATAGAAGAATACATTCCGAAGTTACATATACATCAACACAGGCCCACAGTGTTGTAATGGCGAGACCTTCGAGTCACCTATAAAGGGATGTATTTTGTATTGTAAAAGGGTTGGGTAGTTAGACAAGTAGACACTTAGACAGTTGTATTATAGAAGCTGAGCTCTAGTTCTGTTATTAGCAGTAGTTATCTTACTGTAACCAGTAGCTAGCTCATCGAGCATGTATGTAACAATCCACAGGGATTGATAGAGAGAGAAAGAGAGAATATTGTAAGAAGGCAATATAGAGATAGAAAAGAGATCTAAGAGAGAAGGGCTCCAGGCTGTGTGTGGAGTTACCCAGAAGATCTTGAGCTACATATGCGGTGCAGCAGAACTGTGTACTCTCTCAAGATATAATAAAACACAATTCTGTGGATGTAGCTTCTACCCTGGAAATGAACCACGTAAAATCAGAGTGTTATGTGATTGTATTTACTTGTTGTATCTGTCACTCATTACATGAACTTTGCTTACAGTTTAATGTACGTATGTGTTATTCAGTTCATAGCATTATAGAAGGATAAATGCAGGTTGAAGTCTCTAAGTATTCTATATAAGATTTTGTCTATGTTTCATTCAAGACAGTTAAGAGTCACAGTGTGAAGCAGCCTTGTATGTTGAGTCTTGTAAGTCGAACACAAGTAATGCTAAGTACGCTGAGCCGTAGTGGTAAGATATCACAGGGAGGTGATATCGCACCATCAGAGGAGCTGTGGTGCACGATACCACAGGTTAAGGATCGAGCGTAGGAGAGAGTTACGTGTTGCCCAGGACGCGATGATGCGATAAGGACTAGAGTCATTGCGAGTAAGAGGAGACTGTGCATCACGGAGAGAGAACTCGCGGGTTAAGAAGAGCTGCAAGGTCCACACAGGATGCTATAGAACCTGGTCGAAGACACTTGAGTCTTTGGCCAACCCATTAGAATCACTTCGGGTGATACTTCATGCCGCTCCGCGGTCTGTCGCCGAAAGGGCTAGTGAGCTAGGGGTGTTGTTGGTACATTACAGTAAACCCGAGTCTTCCCATAGAAACCAACAGTAAGTGTTAGGGGACTATTGGAGTAGGGCCCCGCAGCTACAGGAGAAGCTGCTATATCGGAACAGGAAAGTCAAAGGAAATAGTACTTGAAGCGGCTGAGAAGAGATCTCAACCACTACATTTAAGGCAATGACGATGACAGGAGGGCTCAACTACCCTCATAAATGGAAAAGGAGCAATAGGCCAAGGTATTAAAGACAAAGGATAGAAGGGGAGCAACCGAGGAAGTGGCGCCCATACCCATGATCAGCGCCAAAAATCATGAAAGACTGCAGGAACTTGCGGCATAACCAGTAAGCAGCAGTCCAAAGTACAGATAGGCCGACTGTCACAGTTAGGGTTTTTGGTTACTGTTGGGATAGGACCACAGTTTTGTATCACGGTGAGACCTTTAGGCCACCTATTTAAGCATATATTTTGTATTGTGAAAGGTTGGTTGGTTGGGTTTTTGTTGTTGTTACTAGTTGTCATCAGTATTGTAAGACCTTGAGGAAGAGTCGATCCCTAGTTCTGTTTTAAGTCTGTATTTATCTTATTGTAACCAATGGCCGGCTCCTTGAGCATGAATGTAACAATCCGCAGGGATTGAGAGAGAGAGAGAGAGGAAGGAAATATTGTAAGAAGAAAGCATTATAGGAAGAGAAGAGATCTAAGAGAGAAGGGATCCCAGCTATGTGAGTGGAGTTTCCCAGAAGATCTCAAGATGCATAAGAGGCTGTAGCGGAACTATGTTACTCTCTCAAGATATAATATAAACACAGTTCCTGTGGACGTAGCTTCCCCCCTGGAAGTGAACCATGTAAAATTTGTGTGTTGTGCGACTGTTTCATGTGATTGTGCTCTACCTATTTGCTATCTGTTATTCGTTACATGAATGTTGCTTATTAGTTAACGGATGTATGTATGCTATCCTTCAGTTTACAGTAACATAGAAGATTAAATGCAAGTTGAATGTGTCAAGTATTCTGTATATGAGTTTATCAGTTCTTGATTTACGATAGCTAACAGTTACAATGTTAAGTGACTTCGGTATATGAGTTCAGTGAGTTGAGCGTGATTGATGTTAAGCGTGTTAGACTGTAGAAGCTTAAGTGAAGTTGTTTAACACCCTAATGAAGGTTAACTGAGCTATTATACCCAGAGAGGAATCCTTTGGACCTTGAGAGTTGATGAGAATATTAATTCTTAGTGTAGGAAATATCACGGCGTAGAAAGGCGATATCGCACTGTCGGAGGAGCTGCGGTGTGAGATATCGCAGGTTAAGAGTTGAGCAAAAGCGTAAGTTTGCGCATCGTCCTAGAAGCTGCGATGTGGTAAGAGTCAGTCCCATAGCAGAGTTAGCTAGGAAGAGAGAAACAACCCTTGCTGGTAGATTTAACTGGTTAAGTAGAGTCAGAGGACCTATGATGCTACAGAACCTGGTTGAGGAAACCTAATTCTTCAACCACCCCATCTAGGATCACTTCGGGTGAGACTTCAGGCCGTTCTGCGGTCTGTCGCCGAAAGGGCCAGTGAGATAGGGGTTTTGTTGGTACAATAAAGTAAACCCAGGTCTACCCAGAAATACTAACACTTAGAGTTTAGAATATCCAAATATCCAAGAAAGCATATAAATGGTATCAGCAAAACAGGGAACTGAAAGCCAAGTATCATAGATTGAAGGTCCTTCATGCAGCCCAGGTTGGTGTTGATGCATCATATCAAACAGGAGAAATTTCAGAGGATTAATAACAACAGAGCAACAACAGTTTTGTGCATTGGAATATGCAGTTTTGGTTTTGAAGACACTCTTTATGCATGAGGGCATGCAATACCTTCCTATTGGGCGAGATGTTGGATGTTATTTTGACACCTATTTTAATGCCTTAACCCTTATAGCCATCTCTTCAATCCATTATGTTTCATCCTTAAACCCTCATATTTCACCCATAAAACCTTGAAGCTCATCAAGCTAAGGTATAACTGTTTCTACTCTTAAATGGATCAAATTTTGTAGTTTTAAAAGCATTTAAATCTAAATTTTGATAAAATTACAGGATTTTGTAACTTCCTGTAAATGTTCCTAGGTTTGGATATTTGCACGATGACTGGGCACAATTTGAAATAATCAGAAGAATCCTTGATGTCCAAGGATGGATTTATTTCCAACAACTTCACGAGATAACTCTCAAAGGTGTTGAGTCAATGCGGGTCAAAGACAACCACCTGTGCTATTAGGAAGCATAAAAGCGAGACTGTTTTAATATTTCAGAAATTTTCTCCTATTTTTGTGGATCTGAGGGTGAGCTCGGGGTTATGGCAAGTTGTCATTATGATCTGTAGCAATATTGTAGCATTTCAGTTTTAGAACAAGTAGTATAAATATTTTGTTTTTTTCATGTAAAGTCATCTGGCAAATTGTGTGAAACTCTGCATTTTCGGCAATAAGAATTCAGACTTCAAACATTTGTGAGTGAATTTGTTTTGGCATGGTATGAAATCGATTTAGTTGTCAGTGATCATATAATTGGTTGTGTGTTAGTGAAGCAGTGGAGGGCCCACTCTGCTAAGCCTGAACACCAATTCCTTTATTGTTGCATTTGGTATGTTTTTTATTTTCCTGTAGATGCAGATTTTAATTTCCTATGGATGCACATTTTAATTTCCGTAGATGTACATTTTAGTATATTTCCTGTAGGTTTGTTTTTATTGTTTATAATATTAAAATTTGAAACCACATTCGACAATAAAATTCCATTTAAATTTGAATGCAAGTGAGTTTTAGACTATGAGCTATAGGTAGGGTTTATGATTTGGCAGTAGCATATGTTGCCTAGGAATTGTTTTAGTTTTATTATAGAAATATTTTGCTCTTGAAAAAAACTAAATAGATTATGAATTGACAGTTCTTGTAAAGGAACTCAATGTTTTATAATTTCAGGAATGGAATAGCATTGTTATAGTTTTTACATTTTATAATTCATGTTTTAGATGTGGTTGAGTTCAAAAATACCAATGCATACATTTTCTTTAAGGGATTTTGGTAATTCTGTACTTACAACATTTAAACAGTTTTAGGACTATTTCTGAAGCATAGTATATTTCAAACTACTCTAGTTCTAAGTCCATAAATTTTGGATGTGCTTCGAAGTATTAGGACACCGGGTTTACATTTAAAGCTTAAGCTCTAATTTACAACAGTAGATTGGGCCAACACTGAGTCTATGACGAATCTGGACCGTTCACTAGTGTGGCTCCTACCGGATTTCATGCTACACATATTTTATATCTTGCATGCATGTTCCCATCGTGAAATCCTTCATGATCTGATATCTCTGCCTATTTTTAATCCTCGTCATTCAATGTGGAGGGCCCTACAAAATTTTGTGGCGTTGAGGAAAACTATAAATCGTGTGAGTTTTTGGGGGGTCTTTCCAACACCCCCCCCCCCCCGGCCCAATGTCCTTTCTTTTGGGGGGGGGGGGTATAAAAACCACCCCCAAAAGTCAAATTCTCAGGAATTTTGAGGGGGGTTTTAAGGACCTCCCCCAAATACCTTAAAAAACCTTTGTGGGGGTTTTAGCAAAATTACCACAAGACACCTTTAGGGGGGGTCTTTCTAAACCCCCCCTAAAAGTCCTAAGAATTAGACTTTTGAGGGGGGTTTTTAAGGACCACCCCCCAAATACCTTAAAAAACATTGGGGGGTTAGCAGAAACACCGCAAGCTACCTTTAGGGGGGTTCTTTCTAAAACCGCGGCCAAAAGTCCTGAGAATTAGACTTTTGAGGGGTTTTTTAAGGACCGCCCCCAAATAGCTTAAACTTTTTGTTTGTTTTTTGGTGGGGGGGGTTATTGAAACCACCGCAAGCCACCTTTAGGGGGTATTTCTAAACCCCCCCCCCAAAAAAAATCCTGAGAATTAGACTTTTGAGGGGGGTTTTTAAGGATTGCCCCCAAATACCTTCAAAACCTTTTGGTGGGTTTTAGAAAAACCACTGCAAGCCACCTTTAGGGGCGGTCTTTCTAAAAAAATCCCCCAAAAGTCCTTGGAATTAGAATTTTAGGGGGGGCGGGGGGGGGGTTAAAAACCACCTCCAAAAGTATTGAGAATTGGACTTTTTGGGTTAAGAAACCACCCCCAAAAAGATTCAGAATTGGACTTTTTTTTTGGGGGGGGGGGGGGGGCTTTAGAAAAATGCCCCCAAAATTCCTGAGAATTGCACTTTGAGGGGGGGGGTTGTTTAAGTACCTCCCACAAAGACCTAAAAAAGCGGTTTTTTTGGGGGGGGGGGGGGGGGGGGGCGTTAGCAAAATTGCCGCAAGCCAAAACCATGCCCACAAGGGTAATTTGTTGTACTGGGCCACTAGTTAACAATGTTTCACCAACCTACTAGTTCCCTAAGTTGGGGTGGAGCCATTAAATATTGCAATAAGAGATCTATGGGACCAAACACAACCTTAGTTTTCCATATAAACATTAAATTGGGTCATAAAATATAAAATATGGAGAAAATAAAGTGGCATTTCTTCATGAAGACACTTGGAGGTTCATGGGGACCTTGGGTGGCTACATTCCTCCTTACACTTGTCATGACCTAACCCAAACAATGCGTTCGATGCTTTCATAGATGATTCAAAAATTTACTCTCATATAGGAGGACAATGTCACCTATATGAAATTTCTTGAAGTTAATATGGAGATCATGCCAAGCCTTCTATCGCTCGTTCTTGACATGCTAATTATAACATGCGATGAAATGATATTCCTCCAACTGTACCAGTTGCAACAATATTTATTATATTGTGCTAACATATTTCATCTCAGTAATCACATCAATTCTGAGACTGGGTATAGTATATTCTAGTCGCATGACGGCCTCTTGTCCATAAGCCAATCTAAATGGAGTTTGTCTTTTCATCCTTTTGCAGGTTGTGTGATAATCCCATAATACTGCAGGTATCTTGTGATCCTAATAATTCCTCTGAACATTGCATATTTTATTCAATGCCTTCTATAAGATCTTATTAAATGCTTCGACAACATCGTTTGCTTGCGGGTGATATGGCATTTTTTTTCGGTGTTGAATATGAAATTCCTTAGTTAACTTTTAAATCAACTGGTTTAAAAAATGTGTACCTTGGTAACTTATCAAAATTTTTGGGCATCCAAATCTGGTCACGACATGGTCGAGTAAAAAAATTAAACTAGTCGCAGCAGTACATTCTTTGATTTTTGTTTCTTCATCCCACCTGGTTAAGTAGTATGTCGCAGTGATTATATATCGTGCACCTGTTCATTTTTCTAGTGGGTTAATGGGACTCACAAATTCAATATACCATTTATAAAATGCCTACAAAGATACTTGTGGTACACGTTATAATTTTGAATCCTTGATGACAATAAGAATTCTATAAATAAGCTAAGGATCTAGGCACACAATTAACCTCATAGATAAATGCAGAGAATTAACATAAGGAGAGAATAACAATAATCATGAAAACACATTAGGAATAATCAATAAATGATGATTGATATTTTCCTTATAAATGAAAATAGAGTTTCTAGGAGATAAGTCATGCTAGAACATAAAGTAGGATTACTAAATATGATAAACCCCCATAGGTGAATAAAGCAATTTCCTAATTAGACTAAGATCTCATGAATTAGATAAGGAATGAGTGAGTGATCATGTGTAATGAAAAATATTTATAATCATGGAATGTGGAGAGAAAATAATAGAGTATGATTTGGCCACAAAAGATAGCAGTTACCTAGTTGACTAGCTTTACCTTATCCATTGAAAAGCAGTAGTTAAGCAATATAAAGGATGAATATGCGTGAAAGCACAATTGTCAATTCTATAAGTCAATAAAGTTGGTAGGATGAAACCATAAATAGGATAAACGTGCTCCTGGGGTATATATGGCAAGTGTTGACAATGCGGTACAAGTGTATGCCAACTTTCTGGGCTAGTGGGTAGGAAATTAATCAAATAATGATTAAATATTTTATCGTAAGTATTAAGTGGGTTTATTATATCTTAACAATGCAAGCCACATTTCATCTTGTCTTGACGGTTTTCAAATTCGTTTACAACTATCACATATGCACCAATAGTCTCTAGCATCTACAAGAATAGTAGGTCACCATAACCCATCCTGTAGAATCTTGTGCACTATTTATTTTCCTACATAGTGGCCTCCTACGACACTTGAATGTGCTTCATTCAACACCATCAGTCACTCATGTTCCAATATGTAGCAACAAATTTTTTCATATTGTCCCATATTATATAATTGCTTAACGATTAGCTAGAAATATGCATCTTTTACAACTAATTTATTCTTTTGTGATGTACTAAATCCTTCTAGTGCATATCCTGTAGTCAAAATATATAGAATGGATTTGTAGTGATCATTGATTATTTTGATTGCAAATAGTTGTGCGTCAGGAAGAGTATTGTCGAGACTAGTAGGCTCTTCTCCACTTTCTAACCTCAACAAATGGTCAGGTCCCAAATTCAGCCGGTCTTGCTTGACAATAATCTCAAAATCAAATTATTGGAATAGGAGAAGCCATTGACAAATATTCCTCCCAAACACTGGCTTATTGAACAAGTATTTTAACGTAGAATGGTATGCAAACATCTTGAAATGACCTCCCAACAAATAATATCGAAACCTCTAGAGAGAATATACCATAGAAAGTCCCTCCCTCTTAATAGTGGTATAGTTCCTTTCTATCATCGACAATTTTATACTATAAAATACAATGGGGTTATCAAGAGACCCCTCACCTGGTTGTGCAAGTACTGCACCGACTGTGATAGATGACACATCGACATGTATATGAAATTATTTTTTCCAATTTGGAAATACTGATATAGTATCTAAGACCATCTTACCATTGATAACATCCTTAATATTTTGACATTGATCATTCCATTGGAATTTAACATCTTTATTCAACAATTTCTCCATTGGAATTGTGACCTCGAGATAACCCCGTATAAATTTTTGTAATATATATATATATATATATATATATAGAGAGAGAGAGAGAGAGAGAGAGAGAGAGAGAGAGAAAATGGGGATCTAAAGCCAAAAACAATTAAGAGTTTTTACATCATCATCATTCTTGAAAAAAAAATTAGTCATCCTGGCTTATGTTCTTTCAGATCGCACATACTTATTCAAAAATAAAACTAAGACTGAAAAGTAAACATGTTTTATTTTTTTAACCTACCTACTCTACTCTACTCTAATTGGAAATTATAAATATTTTACATGTGATGAAATTTCCAATGTAACTATACAAGGAAATAAGGAATAAAACATTGAACTGGCCTAGTAACTGATTGGAACGATACTTCGATATGACATTGATATGCTTGGTTCCCTTCCTCACGTAAATTACATTGCATCTCCTCTTCATCCTCCTCAATCTAGATTTCAATTGATTTCTCCTCATGAGATATAGGTGTCTCATGAACTGTCAGTTCTTCTTTCACTGTAGTCAAAATGTACTCTGCTAAAGAAGAGTAGATCCCGACTATTGCTAGGATCTAAGAAATTAGTTCCACACTTATCATCATAAAACCCATCTTGTTGGTATTCTTGTATTTCCATACAGATTAATACAAAAGAGGGCTCTTACAACACCAAAAAAAATTGAAATCTGAATCTTAACACTTATGAATTAAATTATTTGCAGAAAAACCACTCATGCAGAAAATCAAACACACTCTTGCAAAAATGTAAATAGCACATTTCAAGAACAAGAATAAGCCAACTTAGAAATCAGGTGATTTCGGAGAAAACTAGTACGAAATCAAAACTAGTGCATAATGAAAGAAATCCAAACTTACAACTACCAAAATGTAAATGCATAATAATGAACTAGATAAAGGCACACTTGCAAAAGAAACTTGCATAAAAGAAATATTCTTGCAAAAAATGAAAGAAGTCTTTTGAAAAAATTAAATATGCTTACATGGAGAGTAAATCACACTTTACGAATAGTAACAACACGGCTTTGGGGTGACCTACCAAATTGGATGTGTCAGGTTGTTACACCACAGACATTCTATAGTGAATTCATCCTTGCATCATATCATTTATCCTCCCCCTTGTGTAATATAAAATAAACCTACATACCTATCTGAAATATGATCCCCTTTTACCACCTCCTTGGCAATGGCGACAAAATGTTGGTGAAAAGTATTAAGAGATTAATCAACTATCCAATTATCTAAATTGTCAACCCGAGGAGAGTGTAAACTTGTAAGGTACAAGAAAACTATATGCAGGGTCAAAGTAACACTAACTTAATCTAATATTCCATGTGACTGAAATTGAAAACACATGCGACTGAAATCTAAGAAAACACATGCGTCTGGAAACTATTAAAACACATGCGAATAAAATATAAGAAAATATGCAACTAACTTAATCTAGGAAAACCCATCCAACTGAAATTTAATTTAGTTTACGAAAGCAGGAAATGGTATGAAAAGAAATATAATCTAGAAAAGCATGAAATTGTGTAAAATAGATTTAACTAAGAAAGCATAAATTTGCATGAAATAAAGGAATAGAAAACAATCATCATTTGACATGTGAGATCACATAAAATCAACACTAATAACTCATAATAAATAAATCAAAACACTACTAACTCATAATAAATAAATCAAAATCAATATGGAGAAATCAAAATATTTCTTCTAAAACATCAAATCCATGACTAACTCTAAAAACTATAAACTATTTCTCTTTTTTCTCTGTTTCTAAAGTGGCCTCCACCATTAAAATGAAGAGGGAGCACTCTTATTTATACATGAGTTGATTTGAAAAGAGGATAATTGTTGATCCACATTTCTCTCAACCTAATTCCATAATTACAAAATATTTATCCCTTCAAATCCTCACAAATCCTGTCATGATATTCCTCTTTGGAATTATCTTAAATAATTATCTCCAAATCTTGAAAAGATGGAGGAAATATTTGAGAAGCTTTTGAATAATCCTTTTGTTGAAATCTTTAAATATCCCTACACATTAAAAAGTTCACACAAATTTGAGATATAAATGAAAACATGTTAATTTTCTAATATTTAATCATAAATTCTCTTAAAATACTTAAAAGTAAATAAATTGGAAAATAACAAGGTGACCCATATTTATTTATGAAAATGGTATAAGTAATGGTTAATGGAGTGATAGATAGGGATGAGTGTGAGGAATAGTGAAGGGAAAATAGGATGAAAATGCGCCATTTGGGTGAATCAAGAGTTTGGAAAGGGAATAACATAAAATATTTATTAATAGATGAAAGAAGTACAAGATATAACTTCTCCTCATGCAAGGCACCTCATGAAAACTTCGATCTGGATCTCCTCCTTTTCTCCTCCAAGAATATCAGCCTCCAGCTTTGCAGTAAGGGTAGAGGACATCCAGGGCATAGGGTGGGGAGGATGAGAGTCCAAATTCCTCCAACAAAACATTAGCAAAGTTTAAGTCACCTTCATGGTCCCTTCTCCCTCTCTTATAGAGCAATATGAAAAGTTAGGGTCGAGGATAGAGTAGTTACAACTGATGAGGTAGTTGCAAAACCACCCAAACTACCAAAAACGTGATAATTTTATATTTTTTTACCATTTCTTAGGGTATACACGGGTACAACACTGACAACCTACATATGAAAAGTGAAAAATGCAGGTATTACACTGACAACCTGCGTATTTGTCAAAAGATGCATTTTTAGGGTATTTTCAAGGGTTTTCAATAGTTAGTTTGATCTAGAAAGTTGTTCGTTATTCTCTTACATTTTCAGTGTTCCATAAAAGAGGTAAAATGGAGCTATAGAAGTCCTTATTTGGACCTTGCATCCAGAAGTGTCCTTTGGGTGATTGAAAGTAGTTTTCATGAAGTGTCGTCATGGAATTGTTGTCATGCGACAAAAAATGTAAATGTTGTCATGGATGAAGAAGTGCCATTTCTTACTATAACTAGGATCTCTCTTGTGGAAGCACATCTCTCTCATACATTAATATGTTCCTTGTAAAATGTATGTGTTAAGGTGATTTGTATTGTCAAAGGTATGGGTTAAGGTTTCTACATGATGATACTATTTTCATAAACTTCTATTCGCCTAGATCATGGTAATATTATTAGCATAAATTATAGTGATATTGGTGATGTCATTGGCATAATTTTTTGTTCTATTGGCCTAGAACATGGTAATATTATTGGCAACTATTATAGTGATATTAATGATGTCATTGACATAAATTATGGTGTTATTGACCTAGATCATAATGATGATAGTGTAATAGATTATGGTGATATTGGAATATACTATGGTGATGTTATTACTATGGAGTATTGTGATATTACTATGAAGGGTTTGCAGAAAAATATCTTGGCTCAAGAAACTTATCACTTGGATATGAATGAATCAACAGACTGTTGTTCGAAGATGAAATAGGTTTTTGTATGCAAGAAGTATTTCACTCATGTGGGTTTGCAATAAATGAAAAATACGGTGGCTAATTTTGTCACATGGGGAAATATTTCCCATCATTTCAATAAACTTCCAATCGAAACATCACTTCACTATCCATAAAAGCAAGTAATATCCTGTATTCCCCAAGGTAGTTCTCAACTATTTAACTGACATGGGTGGGGGTAGGTCTTTTGATGAAATTATCATTGATGCTAAAATGGACTTGCAGTAGCCCCAGAGGTTGTCATTGATTCCACCAAGTCCCACTTGTAGTGCCTTGAACCCCTTACAGAGTGGGTTTGTTCCTTGAAGAACCTTGTACCCAATTGACAAGGTACCTATACCCACAAGGATAGATATTATAGCCACCACCTTGCTGAAGACATTGAAGACCATGCTGAAGACCTTGGATATGGTGTTGAAGCCTTTGTGGATGATGGTTAATCCCTATATGGGTTGGAGAAGAAATAATGACCCATTCTGCAGTCATCCATGCTTTGATGGTGTCATGGTACCCCAAGAGAAGGTCTAGCAATACCACAGGTGATGTCATGATGGACCTTGACCCTGGTGTGGTTTAGGTGGTTGAATAATCCCATGAATCCCCTTTCTTGATGAAGAATCCATGAAGTAGTCCTTAGACCCGCGTTTGATGGCTTAATGGTCCTTAAAGATGATGTTGTGGTCATTAATGACTTGATGAAGACTTATAACGCTTGATGAATATCTTGATGCCCATGTAGCCCTTGTTGGGGCCATGGAACCATTGGATATGGTCATTATGCATGAGAAGGTTTGGCACCCACATAAATGGTGACATCATGACCCTTGGACACTATATGATAATTGATGGTGCATTTGGAAATGATTTGGGTCTTGGAATCCATGCATATGGTGGTTTCCAAGACAATGATTGTTAGAGCCTTTGATATGATGGAATATTTGGTCATGATGCCCTCATCACTTGGATATGGATTCCTTTGTGATGGGCTTGAATTCCATGGAAATTATCTTGGTTTAAACATTATATGATATATTTGAAAAGTTCCCGAAACCCTTGCATGTGGTTCCTTGGGTCTTGAACCCACACACTTGGTATCTTGTTGATGGTGATGTATGGTCCTCTTTGTGGTTATATGGATATTGGGATGTAGAGGGAGTTAGAGCCCATGGAAGTGCCATGATATGTTGAAGAAGACTTTGAAACTCTTGTATTTGGTGGTATGGTACTTGGAACCCTCATGTGTGGGGTCTTTTATGTCATGAACATATTTAAGAATTTAAGGGTATTAGACCAAGAATTTGCAAATAAACCCATCATAGGGAGATAGTTCTTGTCAATCCATTTCCGTTGATATGTTGAGCATATTCTAACTCTTTACGATTGAAGAGATATGCATTTTTGAAGTTGGTGTACCCCACATTTTGGGTTTATCCAACCAAACAAAATGGAATTTAATTATATGTAATTTTGTAATTTAATTATTTGTAATTTTGAATTGCATGTAATTTTGAATGTAATTTGAATTGCATGTTTGAGGTACTAAATTTCCTCCACAACCTATATAAATAGAATATCTAACTTTTCATTTGTTCATGAATCAAGTCTCTCTTTGGTATTTAGCACCTCTTGGAGAAAAGTGCGAAACTTTGTGGAGGACAAATGTTTGGGCATATTCAGTAAAATTGACATAACTTTCTCATACGGAATCAAAATTACAAAATTCTTCACTAGTTGGAAAGCTTGTTACGAGGGCTATGTGATCACATGATCTAGATTTTATTTTGCTTTGTATACTATTTATTCATCTTATGATATTCAAAAAGGCATGGTTCATGCTTCTAATTTCTCTTGTGATGGCACATGTCTCTCATGGATAAAGTTCATCCTTGATATTAGTATGTGAGCCTCCATATTGGTATATATATTTGAATTCATTATGGAGGATACGATGATGATTTTTCATAATTTTATGCTATGATATGATACACTTTATGATGATAATGCATGTGATAATGATGTAAACTCTATGATGTTGATGCACTCCTATACAATATGATGTACATGCATACCATAGTGTGATGATGCTCTCCTATGTACTATGATGTATAATTGATGTTGATGATGCATAAACAGTGCACACTAAGATGATGATGATGTAGATTTTATTATGAGTATGCATACCCTATGACGATGATGCGTGAGGTTGCATGCCTTATGTTCAGTGAAAGTAGAGAATAATTACTTGTTTAGTAATTGTTTATGATGAGGTGTATAATGATATGTACATGAACATATTGACCATCTTGACCAACAATATTAATGGGCATAAAATAATGACCAACAATGATGAGCAACGTTGATGTGTAGGGATACTTGATAAGAAGTGATGCACAACAATGATGAGCAACAATGATGAGCAACAATGATGAGAAGCAGTGATGCGAAACAGTGTTGAGAAGCAGTGATGAACAGATTGACCAAATATTTATGAGCATATTGACCAGAGATTGAGGAGAAGTGTTGACCAACAGAGTGATGAGAAAATATTGATGTGTAGAGAAGAGGCTGGTTTTGCAATAGATCCATGTGATTTCTAGCAAGAAGAATATTGTACTTGAGGATTGGAATCCTCAAACCCTTCTTAGTTTGAGCTAAGAAAACTAGGATGGGTCTTGTTATGAGAGTTGGTACTCTTTTCATCAGTTGATGTTGATTGTAATAGAGAATATTGTTGTCTTCCATGTACAATAAATAAAGATCAATTCCATATATTCGTGTGTCTCTTTTGATGTGATGTTATGCTTATGACTCAAGATGAATTTGATTATGCAATTGATGACATAATGATTGATATGATTTGATTGGAAAAAATAAGGTAAAAGTTTAAAATTTCTCACACACTGATTCACCCCCCCTTAGTGTGTCCATTATGTCCTACAAGTCCAACAATAATTTCAATATTTGGAAGGTCCATTAATATTTTGTCTCGACAAACCACATGGCCCAACAAGATACCAAAAAGAGCACATAAAATGCACTTATTCAAATTAAGAGAAATATGGAACTGGCTACACCGATATAGCATCATTATAAGATTATCAATATGAATTTTAAATAGCCAATAGAATATCAATTCATCAAAGTATACTTAAAAAAATTCATGGATACAATATTTAAAAGAAGCTACTACTATTCTAGAAAAAATATCAGGGGCATCCTTGAGTTCGAAGGGAATTACGATATATTGGAAGCATCCCCATTCTGTTGCAAAGGTTTTGTTGTATTGATATTTCTTTGCAATCCTTATTTGATGGTATAAATAAAATCCATCAGTGAATGAGTACATTTATTCTCCTCATGTGCTCTCCAATACTACATTTGTTAATTGGGTAGGGAATAGATCATGCAGGAAGGCATCGTTTAGTATCCATAGGTCGATACAGCTATAAAATTCACCAGTTTTATTGTCCTAAACAAATAATCCATTTTTATTCTTCGAAATGATCTATAATTATTGCGTCTAGAATTATGTTTAACTTTATCTTGACCTTATCCTTATATCTAATAGTTAGTCTATATGGTCGTTGCTTGATAGGTTTTGTGTTGGGATTCAAGGGAATCTTCATTTATCCTTGATCATCAAAAATCCCCTTCATTTATGAAAGGTGAGAAGGTAACAGATACTTGAATTCATGTAATAAGTCTGTAATATTTCCTACTGTCTCATCATCCTAATAGACCCCAATATTGGAAAATTTTGGGTTCTCTAGAGAACCAATATTCACCTTCTTTATTTTGAGTGGCTTCAGAAATTTGTTATTTGATAAGCCTAATCCTTCCCCCAATTGAATACCCCGAGACTCAGGAATATGTATATCGCATGGATCATCATCATTAATATTTCTAGTTATGTTATAGCATTCCATCCAATTTTGAACTGTCTCATTGCTCTGAGGGAAACTTGACATCGGAACAGGGATGTCTTCAAAAATATTAGTTTTCATAAGTTTCAAAGAAATATCCATCATTGTAATGTTGTTAGTAAAGATAAAATTATGTGTGAAATTGGTATCTATATATTCCCATTTAACAGTTTCACATCACATCTCAAGCAACGTATACCAGTTTCTTGGTACCATGTCCCAAGTATGTGTGAACTGATGAACCCATTCCTGTCGTGGCAATGGATTCCATGTCGATCAACAATTTTCAATGTGCTCGATAGGATTTTTCAATCCCGTATATTTGTTTTCAGTATAAGACATATGTTTTCCAAATATGATTTCTAGGCGCCATCAACATTGGGGACATTCTAAAATAGACTGCTTATGACCAACCCACCACCTAGCAAGTGTAGCCTTCAATGAAACATCCAATGCTAGCAAACAATGAGGTTCCAATAATATTTCTTCAAACTCTATAATATCATGATAGTGACAATGCCTCAAGAAGATTTCTCTTCATAGTAGTGGAGGAAACTACTACGAATAATGAGGAAGACTATGAACAAGGAGAAGTGAATATTGAGACATCATTTTTCAATGCTTTAAGTGATATAAGAAAAGAAAGGAACAAAAATAAGTTACTAAAGGAATATTTCAGTGAACAAAAGGAAATATCTCAAAGATACGATGGAAACTTGAAGAAACAAAGAATATTTTTATGGATCTAAAAGTTATGTTGGAAGAATCCAAGGTAATTGAAGAAACACTAAAAAAAAAAGAAGATACATGAATAGTTGGATGCTGAAATAGTATCACTCAGAAAGGAATTACAGGAGAAGGAAATCTAGTAGAAATTATGAAATAATACCAAAATATTGGATCATGATCATGACCATGATGAAGTTAAACTTGAAGAATCCCCAAATCCACTTGATGAAGACATGAATTGGTCAAGAATACAAGTCAAAATTGTTTGAATCATTGAATAATCCATAAAGAAGAATTGAAAAAAGGGTCTTGAAGTGTCTTTAAGAAGCCTGGAATACCCCCCCCCCCAAGAAAAAAGGGGAGTAAGGACAAGTCTAACAGAAACCACCCATAAAACGTTAAACAAATAAGGTTGAGTCCATCCCTATAAGAGACATCTTATAAAAAAATAAATATTATAAAAAGGGGACAAGTTGAACCTATTAAATAATTGAAGAATTTTTAAGTCACAAGTCTTCCCTAAAGTGAATTAATTGTTAGTTTTTCAACATTTAAGCTAGCATTATGATAAGATCTTTTTACTGAGAGAATAACAAGCACAGCAATCACATAATCACATCACAAGAGACAAGAGACACAAAGCTTTTAGGAGGGGAAACCATAAATGGAGAAAACCCCTC
>LPNX010043483.1:990739-1037020 GCA_001517045.1 Pseudotsuga menziesii
GCATAGCCCTTACATCTAACCTGCTCATCAGAATGGCTATGGATCTCAGTAATCATATCAGTCATGGAAGGAACCAATCCTCTCACCATGACGGAATATCTCAGCCCTTACATCT
This sequence comes from Pseudotsuga menziesii, assembly GCA_001517045.1. Classification (NCBI taxonomy): domain Eukaryota; kingdom Viridiplantae; phylum Streptophyta; class Pinopsida; order Pinales; family Pinaceae; genus Pseudotsuga; species Pseudotsuga menziesii. The sequence goes on from LPNX010043483.1 coordinate 990,855, forward strand.
GACCATGGAAGNGATGACATCCCAACACAATAGCAGCCTTCTGTCTTCTGTCAAGCCAAATATTTCCTTCTCCAAAAGTGTGCCACACTTGAGAGAGCAAGAGAGCTAAGTCACAAGTGATAAATAGNCATATCAGAATGGCTCTGGATCTCATCACTGTATTTGGGAGGAAGCCTCGATCTGGAGAACACCAAGTCTCTCTCTGAAGTACTTGAACTTCAGCCTAGCCAATGGCTTCGTCAATACATCAGCTATCTGTTCCTCCATCGCAACATACAGGAGCTTCACTACTCCTCTTTGCACCATATCCCTGATATAGTGATATTTGATCTCGATATGCTTCGACCTGTCATGGAACAATGGATTCTCAGACAACTTCACGCAACTCTGGTTGTGACAATGTATACAGGTAGCATCTAACTGGAGATCAAATATATCTGACAGTAGCTTTCGCAGCCATACTGCCTCACAACTAGCTGAACAAGCTGCGACATACTCTGCTTCAACTGTACTCAGTGCCACACAGGATTGCTTCCTACTAAACCAAGAGATCACACCTGATCCCATACTGAAGCAACATCCCGAAGTACTCTTCCTGTTGATGGCACTTCCTACCCAATCTGAATCAACATAACCCTCCAGGTTAATCTTTTGATTTGCATCATACTTGAGCCCATAATCAATTGTACCCTTCAGGTACCTCAGAATATGCTTTGCAGCAACCAAGTGAACACTTCTCGGATTTGTCAAGTACTGGCTCAAGGTGTTCACAGCAAAGCAAATATCTGGTCTCATGTTCATCAGGTACATCAATGACCCAATCATCTGACGATATATCGTAGCATCAATCGTCTTTGAAGAAGCATCACTCAATAGCTTCAGGTTCGATGCCATAGGTGTAGCCATAGCCTTGCAGTCCATCATCCCAAATCTCTTCAGGATCTCTACTGCATACTTNAAGTAAATTAAACTAATATAAATATAAGTATAACTTCTCAATTTAATTTGTATCATCCATCCTTTATATAATATGTCATGCACACATTCAAGGGAGATAAGTTGAGTTAAGAGAAGGACACGAGGAGGATAAAGTAAAGAATTTTTGGCGTAATGTTGTTAAGGGATTGATCCTATGGTTGGGGTTGAGTCCACCAACATACTAAGGGTATACAAATTGATATATAATGGTATGAAAGTATGAATTTAAACAAGATTTCAAGGGTTAGAAGGGTTCATAGCTTATGCCCTGAAGGTTGATCCAATATTTCTCTTTATCCCTTTTCTTCCTCTCCAACCAAGAAACCTACAAAACAACTTCAAACCTTCCTCAAAAAAATTTGACCACATGTAAGGTGACGATATTCAATACAATATAAAACCCTAATTAACATGTAATCAAAAGTAATATTTAAAATTCACTATATCATGATTTGTAAAGGGAATAAAATCAAATTTTTATTAATCAATGAAATAAGTACAATATATACCTTCTCCGCATGTAAGGCACCTTGTGAAACCCTTAATTTGGATATCCTACTTCTCTCCTCCATGAATATGAGCCTCCAATATTTGCAAAAAGGGTAGATGAAATATAGATCATAGGGTGAGGGGGATGAGATTCCAAATTATTCCATCATAACATTACCAAAGGCTAAGTCCCTTTCATGGTCTGTTCTCCCTCTCTCATATAGAAATATGAAGATCTAAGGTCGAGGATAGAGCAATTACAACTGAAGAGGCAATTCCAAAACCATCGAAAAAAACCAAAATTCAAGAATTTTATATTTTTTGACCATCCATGAGTGTATACATGGGTGGATCACTGAAAACCCACATATGCAAAGTGAAAAACATAGGTATTACACTGACAACTAGCGTATTTGTCAAAAAAATGCATTTTAGGGTATTTCCAAGGGTTTTCAAGAGTTAGTATGTTCTGGAAAGTTGTTCCTTAGTATATTACCTTTCCAATGGTATATAAAAGAGGTAAAATAGAGCTACCAAAGTCTCGATATGACCCTTCCATCAAAAATTTTCCTTTGGGTGACTGACAGTAGTTTTCATGAAGTATCGTCATTTGACAAAACATGTAAATGTTATCATCGACGGAGAAGTGCCATTTTTTTGCTATAACAGATGCCCCTAATGTATGAGGTTAGAGGATAAGATGATAATAAAAATACATTATTAATAGGGAATGGTTGGATCCTAGAGTTGAAGAAACTAGAGAATCCAAGATCATAGGCTCGAACGAAAGCACCTGAAAGAGAAATAAATGTTAGACTCTCTAATCTCTAGGACATATATGTCCATGTAAAAATGATTTCCAAAAATATACAAGGTGGATCCAACATGTGTAGAACTGATGTAAATATCATGGCCACACAATATTTAAAAAGGTGACATGTAAAATCTAAAGGATTCATGGTGAAAAATGAACAACATGGATCCATGCTCAATAATCGATCATAGCCACAAGAATACAAGGTGTATTTATGTCTTGGAAAATTTCATATGATGTGTGACAATGTCTTGCACAACTTGAGAAATAGAAAAAATGATGATGCAACTATTGGCCCAAGTTCTTCAATCCAAATCTCTCAAAGTTACGAATCCTAACCATGTGAATAGGGAAACTAAAGTTGAACATGGAAGAAACCCTTTGATTACCACTCATTAATGAAAATCATCAACAAATGCAAGGGAAACCACCGGTAATGAAAATGGTCTTCAAGGTACCTATTACATTCTAAGAGGTGTGAATAAGTGGTCTTGAAGTCAAACACCTAAAGAATCCATAGAGTATGAGACACTAAGGTATCCTCACTACCCAATAGCAATGGAGACTACCACTGATTACTACAATCCCAAGGGTACTATCATAAACTCTAAATCTCATTCCCAAAGAAAGATGCGTTGAATTCGATAGGAAGAGATCCATTGGAAGGAAGGAATTAAGGCATCATCTATCATACAACATGAGGGAAGTGAGATATTAATTGGATTTGGAACAAGAACAGTGAAAAAACTTGATGTAATGAATTGATACCAGGGAATGGCCAACACACAAGGTCAATGAAACTTCAGAATGACCAATACATGTTTTATCCTTGAACAATGACCACGACACAAATGTGACTTGGGTAGCTTTAGACACAAAAATATCGATGATACACATATGTAATGTAGGAGACATTAACATATTCTCAATATAATTGGAAAAGGAACTATTAGCACTTGTGCCAAATTTTGAAAAAGAGACTGTAATAATGGGTTGGCAGGAAGGGGTATAGGAAGAAGATCTCATGGCTTGACAAATTTGAGATGGGTCACCACCAGTACAGGTCATGCATAGCAGCAGTGGTCGATGATTCCATGGCAGAAGGGAACAAAAAATCCATGGATCGTCTTGTTTTCCCAACTATCACGATTGAGACAGACCAAATCTACAGCTAAGAACTTTTTTCGTTGCCCCAATATGCACGATGGATAGAGCAGAAGATGGCCGTGAAATGGAGGAAGGCCCCACATGTTTGGATGGTGGTGATCAGACAAGGAGCCGATTGACATCCCTGATTGAGGTCACAATGAGAATATGCATGATGGATAATGGAAGGAGACACTGCAAAACCGCTTACGACCCCTCACCTCTGACGGTAGGGATTCAACAAGATGGTCAACCAACGGCTTCGATCTATGTCATGATAGGGACATGCACAAAGTTTAATCAACGGACGGATCATGAAGTGTGGTAGGGGCTCACCTAGTGGGAAGAGGCCACGAAGTGAAGTTCAGGGAAAATGATATCGACAACATATGTCACCTCCAGGAATCCTAAGAGTTGTTGCATGTCATGCATAAGGAGGATGAGCACCATAACAATGAAGGGATAGAAGGTACAGGTGGATTTACACATTGTACGGTAAGGAAGCAAGGAAATGAACCCCAGGCATATTAGTATCATCATAAGGGAGAGTCAAGGAAGTGACCAATATCAAGTTCTCCCACCGTAAACTAGCCTAAGGCCGAAGGTCATTTACGCTATTGATGCCATGACATCACGACCAAGGAGTGGCATAGTTGGCACCTTCACATAAGAAAATTGGATCAAGAGTCCATGTGACCATTTGTGTGTCATCATATCACTCAGTGGTGGTGCATGAGAGAGATCAATGGACCCTCACCAAACTCCTTCACCTGGCTCTTATAACGGCACCATCCAGTCTTTACCAGAGAGACGAATTTAGCAAATATTGGTGGAGAACAAGGATGAGAGATCATCGTTTTGATAGGAATCTTGAGGGCCTCGATACTAGGCTTGCAATGATAGGTCCACTTGAGGCGCCTATGATTAATTACATCCCACCAACCATTGGGTGTGGTGGAGGATTTCAGTTATTTCTAGACCATTGTGTTGCAGCAGCTCCAACCATCAGGGTAGAGATGTTCATTTCATTAGAGGGGTTTTTTGACACCAGTAAGGTTGGCGGAAGGATGTGCACCACATTAGAATTATTTTCTGAGGCTGGTAAGGACAAGGTTGTCCTAATAAAATGAAACACCGCCACAGAAGCAATGCTTGGGGTCTCCAACCAGATGGGTATCCTACCGAAGCATCGAGACAGGTCCTTGGATGCCACCATCACGGTATATAGTATCCATTTCTAGAGATGGGCGGTCTGAATGGATGCTCATATGGGGGAAGCAAGAAAAGGATATTTGTGTCATCATCATCACTGATTCATAACTCCAACTACATCGAAAGTGATGATGAATCAAAAAACATATTGTGTGGGTGTGCCTTGGAAGAAGAGGCTAGTCTCGATGACTGAGCAGTGCAGGTGACCGGGAGCATGCAAGAATGGAAAGAACCTCAAAATTTTATCGATAATAGGGTGATCATACCAAGGTATACAAACCTAACAATGCTCATAGGGTATGTAGAATATTCTAGATAGAGATCCCATATCAGAAGAAGTATAGACATTCCTACCAGCTACAAGCATGGGTAAAACTTGTTTATGGAATGTGGAGGAAGATGAAGGGGCATAAGTAGAAATGGTAGCGGGGCTAGTTCAAGCCTGTATGTCGGAAATCACACAAATGGAATAAATTTTTTAGTACTAAATCATCACTATCAAAGCAAGAAATCCTGCATCTAGACGTTGCTGCGTCATCTTGATCCAGCATGTGTGATACATCATATCTCCCATTTTGGTAGTAAAGGGTGGAAAATTTGCCACCCAATGTAGTTTGTTAGGATTTTGATATGATTTCTCTAGGTTAATACCATATTTTGTAACCAAATTTTGATACCCTATTTCTGGAAATATCCTGGGGATAATTCACGCTATAAATAGAGCCTCCTAAGTGGAGGATAGCGGATGGACTGATTTTCGTTTTTGAGGCCTTAGCACTAGGATTTGTAGTTTTGCAAACAATTTTTGGGAGATTTAATGAATATATTTTTCTACTGATATGAGATTCATCACGGTGTCTGTGTTCAATGTGTGCTCTCTTTTTAATTCATTTTCCATATGTGTTATTTCTTCCAATACATTTCTAGATTAGTATGCAAAAATTCGCTATCAGCTAAGCGCTCCTGCATCAGAAAATTATATTTGTAATGTGATTTGTAATATTTGTGATAGAATTCATCCATTGATAGGTGCTCTATTTCATTTGTTTCTCTCATTTTTTTATTCTGCTAAAGGTTTTGCAAGGGATTCATCCATCGATAGGTGCCCCTTGTCATGTTGTGCTTTTCTGTTTCTTCTCTCCACCACTTAAAATATATTTCATTGAATGTTGCGTTTACTTTGCCTCATAGTACAAGAGAGAAATCATTGTTTATTATCTGTTGTAAGGTCCTTGAATTTGGCATATTGGAACTCCATCTCCTAATGGTTTCAATAAATGTTTGTCTTTCAGCCCTTTATTTTGTAACTGTCCTGTTAGTAGCAAAAATCTAGTCTTCTGCGTGCGTGTTTAAAGATAAATGTGTATGTGAATGTTACTGTGACAAGAGAGAGCCCTCTCTGACTGCCTTGGTTAGAAGGTAGTCTAAATCTAGTTTTAAATGGTTATCCATATGACTTCCTACAAAAACCATAGGAAATTACAGGGTACTAACATCTTGGCATCATTGCCGGGGAGTGAATGATCAAATCATCCCTGGGAAAAATGACATTTCTCAGTTCTACGACCTGGTTGAGCAGCTGGTCCTAGACACATTTTTGGTTGTATATTCTCTAGTGACTCCACTCAAGGCCTTTGAAGGCGACTCCACTGGGAACTATGAACACCCAGAAGCTGCAAATATTTTCAAAGGTTTCATGGTTTATGAAAGTATATAACACTATCCCTTATGAGTTCATGCCACCTCTTGGTGCTTCCCAACTACAGTACGATGAGGCCTTTGATAGCGAGTTCGCTTTGTGGCTCATCAAGAGAAGGTCAACCTCTTTGGAAGACATGATGAATGATGTTGCAGAGGTGGAGATAAACTTAACTATTGCTATGGAGAAGGGAAAAAAGGAAGAAGAGAGAATATAGAATGAAGCTCTCCCCCAGATTCCTCTCTCTAACATATCGGAGGCTAGAATGGAGGATATAATGGAGATCTTGGAAGGTTGGATGGAGGGATTCACGATGAACTACATCCCCTTCCCCATAAGTGATCAAGAAGTTAGAGGACCCCTATGTGTTAAGCAAGATAAAACTATCCCTGAAGACCTACAAGAACACATAAGGCCTTCTATACTAGCAGGAGAGGAAGAGGACAACTAGCGGAAGTCTCCTTAGTACCACAATCTTGTTTTTTATGAAGAATATAGTCAGCAGGAGGAAGGTAACTACCTACCCTTGTGATTTTCCTCATTTGATTTTCTGAATCAAATATTAAAGATTTCAAACCAAGCACAAAAAATGGAGGTTAAGGGCAAGGTCATGGCGTTTCCTATAATGGATGATGGGGGAAGTGAACAAATGAGATCTACTATGTGTCCTAGTTTTTATTTTTATGAGCACACATATGAGCGATCTGGGCCCATACGGGAGGAGTATTACAATCTTTTTGTCTAATAAAATACCCTTATTGTTGCAAGCTTTGTCTATGGTTATTTTGAGGAGGTTTTAGGTCTCCACTATATGAGGGGTACAAGGATAGCTTCTCAGGAGATGAGAGTACTAGATGGGACGTTTCTTCCTGCTCTTCCAATTTAGAATACCTAGGTCAAGAAGAGTGCAATTCACTGGATTTCATTGAAAACATATCCTATGGAATACACAAGGAAAAACAGGGCATGGTTTCTGGCACTAAGGATGAGGCAACTGAGGTCTTAGGCATAGATGGTCACATGTTCCCTTTGCATGACTATTTCAAAGAAAATCTAAGCAGTGTGCAGGGGAATATACTTTTGGAGAAGGAATCATGGAGCCAGCAAAAGCTAGGAGTTGTTGAGTACAGGCATGGATTTTATGATCATGTGGCTCAATAGGTGGATCATCTTGGTCATGAAAAGTGTATGGAAGGATTTACGAAGGGATTTCATGACCCAACGACCACACTTGTGGAGAATCTGTACAATGGGAATGATAGGATAATTATGCACGGTAAGAACCAGATGTTCAAGAATAACCTTCGATCATTCTGCTTCACATACTTCCCTCAATCAAGCATGAAGGAGGAGCTTGCAAAATCAATCACCTGCTTGATTAGATTCATTGGAAGTTGGAAGTAATTTGACTGCGTGGTAATGCTCATGTAAAGTAGGGTAGGTAGGAACAAATAAGATTGTCACGAAAAGCATTTTATTTCTACAATTTTTCATGATATTATTATCTATTCGGATTTTGTTTTCAGAGCACGTCAATAATTTTTCAGGGAATAACAGTAAGCCAGACCAAGTGGATCATGAACATGATCTACGAAGGTTCTTTGCTACCTCACAGGGAGGATATCATCCCTGAGTTGGAGCCACTATTAGCACTCGTGCTAAATTTTGAATAAGCGCATGGAATAATGGGTCAGCAGGAAGGGGTATAGGTTGAAGATCTCTGGTCTTGACGACTTAGAGATGGATCACCACTAGTACAAGCCACACAGAGCAGTAAAGGTTGATGATTCCATGGCGGAAGGGCATGAAAAATCCATGGCTCATCCTATTTTCCCAATGATCATGATTGAGGTGGACCATATCAACGGTTGAGAACCTTTTTCATCACTCCAATATGCACGATGGATAAAGAAGAAGATGGCCACGAAATGGAGGAAGGACCCACACATTTGGATGGTGGTGATTAGACAAGGAGCCAATTGACAGCCCTAATTGAGGTCACGGTGAGAATATGCGTGATGGATAATGGAAGGAGACAATGTGAAACCACATAGGACCCCTCACCTTCGATGACTGGGATTCAGTGAGATGGTTAGCAAATGGCTTCGATCTGTGTCGCGATAGGGACATGCACAGAGGGTAATCATTGGATGGATCGTGAAGTGTGGTAGGGGGTCACCTAGTGGTAAGAGGCCTCAAAGTGAAGGTTAGGGAAAAAACTATCAACGGAGTATGTCACATCTGGGAATCCTGAGAGTTGCTTCTTGTCACACACAAGGAGGCAGAGCACCATAACGATGAAGGGACAGAAGGTAGGGGTTGTTGTTCATGATCAAGCACCCTTGTAACCTAGGGTCTGGGGTTACCAACTTACTACTAAAACTTGCATACAATCAGCTTTAAGAGAGAATAGAAGGGAAATAGGAAGAAAGTCTTGACTTACCCGATTACCGACGGTTGATCCAAGCTTGATCTTCTTCCGTTCCTCTTCTCTCCAAAGCTTCCAGGGATGCACCTCCTTCGCTTGCAAAGAGAAAATTCTCCAAGATATCTCATGCATGTATATATAAGAGGTTAGATAAACAATATGTCCAGTATATAATCAAATATATTCATTAACCACAATACATGAAAGAGACTCAACACAATTTTGGAAGAAGAATTCTCTTTATTAACAATCAATGAATGAGATAAGAGTACAACCCAGATTTTGACACAAGGACTCCTCTACAACCAAAGGAATCTAAGTTCTATTGCTCCAAGAATTCTAAAGATATATCACCAGCATAACTTTGCTCTCCAATCTTGATTGATTAATGCCCTCCCCAAGGCCTCTATTTATACTTTGGGGAATAGAGTGATTTTGAAGGTTGGGGAGGTTGAAATAGTTGGGATAGTTAATGATTAGGGCCCAACTAATCTCCATTAACCATGTTTTAAATTTTTTAAGGTCGAATCAAGATGTATGTGACTATTGATATAGGCAACCGGCGTATGACATGCGAGTTGCTTAAAGGAAACTCACATACGCTGATGTACGTGGGTTGGAATGTACATAGTCATGTATAGTATGCGAGTTCCAATGGAGATAGTTGCGTACATACACAAGTTGCAATGGAGATAGTCGCTTTCACAACTCAACACTTAGAAGAATAATATGGTAAGTTGGTTCAAGGGTAAATTCATCCCAAGTCATGCCCATCTATAGTGTCTTGGAAAACTTAAATCCTAAAATGTCCTTTTGTGTACCAACATAATGAATGTCAGCACTCGGACAGAGAAGTGCCATTTGGGTTGATAACAAATGCCCCCTAATGTGTGAGGTTAGAGGGAAACGATGGAAAAAATACATTATAATAATTATCTTGGAGAACTCATAAGTCCAATCGAGCAGAGGTAGTACCTGAAACAAATACATAATAATGTCATATACAAAGTCATATCTGAGGATGCTATGTTCAATATACCGGAACACTAGCTGCTTTACAATATTTGAGTACATCATATGATATGGATACAAAGCCACGTATATTATAAAGTTGCATTGAAGCCACAATATACAGTAATGATGACTCTTCAAAGATCTGGAAGCTGTGTAAGTGATCACAACATAATCTTGCACAATTAATCCATTGATATGAACCTAAGGTCTTCGTCAAACATCCCAAAGAACCAGTACAATCCAAGCCATGTGAATAGATGTTATTGAAGTCAAACATGGATATGATTCAACCGATTGTCAACCAATAGGTGGTAATTGACAACTGAAGAAAAGGAATTCACCAATAATGGAAGTGAATCCTAAGGTATGATCGTAAAAAAAAACTCTAGGTCTTCGTCATCAAGAAGTCCTTATGTGGAACCATACTGTGATGAGGAAGGCAATAGATCCTCCAATGGATCACAAGAGTGACTAGGAGGTGGGTAAAGGAAGGGAAACACAAGTAATAACATATAGGACAATGATAGAATCAAGATATAGATCAAATATAGGGTTAAATCCTTGAACAGTGAGCACGACACAAAGATGACCCAAGGCAGCTTTTAACTTTGTAGATAGTACAACTAGAATTATCTGTCATGTAGGAGACATGATCAGATTCCCCAGGTATAACTGATAAGAGGAGGAGTAAGAAACTTGAAGTAATAGCTGAACTGAAAGTGAACACTGAGACATGAGTATCAAAAAAGACAGAGAGTGCTATGTTCAAGGAGGACATGCTGCCACCGACTGAGAATCAAAAGAAAATTCTTCCTTATCTTTTCTGTTAAATTTTAATGAGTCCAGGAAAGTCAACTCAAGTCTCTCTTCATTTTTTGACAAGCTTGAAGAGAAGAGGCAATAATGCTTGATAATGTCATTGATTCGTGGATTTTATGAGCCTAAACTAGTACATGCTCACTTGGTGTTTTCATGTTTAGAGAGTCTGAAAACTTCGAAGAAGACTCCAGGGGGGTCCTTTTTCATCCAATTTAGTCTCCTGAGGCCGAAAAAGTATAAAACATACCACAGAAGAACTCTCTTAAATCTCGTAGAAGAAAAGGTGAACCTTTTTCATACTTAGTCAGGGAGGTCTGAAAAAGGTTAAATTACCACCTACCCAATGCTCCTTCGAGAGAAGCTTATAGTTTGACTTTTACGTGAAGGGAAGCAAGATCACTCGGAAAGATCCATTTGAGTATGAGAAATGGGGCTTACAATAATAAAATTGATGTTTTGTTCTTGGTGTTTAACGAGCATGACAAAGACATAAAGTACACTCGAAATATTTTTCATGTTTAGGTCCAGAGCACGAAAAAGAGAAAACTGAGCTCATACCAGGTGTTCCTTTTCCTTAAATTTAGTCCCTCAAGTCCGAAAAATTGATAAAACTGTACCTGAGAATAGTCTTCTCAATTCCGTAGAAAAGAGAGTGATCCTTTCTAGTATTATTCCACACGGTCTGAGAAAGAGATAACCTACCACCAATGCATATGCCCATTCACATATTATTAACGATCTTGAATGGACAAGTTTACTCCGCAGTCAAGACTATTTTGAGGAGTTAGAACTGGGCCTAAAGAAACTCCATAAGGGTGGGGAGTCTTATAAAGGGATAGCTTGTAAAAAGAGACCAAAATGAGGCTCAATTTGGCATGAAAAGTAGTTAAGAAGACTCCCCTGAACCTATGACAGCTGCAGCATGATCAATATCAAAAGACAATAAGTAGGTTCTAAATGAGGATACTCATGTGAGAAAAGTCCTATCCATGAAAGAACAATGGCATAAACGAGGAACTAATGGTTAAAAATACCATAGTCCGTGGTCAACGTGTTAATGCTAGGATTAATATGGATTAGGTATAAATGAAAAATGCATGTGAAATGAACAAAAACCATCCTATATGAGCGAAAAAACAACTTTAAACGAGCATAGACCAAAGAAAATATATGGCATTAGTTTGATTTTATATAAAAAATATGAACTATAGGGAAGAAACCCACTTTGAAAATAATATTTCTATAAATAGTTCAAAATATAAATCAAAACTCACCATTTGATTTTTTAGCCAAAATAGACAAGTTTTACCTCTACCTTTGATTGTTGGTGTGGACGACTCGGTGGAAAATTCTCAAAACCACAAGTGCCAGGTAAAACTACACTCCATACTCTTTCATTTGATCTAAGCAAATTTCAATTTTTGGCCCAAATTTTATATTTTCCAATGCCCTCAAAGCATGAACATTGTGTACATGGTTATGGTATATCAACAGTTGTGTACACGCTTTCTGTACGCAGGTTGCCCGAAGGAAATTCATGTACAGTACGCGACTTGTCCAAAGGACAGTCGCGTACACTGCGCGAGGTAGAAAAAGATTATGTAGGGTCAAAAAAACAAATTTTTATATGAATTTAATGGTTTATAAATGGCTTGTTTATCAGATTGAAATATGGTGCTTGAGTGGAGGGAGAGGGAACATGAAGACATGGACCAAGAATCTCTACAAGATGCCCCCACAGTAAATGCTTTGTGGCAAAGTGGGTTATTGAAATTCTTATGTACCTCACCTATGCAGTCAAATGTCCGACTATTAGAGTTTTTGATCAACTATTGGGATCACGATCTTTGTATGTTTGACCTTCAAGGTGAGTTTCTAGAGTTTACCTTGGAGGATGTCTATTTTATCTTCGGTTTATCGTGATGGGGAGCTCTGGTGAACTTGGAAGGTACCAGTAGAGGCGGTGACCTTCTAAGTGTATAGAACTACATAGATATATACTGCGAGCCTGGCACTCAAAAGAGGGGTAGCTGCATCCGTATTGTTCATATTCACAACTTTCCTTTACAGGTATTGGAAAGTACTATAGTGAGGGTTGTAGGGTCATCATCACTTCACCTTGCAACTTGGAACCAAATGAGACTTGTAGTGGATTGCCTATAGGGAGCTCTATATGACTGGTGTTTGGGATTAATCCTGATAATGAGGAAGTAGTTCTCTGACTGCAAAAGAGGCAGGCAAAAGAATTTTTGTTTTTCCAGCATATTGGTAGCCTTTTTCTTTGAGAGGGTGCCTGGTTTGAGTCCTGCAGTACCATTACTAGTTCATTCTCCTCGTCAACCTAGAATGAGTAGGTGGGGAGAGATATTCCTCCATCAAGGAGGCAGTGGATCAATCTAGAGTGTATACGAACATGACTTCTACTTTTGGTGGGAGTAACAGTTACCAGCCTTGGAGCAGTTTCCATATGTTGGACTAGATTTCTAAGGTGATACCAACCTTGTCCTCCCTCCTGGAGGAGCATGGGGAGTGTAACTAGGAATATTTCACCTTCTGTGGACAGAAGTTGTTCCTCTGGTCTGAATGGTTCATATCTAGAACAAATGAGTGAACAACAAAGGATGAAGACCCTCCCTGGATTTCATAGACAACTGGAATGTCGCTTCGATAGTGAACTTGTGTACCTGCAATTAGATCAAACACGCAAACACATTAAAGCTACCAGAACATAATCTACTTATCCATGTTAGTGACTAAGGAATCCAACAACATTTACATGTGAAATCAAAACAACAGTAATGTGGGACAGAAATCAGCTTTGCATAAAGATGAATGGAGAATTTTACAACCAATTAAGCCTTAATGTCGACATGCATATCCATGAGGCAAAAACTTCATCCCCATAATCTCTAACCTTTCTCTCTATGCTCTCCAATGGCTTGGGCCAAGTGGTCAATCCAACAGCATAACAATACCTCTATAGTTATCCCCCTCAACCATGGACATGAGCTTGTATTTATAAGGCTCAATTGATAGGAATGGTTGAGAGATTTGTGGATGAGGTGGCCTCGAAGATCCTATGATAAGGAATCTCAAGCTCAACTAACCCAAAATGATAGGGATAATGGAGGACACAAGGCTGATGATATAGAAGCCTTGAGAAACTTCTCTTTTTCCCATTTTACCTAGGGTACCGCTTTTCTCCTCTTATGAAAGAGTGGTTCAGGTGAAAAACACTTATGGAACAAGGGCCACAGGTGGTGGCACTGATTATGGAAAGCAGACTAAAGGTGGTGTGAGCAAAGTACCACCCATGGTTAAAGTACTGGAAAGTATGTAAGTCAAAGGTCTTATCACATGGTGGTGACAAGATTTTGGTATACAGGATGCCCCCCAAAGCATGAGTCTTAGAGGGATACAATAAAGTAGAGCTTTGAGAGAACAAGTTGTCGCTATGAGGTGAAGATGTCAACTCGATCAGAGCATGTCATCAAGTAGGCATCTGTAGTACATAAATATTTTGACTCATAGACACAAGTAACCAGCCCATGGCTACAGACCAATATAAGGCAGATCCATGAGAGGAATAAACAAGCATGGCTACTAGAATACAACGTAGATCCATGTGATAGAGGACTCAAACTTGGACATAGCTACCAAACATACAACGTAGATCTATGTCATACACACGCAAATTTGAGCATAGCCATGACCATACAAATGTGGATCCATGCTAGATATACAAAACTCCATTGCAACCCGGGGAAAGCAATGAGCGCTTAAACAAATACCCGGGGTCTTCGTCTCATCTTCCGCAAAGTATGATTATATCCATGTGATTACAATGATCTGAAGTCGAACATGGTAGAAACCACTTGATTACCAGCCAATGATGTGAACCGTTAACAAGTGTGAGGGAGATCACCATTGATGTCAATGATTCCCAAGGTACCCTAGTACAATATACTGAGTGTGAATAGATGTCCTAATGTCGAACACCCAACTGATTCTATCGATCAAAGGTCAATGATGTGAACCTATGTTGAGAGTGAGAGAGTCTGTCATTAAGGCATACAGATCTCAAGGTACTAAGTTTTTGTTTCTAAGACTATTTCCCGAATGATGAGCTGATGTTGAAGGGAATAGTCTCGTTGAAGGAGGGCCATGATGAGTCCCACATCGATGAAACAAAACATGAAACATAGTTCTGGAATGATGTGAATATAGTAACCATAGGACTGACTCAAAAGTATTGACACAAATACTGTTTTGACTTCAGAGTTAAAACTTCTTCCATTTCCCTTTGAACATCGGGCGACACAACAAAAGACTTGGCAGCATGACTAAACAGGACAAACACACAATGCAACAGTGAACAATGCATTCTTTTGAAAGACTCAAAGGAATGGCATGACTCATGAAAGTGGATCATCATGGAGATCAGTTGAATACCCAATTGACTGAAATGATATGCAGATAAGTGACATGTTCAAAGGTAACGACAAACTACTGCCATTTATTTTCAAAATGATTCCCTTCCCATTTCCACCACCATGATCGATGATTTCCTCTCTTCGGTTTTAGGAGTTCAAAGAGGGTAACAAACACTCAATATAGCTTGTCTAAAGACAAGTCTAGACTCATATGTTTTACGAACCTGAGAGAGGAGGGGTTCATTCCCAAAAACGGGTCTCTCAATGTTTAATTTAAAGAGTCTAATGAAAGAAAACTCGGTATCATTCATGTTTAGAGAGTATAAACGACTACAAAAGAAGACTCCAAAAGGGGTCCTTTTTCGTATGATTTAGTCGCTAAGGCCCGAAAAAGTGTAAAATTATACCTTAGAGAACTCTTCCAGTCATGATTGGCTGGAGTGTTCCTTTTTCGTAAATAGTCCATCCAAACTGAAAAATAGATAACCTACCATCAGAGGGATGACTCTTCAAATGCTTTAACGAGCATGAAGAAGACAATATCGCTCGACAATATTTTCATATTTAGGGAGCCTAAAAAGAGTTTAAAGAGGAATCCATGAGGTTTCTTTACACAATGTCAATTTTTACGAGCCTGGAAAGAATCGGAAACGAACTCAATGATTTTTTCATGTTTAAGGAGCCTGAAAAGAGGTGAAAGAAGACTCCATGGAGTTTCTTTACACAATATCAATTTTTATGAGCCTAGGAAGAATTGTAAACGGACTCGGACCTTTGATACTAGATTTAAAGAGCATCATTAAAGTGTTGTAACAAATGCTCATTGACTTTTTCTGTTTTATAGTACCACGAAAAAGTAAAAAACGAACTCCCAAGAATTTACTGCTACGATTCTTCTATCCTGCAATGACTCAAAACAAGTGTTAAATGCCTCGACAACGAACATTAAGGGATTATGACAGATAAGCTTCGAATAATAAACTATTTTAAATCAGAACTATAGTATGTCAAACCCAAAAATGTGTATAAAAGTCAAGCAAATAGTGAAAAATCAAATCATTTTACTATTTACCCATAGTAGAGATAATTTGGAGCACTTTCCTAGTCAGATCTTCAACTGCTGATATCAAGAGTTTCCACCGTCGAAATTGAGCATCGTCAGTTCCAGGTAACAGTTTAAACTCTAGTCTTCCTTTTCATAGTCTCATTTTTTTATATTTTAGATGGGGTTTTGGGCTTGTATGGAAAGCCCTAAAACCATGGGAACGGGCACCGCATTTATCCCTTGCGGGATACGCAGTACCTCACTAGAACTGCACCTAAAACATGGTTCACAGGTGGTGCCACCACCTATCTTCAATGGCACATAGGCGATGCTGACCGTGAAGATTTAAAGTTGATAACACAAGTAAAAATAGACCATTTATTTGGATTTGAATGATTAAGGATGATTCTAATATGTGTTATGATTGTTTTTGGTAGGCTTTTGTTGATAAAAAATGGTGATATGGAAGGAAATACAACATGACAATGATGACACTTTTGCCAAAAGGAATGCAGGTTTTATAGCCACATTACAAGACTATGGGCTCCTAAAATTCTTTCGGACTCCCAGTATGGTATCACATGAGCGGTTGCTAGAGCATATACTCCAGAAGTGGAATCCGGAGCAGCAACACTTTGAGGTTGGGGCTCATATTCTAACAATAGAGGTAGAGGACATCTACTTCTTGATTGGACTCTCGAGACAGGGTGCCCCTATCTTGTTGACAGGTTCTCAAGGAGGGGATATTACCATGCAAGAGTTGATAAACCATCACTGTATCCCAGGGATGAGGACATCGGGGAAGAAAATCCCCATAAAGGCATTGATGGACAAGCCTCTACGGACTGTCTTGTTTATGATGCAGAGAGTGGCCAAGATCTAGGGAGTGCATCAGGATTCTTGGGAATATATGCTATATTCCATAGAGGCCATGGCACCTACTGTATTCAATTGGGAGGAAGCTTTGCTTCATATATTCAAGGATCAGCTGACTAAGTGTCGATAGGGGGAACTAAAGCAGTTCAGTTTTGGTTCCATTATAGCCTGCTTCTTCTTTGAGCGGGTACCATAGATGAGACCTTAGGTGGTATTCACAGAGTTGAGAGCGCGGGACCCCCGTATGGGGAGGTGGGTCCAGATTATGGCCCGTACTGGAGTGGGCAGGGGGAAGGTGAAGATCGGTGACCTATTCTTCAAATGGCTCTGAGATCAGATCCTCATGATGGAAGACTATGCTTATGTGGGTACAAAATTCAGTGGAGACCCTAACCTACCGCTCCCACCTGGAGGACAGTGGGGTGACATCAGTGAGAAGAAAGAAACCCTAAAATGGAAATGATGGTTTTATGTTTTTTAATGTTTAATATTTTTTATGTTAAGTAACAAGACCTGAACATTTTCATGCAGACATTGGAGCAACATGACTTGGGGGAGATTCCCCATTGGATAGATGAGCTAGAGCCTGTTTTGTACCATGGGGCGATGATATCATATGGGAGTTAGAGGAAAACCTGGAGAGGTTGACCTTAGACATCCCTGATGCTTCCATTGATGACCTCCCTCTAAGGTATCAGAGACCTACAATAGGAGTACCGGTTCGATTCAGTAGGCTGCTACATAGAGTAGCCCGAGCAGTGATGTGCTACCACAAGCATCATTAGATGGTGTATATATGTTGTATCTACTGAAAGCTGATAGCTTCAGGATTGTGTATGGTGATTTTTTCCTGAAATCCTACGTGCTTCAGATGAGGTCTCGTGACCTATTTTTTGTAAACATGTTAATATATATATATATATATATAGACTTTTACCTGGTGTTTATATGTCTCAAATGGTGAATGTATTTTAAATGAGTTTTATGTGTCTTTAATTGTTTATTTACAACGGACCATTTTGATTTTAACATCATGAATGGGCAACATGCCAATCTAGGATGTAATTAGCTAATGAGTCAGCAACTACATTATGTTCCCTAGGGATATGCCTATAAGTGATGGTTTCAAATGACCTTTCTAACAAGTGAACACTCAAGAATAGGTGGAGAATTATAGGATTTCTAATGGTGTAGATATGGTTGTGATGACAAACCACGAGTTGTGATTCCACCAAGACTACCAAATTGTGAACATCTTGGGAGGCAGCTTCAGTCAAAACACCTATGATTGCTCGATACTCAGTGATGTTGTTGGTAGTGGTACCAATACAAACCGCTCCTGAACTAACCAAATCTTCAGCTGGGGAATAGAGGACCCAAGCAGCTAAGGAGAGATTCAAGGTGTGGTGGCAAGCACCATCAACGAAGCCGTAGAAAGCCATCTGCATGACCAAAACATGGTATAAATGGATGTGAACACTAAACTCAAAACCATATTGAAAATACTAAAAGCACACTAAAAGCCAAGTAATATACATATATACAAGATACTATCCGAGAAAAACCTAGGCATAGTACCTATTCAGGTACAACCCATTGTGAGGTTTCCCTAAAAGGATTCCATTGTAGTCAACAAGATCGTAGGCTCCTTTCTCTAAAACTTTAGATATGATGAAAGGATCGTACCACATGGACTCGAACTTTCCTTTTCCTAGTTTTTTGTATCTCTGGTCATAAGTCAAAACTAGGTCACCCTCGTTAAAGGCACAAGGTTGGATAGATTTATCATACTGTTCCTTGACGCGTTTCTTATGTTCCTCATTAGCCAAGGTAGCATCTCTCCGAGTCTCGTCAACTTTATTCAAGTACAAAAATATTTTTTCCTCTGTGGAAGTGTCAGGGAGAAGTTCGACGAAAAGTTGTAAGGATGGAATCTGACATTAAATCGGTAAGACAGCTTCGAGTCCATAAACAAGTTGGAAAGGTGTGAAACCAGGATAGATTTGGCTGAAATATTTTTGTTTGGATATAAATAAGCAAATCTCCATACCACGAATCGGTAGTGCTGATCAGGAACAGAAATTCATCGGGAAATGAATCACTGGGCTCAAATTCCATCACAGCACAGGGAAGATCACACATGAGCTCAGGAAAAACCAATGATTTCTTTGATGTGGCCTAGGAAAATTCCAGATCAAACTCATAGTATGGCGATCTATCGGGAGTACTTTCCCCCGAGCACTTGACGAGTCAGGATGTAATACAAAGGGTTCTGGTCTTCCAATACAATGGTTGTGTGGAGAAAAATGTATTGACGAAATTTTTGTAGAGCAATGACCATGGCCAATGCTAACTTCTCCACATGTGAATATTGGGTTTCAGAATCCATAAGATTCTTACTAGCATAGTAAATCATGTGCTCTTGACCGTTGGGATTTTCCTACACCAAAACCATAGCGATGGTAGTAGCAGAGGCAGCAAGATACAAGAGAAAGTCCTTTGAATAATTCGAGGGGTGTATCATGGGTGAATGAGTCAGAGTGTGCTTGATATTATCAAAGGTGCATTGGGCTTGGTCATCCCAGAAGAATGGAGTGTCCTTATTGAGGAGACGCATATAACCATGTGTTTTCTCTGCAAAATTACACACAAAACAGCGGAGAAAGTTTTCCTTCCCTTGCAAACTTTGGAGTTCAAGGAGATTAGTTGGGGCTGGTAGATCTAAAATGGCAACAATTTTCAAAGGATCTATCCGGATGCCATATTTAGAGACCAAAAACCCTAGAAAATGTCCCATCTCAACGCAAAAAACACATTTATGCAGATTGATCCGTATATTATAATGACGACATCTCAGGAAAAATATCTCTAAGATCACTAGGGTAGTCCTCCCGTCACTGTGAATGAGCAGGGAGGTCATCAAGGTACGGTTCAACAATATGTTTAATATCATGAAACACATAGTACATCGCACATTGGAAAGTGGCTCCAGCATTTTTCAAGCCAAAAGGTAACTTTCTATACATAAAGGTTCCCCATGGAAAAATGAATGTCATCTTGTGCTGATCGGTGGGTAATATCTCAATCTGATTATAGCTAGAGAATCCATCCATAAATGAGAATAAGATTGTTCCAGCACAGTTGTCGATAATCTGATCGATGTGTGAAGTAGGAAAGTTGTCCTTGGGACAGGATTTATTCAAATCCCTAAAATTGATATAGACTCTAATGGTGCCCTGCTTTTTATTAATAGGGATAACGTTCGATACCCATTTTGTCCGGGGTACGGGATAAATAAACCTGGCTTTGAGAAGTTTTTCAATTTCAGCTTTAATAGTTGCGGCCTTCCGTGGATGGACTTGCCTTAGTTTTTTCTTAATAGGTTTAGTCGTGGGATAGGTTTTAATCTCATGGAACACAATGGATGGGTTAATCCCCATCATCTCTTCATAGGACCAAAAAAAAATATCATGGAATTCTTTGAAAAGTGCCTTGTATGCTTCAAATTCATCTACCAAGTAGTTCTGCCCAACATGAACATGCTCGATGGTACCAGGATTGGCTGATATGTCAATCGAATTCGTCTGAGTAATGTTGCAAAGGTTTCCTTTAGAATCTGTGTCTTGCAACAATATGGGACTTTGGGGTACACTGACAATATCAGCAAGAAACAAGGATGCATAATCATGGTTAACCAAACTGGTGTTGGGGAGTAACATGGATCTATGATGGTGATCCTCCCAAATGGACTCATTCGTATTCATAATCTCCTTAATGGAATCATCGGAAGGAAAAGTCTCAGAGAGATAATCCAGAACAGGAAGAGATGGTTCTAACCAGTAAGGTAAGTGGTAGGAATCCGAAGCCACCGGATGAAGGTCATCGGTGTGATCATCAGAAAGGTTTTGAATGGTGTTGTACATTTCTTTGTCTAAACTCAATGAGGTGGACTCAACAATATGCTTTCCCTTAGGTTCATAATCAAATGATGCAATCATGTGAACTGTCATGGTATCTGTGTTAGGAGGAGTGGATGGAAAAATCCCCATAAGGGATGAGTCCTTCAACATGCCTACCCCAATTGATTGGTAAGGAGGAGGGGACTAGCCTAACATGGATATGTTATTAACCATAGAGGTAGTAACATCCGACGTACAGAAATCAAGCTTGTCAATGGTAACAATTGTCCCTATATGTGGAAATTGGACTGTTCGGAATACTGTCAAAGTGACATCAGTCATGGCATGAAACCAATTTCTTCCTAGAAGGAGGTTTTAATCTAACGGGGCATCTACCACTTCTACTTGAATAGAAATATTTTTTCCCCCAAGCTCGACTGTGAGGGCTGATATAAGACCATGAGGCTGGAAACCATGTCCATCAAAGGCTTTTAGAGTTGTAGGTGATGTTACAAGCTCAGGAGAGCTGAGAGCTTTCCAATAAGACAGAGACAAAACCGAGGTCGAAGCGCCTTCATCTAGTACCGTTCTAAAAACCTTATTTCCAACTACTTTTGTAATGATCTAAAAAGCAAGTTTATGAGGTAGTCTAGATGTAGTTCTCAACATTGAAATGAAGCAAATTAGGATTATATGGGTCTAAAGCTCCTAATGCGGTTAACAGGTTTTTGCGTTGTATAGGACAACTTTGGAGTACTTCTAAGGTAGACATTGTACAGGGTGCCTGAGCTAGATCTTCAACTACATTATAAAATTGAGCAGCTCGAGTATTAGGGTTAAAGATAGCCTTCTGGAGAGTACTCTTAGGTGGACGCAAAATCATATCAAGAGTAGGCTTCTTGATGGTTAGGGGGACAGTAGATGAGGATTCGGGAGAACTAGTAGAGAGATATTTCCTTAAAAAAGAATGGTCTTCTTTCTTGTCTGTGGGTTTGTCATAATTCTGAATTCGAGTTTGAAGACTAATGGTATATAAGGACATCATACAAATTTCTTCTGATGAACTAGATTTTCCCTGATTAGACATGTGGTCTATCAGCTGTTGTTGAGAGGGAAACTGATCCGTGAGAACTGCAAGTGCGGGATTTGATTTCAAAAATTGGGATGTTTCGTCCCGACAGGGACACTCTTTTGTGAAATGCTTACCTCCACATAGCAGACATGGATATTTTGCTTTTATTTTCCCTTTATCGTTATCATTGTTGGTTGGTCTTGGATTCTCCTATTGGTTTCCAGGTTTTTTATTTTTACTTTTACCCTTATTTTTATTATTGCCCGAGGTTTGAGTACCTTGAATGGAATTAACCTCGATGGAAACCTTGGGAGTCGAAGGAGTAGTGGTGGCAGTCCAAGTTTGCTTGGCAGGTTTTGTTGCTGACGGGGACTATATTGAACCAACAATCCCATCAACAAGTACTTCTGCTAGTGGCTTTGCGGGATCAGTGCTTGGGCGAGGAGCTTGAGGAATCAAGTCATAAAGAGTTTCGGACTGGGAATAGACCAAGTCTAGATACTGGGCTCGACTAATAGCCTACTCTTCAGTAACGACACTGCCCATGGCCACATCTTCGGCAATTGGAGGCAACAAAGATTTGGTAAACCAATCAGCTAATAAATGATCTAGAATAGGGGCCTTAATAATCCTTCTCTGCCTTCTCCACTCATGGATATGATCGGATAGGTGGGTGGAGGTGTTCTGTCATAGAGAAGTTAAGAGATCGGTACATGTTTCATAATAAATAGGGATCTGAAAGTGTGTAAGAAACACGATTGCCAAGGAGCCAAAATCCACAAATGAATGTTGTGGCAGTTCAATGTACCACTTTGTGGCCATACCGGTCAAAGTTCATTGAAAGAGTCTTAAATGGACTGAATCATCCATAAGGGAGTTTGAAGAACACCATATATGGAATTTCATGACATGGTTTTTCAGATCATCTCCTTGCTTTCCATCGAACTTTGGAATGTCTAGTGGTAACTTTACTGGAATGGGAGGCCATGAGGGATTGTGTCGAATGGGGTCATTAATCAACTTGGACAAATCAGGAAAGTCCAAATTTGCTAAGAAAGGTAACTAATGGTTAGGTTGCATATACTTGTAATATTGATATGGCATATAATTACCAGTAGGACCATAAGTAGACTGATAGACGGGTTGTTATGATGAAGAATTACCAAAAAATCCACTCGCAGGGGGTTGATTTATGGGATCAGGACCTTTAGGACCACTAGGGCCTTCATGAGGAGGACCACCAGAACCTTCAGGACCACTAGGACCATTGGGACCACCAGGAGGTGGACCAGAAGAACCTCCAAGGCCGCTAGGAGGTAAACCTCCAAAGCCTCTAGAACCACTAGGAGGAGGGCCACCAGACCCTCCAGGCCCATTAGGGGGAAAGCCACCAGGCCCCCCAGAATCACCAGGACCATTAGGACCATAAGGACGAAACCCACCAGGCCCTCCCAGACCATTAGGCCCCCCAAGGGGAGGACCTACATGAGGCGGTCCTCCGGCACCTCCCGCAAATTTATGGGTATCCCCCCCATGGCTAGCATGTAGGACTAGTTAGGTTGCCCCCGTGGCGTAAAAGTATTACTAGGGTATGGAATTTTAGTATAAGGCATTCCTATAGGATTGGGTGGATAATTAATGTTACCTATAGGAATCTGATAACCATAACCCCAAGAGGTTTGACTAGTTACAGGTTGTGCCCCTAAGGGCTAACCTGAACTAGATGGGGTAGTAACAACATTAGTATGGGTGGGAGGGACATAAACTATAGATTTTTCTATACCATAGGTCTGTCCTTGACTAGATACAATTTCGGTTCCAGATAACATAAGTCGTGGCGGGGTTTCCCCCTGACACTAGAAGGTAATGACGAAACAGGAATTGAAGGTTGGGCCCCAGGTTCAGAAGACCTAGGAGGATTGGGAACAAACATAATATGGGAGGTGGTGGGGTTGGTAGTTTGACCTAGGTTGTGTGGTGTTACTATGCGATCTATAATCTATTCATTGGGTCTCATAGAATCAACAAGTGAATGATATCCCACGGGAACGACTATGGAACGTGATGGTGGTGTGCCCAATATTTCATCTATCTTTCTTTCAATCTCTTATGCATGGAGAATGACTATGTGGTATTGTATATGTTCTTCTTTAGTTGGAGAAACTTCTTCAGAAAAGTTTAAATGGGTGCCAAATGAAGCAATGGCCTGTCCTATAGAGGTATCCCAAAATGGAGCATTGGGACCGTAATCCGGATGGGTAATATCATCAACACAACCTTTTATGGGAGAATGGAATGAAGTATTACCCTGAGAATGTTGTTGGACCAAGGGAGGCAAGTGTGAAGGATAAGGTCCTCTGCTTTCCGCAACCACATTATCTCCCACTTGGGAGGTGGTAGCATCTCCTTGGTTGATAGCTTCCATTGGATTTTCTCCTAAACTAGGAACAAAATCAGGTGGAAAGCCCCGTACTCTTCTGGACTGTCTTAGTTCAGCCAGTTTGTACAGTTCCTATCTAACCTATGGTTTGAAAAACTAGAAAACACACCAAAATTTCCCTACTCAAGCTATAGGTCTGACAAGCAAAACTTAAATGACAGGAGGAGTTCAGATAGTCAGGTCTCTCACCAGGATTGTCAAGAAGGTGCCACTCGTGATATACCTTGAGGGTGCATGCATAGTAATCTCCCCGAATGCTATTTTCAGTGTATGGCTCCAAGCAAGATGGCCAAAGGGCTTTCCTCAGATGGATAAGGTATCCTAGTGGGGTCTCCCGATATACACAAGGTAGGTGGGAGCTCAAATCAGTAGTAGTGTTGTCTAATGCATAACCATACACAAGGGGCCTTCCGATATACAATTGAGTACATGAAGTACCTTTCTATATACCTCAAGGGTACGTGAAAGGACATTCGATATACCGACGGTACGTGGAAGAACCACGCGAGTCCCGGGATGTAATGCAGACAAATAACAATAGCTCCTACACTTAACGATGCTCGAACACGTCTCTAACCTATCACTCAAATTGATATGTAAATTTTAACCTATAACTACCATTAATTTTAAAGTGGACGGTTAGGTGAATGCATGGAGTTTTGACAGAAAAAGTAAAATCATGCAATATGGATATGCAAATATTTCTCTTTACGGTTTAGTATGCCTACCTATGGGAGGGAAAGAGAGTATTTTCTTTTTCT
Source organism: Pseudotsuga menziesii (assembly GCA_001517045.1). Taxonomy (NCBI): domain Eukaryota; kingdom Viridiplantae; phylum Streptophyta; class Pinopsida; order Pinales; family Pinaceae; genus Pseudotsuga; species Pseudotsuga menziesii. The sequence goes on from LPNX010043483.1 coordinate 1,015,980, forward strand.
TCAAAACCAAACATATTCCCAAATGACAATATTGAACACAAAATCAAAGACAGACAACACTTTCCAAACTCATTTCTCTTTTCCAAAAGTTGTCAAAAAGGAAGGAGTCTCTTTTCTTAAAAGTAAAACAAGAAGCACACTATATGCATATGCATTCTATTTTTTTTCAATTTTTCTTAAAGCATAGACAGATCTAACTTAAAACTATAATATTTTTTATTTTGATGAGATAGTGTAAATGCAAAAGAGACAAAAGAACATAGAGAACCTGAAAGATTTTGAGGCCAATCAAAGATCCAATGTCTTAAGCTCACTAATGATAATGACCTAATCTCAGTCAAAAAATTTCTTTTTAAAACAAGAAAAAAGAAGTCTCCTATGGGAACAAAAAATGAAATCAAGATGCTAATTAAATGTTTTTCTTTTAGTCTATGTAATAGAAATAAAAGAGAGCTCTCTAATTGTGGAAATTGAACCCAGTGATAGAACAATTACACTCACAACAATTATCAATTGTACATGCAAAATCACTCACAAAAGAGACTGAATATGGAGCTGAACACTAAATTGTATTGAATCAGTGTATAATAGCCAACCCTGTAACATAATAGGATACCACAATAAATAATTACATAAGGGATTCGAATGCATGAGGAGGCAATTCGAATCTAGTCAAAAGCAGGCTTACTAAAATTAAGCAAATCCCCCATAGGTGCATAAAGCAGTTTCCAAAACAGTCAAGGAGCTCACGAATTGGAAAAAGTGCTTGGGAAAGATAAAATCTAATGGAAGTACAACTCATACATGCTTTTCATAGGAGAAAAGAGTGGAGTATGTGGAGGACAAAAAACTAGTTAACCTCACCTAGTCAAACTTTCCCAATTGCCTTAAAGCACTGAAAAAGCAGGCAATAAGGTAGAAAAAGCAGAAGGGCGCTAGGAAGGCCAGGAATAAAGTAGATTTGATTCCATGAGCTTTCCCAAGTGCTCCATGAGTCAAAATTAGCAATTTTTACCACTATGGATGTGTAGATGACAACTTGCATATGATGGAACATAGAAACTAGGCAAATAAGACAAAAATGGATTAATTAATGTCTAAGGTAGCTAAATATGGGTTGATTATTCTAACACCCCCCCTTAAGCCTGACTTATGAGTAATATATCAGAAAATTATAGGGCCTAGAAACAAGGCTTAGTCACCCTTTACATACTGCATGTCCATTTAACCAAGGAAAGAGGCAAAAACCCAGTGGAAAAATCCTCCCTTAAACATGGACTGTAAAACAAAATTTGGAAATATTGTCTTCACTCATGCTTCACAGCATGATCAGCAATACCCAGTAGTGATTTGAGATTGCTGAAGGTCTTCTCACAAAATTCTTTGGTGAAGATATCAGCTACTTGTTCTGAAGATGAACAGAAGAGTAGGTGAATGGTGCCATCATGCACAAGCTCTCTGATGTAGTGCATATGGATCTCAATGTGTTTGGTTCTCTACTTCTGAATTAGATCATTGTAGATTCGAATGGTACTTTGATTATCACAGTAGATAGTATTTGAGTATTCTGATTTGAAGCCACACTCTCCAAGTAACCCCTGCAACCATAAACATTGAGTTGCTGCATTTACAACTCCTCTGTACTCTGCTTCTATAGATGAGAGTGCAATGGCACTCTGTTTCTTGCTTGACCAGCTGATTGGCCCTTCTACAAGCATGAACACATATGCTGATGTGGACTTTCTATCTATGCTATCACCTGCCCAAGCACTGTCAGTAAACTCAATCAAATCAAGATCAGATTTAGCTTTATAGAAGATCCCATGTGTCCTTGTTCCCTGAACAAAGTTAAGGATCCTTTTGGCTGCTTTCCAATGGATCTCATGAGGCTGATCCATGTATCTAGAAGCCACACTTGCTGCATAATAAATATCAGGTCTAGTATGTGTAAGATACAACAAACATCCAATCAATTGCCTATACAGTGTATTGTTTACCATAGGTGAAGAATCAGCTTCTTCCAGCTTCACTCCTGAAAGGAAAGGAGTATTGCTTGGCTTGCAATCCTTCATTCTGAATTTGTTCAAAAAATACAAGGCATACTTGGACTGGTGCACCTTGATTTCAGCTTTGGTTTGAGCAATCTCAAGCCCCAAGAATTGGCTTAAGAGCCCCAAATCTGTCATGGAGAAGGCTTGGTTCATTGCACCCTTCAAGGAAGCAATCTCATCCTTTGAGCTTCCTGTAATGAGAAGGTCATCAACATATAACACAATGATAATTAATGAACCATTAATTAACTTCAAATAGACATTCGGATCTGATTTGCATCGAAAAAAATTCAGTGATAGCAAGAAGCTATCAATCTTGGCATACCAAGCCCTGGGGGCTTGCTTTAGCCCATACAATGACTTCCTCAAATTGCACACAAGAGATGGGTTATTAGAAAATCCTTGAGGCTGCTGCATGTATATCTCTTCAGTGAGATCTCCATTCAAGAAGGCACACTTTACATCCATGTGATGTACCTCCCATTGCTTTGAAGCTACAATGGCTAAGGCTAGCCTGATGGAGTCCATCTTTGCCACTGGTGCAAAGGTCTCATTGTAATCTATTCCATGAACCTGTGAGTATCCATTGGCTACCAATATGGCCTTGTACTTCAGAGGTCAACCATCAGCAGCAAATTTGGTCTTGTACACCCACTTACACTGAACTAGCTTCCTCCCTGGGGGAAGATCAACCAGCTCCCAAGTGTTGCTCTTCTGGAGTGAGTTCAACTCTTCCTTCATGGATGCTTTCCATATTGGATCTCCTACTACATATTCATATGTCTAAGGATCTGATTCCACCATCAGATAGCATTTCTCAGCAAACATAGGATCCTTCATGCACAGAGCACTCTCAAATTGAGATCTAGTCCTCCTAGGGTCATTAAGATTTCCAGCTAGCTCTCCTACTACATGAATGGTCTTGGATGCCCATTTTGGCCTTGTAGGGATTTTAGGATATGCAATAAACTCATCACTATTATACATATCAGAATCATCATGTTCAACAATCTCTTCACTTACTTTCAAAGGATCTGGTGGTGAAGAGGCTTCTCCAACTTCCACTGCTGCTAGGGGTTCTTCTTGAAACTGAACACACCTTTCAATGAAGGATTTGTTTGTGCTCAAATTTATCACCTTGTACCCTTTTGAATCTTCAGAGTATCCAACAAATAGACACTCTTGGCTTTGGGGCTGCAAAGCCTTTCTCTTTTCTGTTGGAATTCTAGCCCAAGCCTTTGAGCCAAAAATCCTGAAATGGGTCACATCTGGCTTGTGCCCACTCCATGCTTCAAAAGGAGTCATACCATCAAGATATTTATCAGGAACCCTATTCTGGATATAGGCTGCATAGTTTATAGCTTCGGACCAGTACTTTGGTGGCAAAGTTTTGGCCTCCATCATGCATGTTGCCATCTCCTTCAGTGATCTGTTCTTCCTCTCTGCAACACCATTCTGTTGTGGTGTGTAAGGGATAGAATGTTGCATCTGAATACCTACATCTACACAATATTGAATAAACTCAGACTTGACATACTCACCACCATTGTCAGATCTGAGGACCTTGAGTTTCCTCCCAGACTGGTTTTCAACCAAAGCCTTAAAGACTTTGAAGAGGCCAAAAACTTCAGACTTGTGTTTCAGGAAGTAAACCCAGCAATACCTGGAAAAGTCATCTATGAAAGTCAATGCATATTTGGCCTGACTCATGGACATATGAGGGAATGGGACAGAAATATCACTGTGGATCAACTCAAGGGGTGCAGAGGTTCTCTCATGACTAGCTCTCTCAAATTTATTCTCTGGGTGTTTTCCTAGGATACAACCTTGGCAGACTCCTTTGGAAAATTTTATCTTTGGTAACCCTATGACCATCTCTTTTTCACTAAGATCAGAAAGATACTTGTAATTTAGGTGGCCAAATATTTCATGCCAAATCTTGCTTTCCTCATTAGCATGAATCAGAAGAGCAGAGGGGTTTGAGTAGGGTAGGAAGTGTGAGAACATGTATACCTTCGAAGTATGATTTGCAAGTCCTTTTGCAATGACTTTACCACTTGAGATCTCTGTGATCTCAACTTCATCAGGGGAGAATATGACCTTCTTTGGAGACCCAGTGTGAGTCATCTGATACACTGATAAGAGGTTGGAGGCAATACCAAGAACATACAACACATTGCTGAACTGACCATGATCAAGATCAATCCTCCCTTTGCCCAAACTTTCAGTGAGAGAGTCATCTCCCATTACTATTGGTGGACCTTTTGACATGTCAAGTGAGGAGAATGCCTCCTTGGTCGAAACCATGTGTCTTGAATCTCCAGAATCAATGATGAAATTAGGTGAGCTTGATGTGCTAGCAACCAATGCATGAACTCTCTCTCTGTCTTCTGAACTTGATCCTCCTTCTCTCTTCTTTGAGCTGTCTGGAAGGGAGATGCCATTCTTCTCCAAGAGTTGGGTCAGCATGTCTATTTGCTTCTTCAGGCAGGAGCTCTCAGTATGATTGCCCTTACTACAGTATGTGCACTTGCTCATTTCTCCTTTATTTTTCTTCTTCTGGTAGTTCTTCTTGGAACCTTGAGGCTCCTCCGTAGACTTGTTCTTGTCTCTCTTTTGTTCAGGTGGCTTTTTAGATTTCTTTTTGCTTTTTGAATCCACCCTTGAATCTCCAGCAACCAGAGCTTGGTATTTGGATGGTTTGATGGTGCCCATCATCACCAGTTTGTCTTGTTCTTGTGTGAGAGATTCCATGAAATCTGCAAGGCTATGCATCTTCCAGGTTCGAGCTGTCAACTTTGTGGCATAGAAGGTCAAAACAAACACTGAATAGTTAGGGCCAAGCTTCAATAGTGTGGCCAATACTAGCTGATCATCCTTCTTTTTGATCCCACATTGTTTTAGCTGCAAAACAAGTGCTTTCAACTTGGAGAAATAGAGTTGCAGGGATTCAAAGCTATTGGGACTCCGGGAGATCAGTTCATTCTTGATTTGATGTCCCCTCATCTCATCTGTCTTTCCAAAAAGATCAATAATATTCTCCCATACTTCATTCGGTGATGTCAATCCATCCAGATGGAAAAGGAGGTCTCTGGAAATACTCAGACACAAGAGACCATAGGCCTCATCCCTCCTATTGTGCCATTTTATCTTCTCTGCAGCTACATTGGGCTCTCCTTATGTTGCCATAGTCACTCTGTAGAGGCCTTTCGCTCTCAACAGTATCTCCATCTCTGATTTCCATTCAAAGAAGTTGAAGGGAGTCAAGATGATCTTCTGAGATTGATCCATAGCTCAGAAATTGTCCTGGCTGTCAGTAGAAGGTTCCCAGTCACTGATGTTGAACCTACAAAACAAATTGGAAGGAAATAAATTGATCTACAAAGGCTCTGATACCATGTGGAAATGGAACCTAGTGATAGAACAATTACACTCACAACAATTATCAATTGTACATGCAAAATCACTCACAAAAGAGACTAAATATGGAGCTGAACACTAAACTGTATTGAATCAGTGTACAATAGCCAACCCTGTAACATCATAGGCTACCACAATAAATAATTACATAATGGATTTGAATGCATGAGGAGGCAATTCAAATCTAGTCAAAAGCAGGCTTACTAAAATTAAGCAAATCCCCCATAGGTGCATAAAGCAGTTTCCAAAACAGTCGAGCTCACGAATTGGAAAAAGCACTTGGGAAAGATAAATGGTAATGGAAGGAAAACTCATACATGCTTTTCATAGGAGAAAAGAGTGGAGGATGTGGAGGACAAAAAACTAGTTAACCTCACCTAGTCAAACTTTCCCAATTGCCTTAAAGCACTGAAAAAGCAGGCAATAAAGCAGAAAAAGCAGAAGGGCACTAGGAAGGACAGGAATAAATCAGATTTGATTCCATGAGCTTTCCCAATGCTCCATGAGTCAAAATTAGCAAGTTTGACCACTATGGATGTGTAGATGACAATTTGCATATGATGGAACATAGAAACTAGGCAAATAAGAAAAAAATGGATTAATTAATGTCTAAGGTAGCTAACTATGGGTTGATTATTCTAACACTAACACCTAAGCTTTTGAAAAAACAATCCTTTCACAAATACAACCAACAAGCACAAAAGAAGACGGACAATCAACAAGCCTAATTTAGCTTCTGGATTCTTCAAACAAACCAATATTTCACCACAAAATTTCAAACCACAAGCATCAGATTCTAACATACAAGCCTGACAGTACAGGGCTGAAAGCAAATCAACTCAATTTTTTTTCAAAAAATGAGAAAACAGTGGTCTTGGAATAAGGCCTACCTGACCTCGCATTGGAGGGGTCTTGACAGAGCAGCTATAGCCTAGCACCACTTCTGGACAATAGGACTCAGGCGGTGGCACCACGTGCTACTAATTGTGTACATGCGGTGGCACCACTTTTCGCCAATAACATGAGAGTGGTTCCCTGCATAAATCCCAAACACAAAGGAGAATGACAGATCAAGTTAGAAAAAGATCATATCAAGGTAAAAACTAATAGATTAAGAATAAATGAGAGCATAAAAGGTCGAAATAATTCATATCTAGGCAGATCTTGAAGTTTCACACTAAAATACACTGAGTCAGATAGCATATCTGACTAAAGAGAGTTGGAGATGGAGCCTTGATTCGAATAAGAGCTTGAAGAAATGAGGAAGATCATATCAACTAATATATGTACTATTCCCCAACGGAGTTGCTAGATTTGTAACCAAGAATATTTCACCTTCTATGGACAGAAGTTGTTCCTCTGGTCTGAATGGTTCAGATCCTGAACAAATGAGTGAACGACAAAGGATGAAGACCCTCCCTAGATGTCATAGACACCTGGAATGCCGCTTCAATAGTGAACCTATGTACCTACAATCAGATCAAACACATCAAAGCTACCATAACATAATCTACTTATCCATGTTAGTGACTAAGGAATCCAACAACATTTACATGTGAAATCAAAACAACAGTAATGTGGAATAGAAATCAGCTTTGCATTAAGATGAATGGATAAGTTTACAACCAATTAAGCCTTAGTGTTGACATGCATCTCCATGAGGTAAACACTTCATCCCCATAATCTCTAACCTTTCTCTCTATGCTCTCCAATGGCTTGGGCCAAGTGGTAAATCCAACAGCATAACAATACCTCTATAGTTCTCCCCCTCAACCATGGACATGAGCTTGTATTTATAAGGCTCAATGGATAGGAATGGTTGAGAGATTTGTGGATGAGGTGGCCTCTAAGATCCTATGATGAGGGATCTCAATATCAATTGACCCACAATGATAGGGATAAGGGAGGACATGAGGCTCATTATCTAGAAGCCCTGAGAAACTTCTCTTTTTCCCATTTTACCCAGGGTACCTCTTTTCTCCTCTTATGACAGAGCGGTTCAGGTGAAAAAGACTTATGGACCAAGGGCCATAGGCAGTGGCACCACTTATGGAAAACAGACTAAAGGCGGTGCGAGCAAAGTACCGCTCATGGTTAACAGGAAAAGCTCGGTGCTGAGTATTTTTATGTAGAATTAACAAACAACATGGGTTTCCACTCCAAGTACTGGGATTACAAGAAAGTATGTAAGTCAAAGGTCTTATCACATGGTGGTGATAGGATTTTGGTATAACAGAGAGAGTCAGGTATTTTTGTTTTTAAATTTTTAAATTTTTATAAATTTTAATTATAAATATATATACATATGTAAATGAGTTTTTAATCCTTTTAAAATGTCAAAATACAGATATTGGACCAACTAGCCCTGCTGGGCATCCACGCATGTATGTGCATCCTGTGTTGGGAGAGGACCAGGGTTTGATTAGGGTTCTTGAGGGGAAGCTGGCCAGGCTTACCCAGAGAGTACCTACATTATGCATTGAGTATATCCATGTCGTCATGCAGGAGCTAGTGGTTGGTATACCACCTATCTGGATACACCTTATGAGGTGAGTAGTGAGAGCAGTACTTGTGTATGATGATGTCGTTGAGGATGATGCATTCGAGGAGGCTGAAGAATCCCAACAGCAGGGTGATCAGGGGGACCAGGGTGGAACATGTGACCAGGGTGGTCAATCTTAGACCTAGGAGCATTTTATGGACTTTGACCCATGTTTTGTATATTTTTTGTATATTATATAGTTATGACTGGATCTGAGGATCAGAAACTCAACCTATATATATGGAAATATATTCACACACACACACACACACACACACACATATATATTGCTGGTTTATTTACAAGTGTTGTATTATGTGTCTGCTATATATTTTTATGCAAAATGTGTTGTGCCAATCCAAGATATAATTAGCATACACATTAGTTAATGAATTTTGATTACTTGGAATATGATTGAATGTAATAAACTCAAAATTTCTTTCCAATAGCCTAACTTGCATAAACTGACGTAGTAAAATAGGGTTTCTCACCTGATAAGCTCGATTGAGATGGGAAACCACTAATTGAGAGTCAATTTGAACTTCCAGCTAAGTGATACCATGTGACAAAGCATCCCATAAAAGCTCAATGGCAGCCCTGTATTTGGCCACATTATTGGTAGCTAGACCTAAGCAAGCACCTCCAGAGGAAACTAGTTGTCCTAAGGGCAAGTAAATGACCCATGCAGCTGAAGCTAGATTACAAGTGTGGCGACTGGCACCATCAGCAAAACCTAGGAACCACTCAGAAGACATCTGTAACAACCAGTAGATGGTATAAAACAAAAACTGACAAACTATTGTACATAAAAATACATACAATAAAATACAGGAAAAAGCGATAAGCCTAAGCATAGTAATTTTTCAAGTAGAGCCCATTTCTAGGCTCAAGCAGCTTATTCCTTTCGAAATTTGTCAATTCATATGTGCCCTTCTTCAACACCTTTGATATGACATAAGGTCCTAACCACATAGACCTGAAATTTCTTGCCCCCAGGGGTTCTTTGTCTTGATCCCAGAGAAAAACAAGCTCCCCTTCTGAAAAAATCCGAGGCTTGACCGATTTATCGTATTGAATTTTTACCCTATTTTTATGAGCTTTGTTTGATGTCAGTGTGTCTCTATGTTGCTCATATAGATGTTCTAAATGTAATAAATGTTCTTCCATCTCAATCGTATCAGGTAACACATGAATAACAATCTTTAAGGATGGGGTTTCGCATTCGACCGGGGTGACTGCTTCCACTCAGTGAACGAGTTGGAAAGGAGAAAACCCTGTAGAAGTTTTCACATTGGTCCGATATTCCCAAAGTGCAGGATACAACATGATGTGCCAGTTGGAATGGGCTGCATTAATCTTACGTTTGAGAATAGTCTTAAAAGTTTTATTTACAGCCTCGACTTGACTATTTGCTTGAGGATAGAATGAAGATGAATGCTCTTGTCTAAACCCTAGCATATTGTTCAATTCAGTCATCATACTATTTTGGAAGTGAATTCCATGGTTAGTGACATTCTCTTTAGGGATACCGAATCGTGCGATAATTTGGTTGAAAATGAAAAAAGCTGTTGTTTTCCCTTCAGCTTTAAAGGTGGGCATTGCCTCTACCCACTTCATGAAATAATCAACAGTGACAATGATATGTTTGTGCCCCCTAGCTGAGACTGGGTTTCAAGTCATGTAATATAACCCCCACTTCGTGAAGGGTCCCACTGAGATGATGAGAAATAACGGAGAAGGATTTGACCGCATCTTTCTGGTGTAAAGCTGACAAGGATGACAACGCTTCACATTTTCCACACAATTTTTAAAGATCGTGGGCCGGAAATAACTGGCACGTAATATATTCTGGGCCATTGCTAACCCAGATAAATGACCCCCACATGCTTAACTCTGGGCATCATTTAGGACAATCTCTACTTCTTCGTGGGTAAGACATCAACAAAAAATGGAATCTACACCCCTACGGTATAAAGTATCTCCAATAATGAGGTAGTTCTTGGCATGTACATGTAATTTACGTTGTTCTTCCTGTGAGAATGTTGTAGGGTACTTCAAATTTTGGAGATAGATAATTATATCTCCGTACCAGGGGTCATAGGTGGAAATAAAAAAGATATGCTCATCTAGGAATGAGTCTTCTTCAATGGCTACATCTTCCTCTACTGAAAACACTGCAATGAGCTTAGCAAAAACTAAGGATTTCTTAGATTTGGTGGACTGGAAATCTAATTCAAACTCCTAAAGAATGACTATCCATTTGTTGAATTTGCCTCCAACTATCCATCGGGACAAAACATATTGAAAAGGATTAACATCCACCACTACCATCGTGGTCCTCAGTAAGATGTAGTGACGCAACCTATGAACAACATACACAACTACTAAGGCCAACTTCTCAACGTGGGAATACCTAAGTTTAGGGTCAGCTAAAGCACGTATGAGATGGTAGATGACATGCTCTTGGAGCTTATCATCTTCCTAGACTAGTACTACCCCTATGGTCGACTCAGATGCCACCAAATACAATATAAAATCCTGAGAGTAATATGGCGGGTGCAATAATGGTGCCGATAACAAAGCTTTTTTTAATGCCTCAAATGCCAGTTGTGCAATTTCATCCCATACAAATGGGGTGTCCTGTTTCAATAGGTGCATGAAACATTTAGTAATCTTGGAATAATTTACAATAAAACATTGAAGGAAGTTGGACTTCGCTTGTAGGATTTGAAGCTACCTGATAGAATGTGGAGGAGGAAGATTTACTATGGCCTCAACTTTCAAAGGATCCACCTGAATGCATTTATTAGAAACAATGAATCCGAGCAATCTCCCTGGCTCAACACAGAAAATGCACTTGAGGGGATTCAAGCGAATTTTGTAGTATCTGCATCGTTCAAAAATCAAACGCAAGTGATCTAGGTGATCGATCCTCTTACAAGAATGTGGTTGCAAATCATCAAGGTAGGGTTTGTCAATGGATTTAATGTCGTGAAAGGTGAAATTCATTGCCCATTGAAAGGTTTCCCCTGCTTTTTTCAATCCAAAGGGAATTTTCCTGTACACGAAGGTACCCTAATGACAAATAAAAGTTGTTTTATGTTGGTCTTCCAGTTTTATTTGGATTTGGTTATACCCAGAGAAACCATCCATAAACGAAAAGACTTCACTTCCCGCACAAGCATCAATAATTTGATCTATAAATGGCATGGGGTAGTTGTCCTTAAGATAGGATTTGTTTAGATATCGAAATTCAGTACAAATGTGTATAGTCACTTGCTTTTTGTCAATAGGAACAGGGTTGGATATCCATTCCATCAAATCTATGGGGTAAATGAAACCGACTTTCAGCAGTTTCTCAACTTCAGCCGACCACTTTATGCGGGTTGACAGGTCTCAACTTTTGTTGAATGGGTCTAGCATCTGGGTAAGTTTGGATTTCGTGCTCGACTATTGATGGATCAATGCTTGGAATGTCCTCATATGACCAAGAAAATACATCGCGGAATTCCTTAAACAAGGTTGTATAGATCGCAATCTCATCCGAAGAGCAGTTCGCCCCGATATGTACATTTTCCACAACGTTTGGATTCACAGAGATGTTGATAGGAATTGTAGCAGAAATGTTTGCCATATTCCCCTCAGCAAATATTCCTTCCCTTGGGAAGGGATTAATAGGTGCATCAACATCACCTTCCAGTCTCATATGGAACTCCTAGTTCTCAATATTGCTTAAATCTAGAAGAAAATAGGATCGATGGTGAAGATCTTCGTAGATCTTATCTTGTATGCACATGGCTTCCAGAATGGCTTCATCCAAAGGTAAAACCATATCTAAGCAATCTCTAGAATGTAAAGAGTTCTCTACCCAAGCCAGAAGATAGGCTTCTTTCATCTCCTCTAAGACTGTGAGAGGGACCGGAATGGGATCAACAGTGGTATGAACGATAGCTTGATAAGCTACTTCCACTGCTGATAAGGGAACTTTAGGTTCATGGTGGGAAGGAAGAAACCAAGGATCTATTCTATAAACAACCGTTGCTATAGACTTCCCCACATTAGTAGAACCTAGATAATTAGTCAGAGTTAGAATATCAAATGTTCCCATCAACGATGCATACATTCTAGCCCCTAAGCTCTCTGAAGCAAGTCTAACCTAGTCAAACAAAGGTACGGTGGACTCGTTAGTTTCCATGCGGCTTTTTTGAGTAAAACTGAGTTGGACAATGGTGACCAACTTCCCTTCGTTTGGAAACACTACCACCTAAAAAATGGCCAATGCAATAGCTGACATGGTGTAATTCCAACTTCTCCCAAAGAGCAAGTTATAATCCAAAGGTGCATCAATCACCTCTACCTCAGCAGACACTACTTTCCCTGCCAACTTAATTTCAAAAGCTAGTAGGATACCATGTGGACAAAATGAGCTTCTGTCGAAAGCAGTAAGTAGGGTGTTCGATGGAACCAGCTCTAGAGATCCAATATCTTTCCAACAAGACAAGGACATGACACATGTAGAAGCATCCTCGTTGACAACTTCCCTTCCAATGGTCTTTCCACCATGGATGACATCTATCGATAAGGCTACATGATATGGCAGGCGAATTTTGACATCAGACAACTTAAATTTTTCCATGAGGCTTGTTGAGTCCATACTGCCTAAGGCTGCTAAGAGTGCATCCCGCTAGGTAGGACAACTCTGTAACACCTCTAAAGCCGACATTGCACAAGGAGTCTAGGATAAATATTCAACTACAGAGTAGTTTGATGTAGCCCTAGCATTAAGGTTGTGAAAGGTTTTCTTGAAGACACCTTTCGGTATATTGGGCATAATTTTGGCAGGCTTTTCAATCGTGAGAGGTTTGGAAGTTTCACCTATTGACTTACTCTTCTCCGAAGCCTCTTTTTCATAGTTCTTGTTCCTAGTTTGTAGTAAAGTCTCGGATTGAACCATGTTGATATAATTGTGGTCAGGAGCATTTGGAGTGCCCCCTGCTACATTTGAAGCTGAAGCAAAATTCTATCCTTGGGGAAAATGATCCTTCAGGATAGTCAGTTGTTGGCGATTTAATAGCTTCTAAGCTTGTTCCATAAGCGGAAAAATATGGGTCGGGTGATCTTCATGGCACAACTTACATGGGAGATTAACCTTCTTCTTTTCTTTTTTCTCCCATCAGCATTGTTTTTGGATTTTTTCTTGTTTTGGTTTCCCTCACCCTTTTTCCCTTTCTTCTTTTTCCCATCAGGCTGTTGATTTCCCTTCTGAGAGGTTTGTGCAAAAAAAATTTCATTTTGGGGTGAGGGGGAAGCCTTTGCTTCCTCCACTGTAGAATGTTTGACAGACAACTGATGGAGCTATTTAGCCAAATATTCTACAATTGGAGAGTTCACAGAACCAACCACACCATCGGCATGGGGTCCAAGATTAGGTTTCTCTACATTGTACATTGGCCTCGGTGCCTCAAGGATAAATTCATATAAAATCCCAGACTGAGAATATATCAAATCTAGCTACTGGGACCTAAGGATAGCTTCTTCCTCATTGGTCACTCTCGAAGTAGATACATCCTTAGATATATATGGCAATAGGGATTTAAGGAACCATTCTAATAAGAACTCGGGAGGAATAGTGGCTTTGATAAGGCTCTTCCATCTTCTCCACTCTTGGATGTGATTAGAAATATGAGTGGACTTATCGTGCCGAAAGGTAGACAACAAGTCTATCCCAAAATGATATTGGACAAGAAGTTGGAAGTGGCTAAGAAATACATTGGCCAAGTCCTAAAAACTGTTGAACACAGCAGAAGGCAGTTCAATATACCATTTTGCTGTAGTACTAGTTAAATTCCTTTGGAACAGCCTCAACCAAACTAAATCTTCATTCAGTGAGTTTAAAGAGCACCACAAATGGAAAGTGGTGACATGAGCTCTTGGATCATCACCAACTTTTCCTTCAAATTTTGGGATATTCGAGGGCAGCTTGGTAGTAACGGGTGGCCAGGAGGAGTTATGTCTCACTGGATCATTCATTAGTTTCGAAAAATCGGGAAAATTTAACGTTGCCAGGAAAGGGAGCTTGGGTCTAACTAGAGCACTAAAAGTACTAGCTTGGGGATTAGAGGGACTTGCCCCCATATTCTCATATGTGAAGGTGGGGTTTCCCCCTACTGCTGATTGTGAAGTGGTTGGGATACTTTGGAAAGGATTCCATCCATAAGCCAGCAGATTGTTTATGTGCAGTGCAGTATATGAGGTTCTAGCTGCCCTGGTCAAAGCTGGGGTTTGGAATATAGGAGCAGGTATCCCTCCGCTGAAAAGCGAAAAAGGAGAGCTCGTGAATGGAGCTGAAACTGGAATTTGAAAACCTTCATCATAAGGATTAGGGTTTCTGAATTGCACCACTACATATGTGGGTGTTGGGCCTACGTATGGAGTGGATGGGGGAATGTACCCCCCATTCCAAGGAAAACCCTGGACAAAAGCCAAGGGTCCTATAGGACTACTCTGAGCAGTGTGTGCGAAGGAAGTAGGAACTGTAGGTACACTAGGAATCCCAGTGACCATACCACCAAAAGCACCTACTAAACTTGTGGGAGCCGGTGGTTGAACCACTTGGCTAGCTAGAGTTAATGGTGTAGTAGGTATACCTTTTCTAGGGGAGCCTACTGGGGGAGGTGGCACCCCTTCAACTGGAGCGGCTGAGGTGGAAGTAGAAGAACTTTCTCATGCAGTAGACATTATTCTACCCAAAGGGACACCAATCATGGGTGGATTGAAAGGACGAACCTGAACGATCACAGGATCGTTTAAATCAGTTAGAGGTGAATTAAAATTCCTTGCAAAATAATTAGCCTGCAATTATTCTATCTCAACTATGTTTAAATTAAAACAGTTTTTGCTAAGTTCTGGTTCACCTAGAACTTCACTAACTCTTATCGGTTCAAAAGAACCGTCCGTGTCCAATCTCCGCCTTTGAGGTGGAGGTGGAGGTTCCAATGTGATAAGCGAAGGAAGGTTTTGCAACCTTCATGACCTTCTGACATATTGGTTCTCCGCAATTGTAAATTTGACTCTTCACACCCTAAGGTCGGATAAAAACAAAGACAAACCATAGAGCAATCACTACAAAATTTCCTAAAGTCTCAACAATCACAAGGGGTATAAGATATTCTTTCTTGAAGAAAGTTAAGAGATAGTTTCTTAGCATCCTTGAAGAGGTTCTTAGGCACAAGCAGAGGAATCACCCAAGTCCCTCCTATACTTTCAACAAGGGTTACCTTCCAAGCTTGTCCAAGGTGAACCAGAAATAACCTTCTAGTTTACCTGTGTATAAACCCTAGATGTCCAAGAGACTAGAGGCTGCCTTAAATATATCAATAGTCCAAGGGGACAGTTGCAAGCCTGATTCGTACGCATGGGAAGGGTAGCAAAGCCTGAAACTCTATCTAGGACAGAATCCCCAGATGCGTAAAAACCTTGGTCTATGTTTTAACAAGGAATCAGAGGGTTATCTCCTCAGTCCAATGCCTCCACACGGCCTCGTGCTTAACTCCCATTTGAGAGGAGCTTCCCAAATGCTATCAACACACAGAAGGATTTACCTATCGATTGGCCGACTATGTCTGAATTTAAGTACTTATGGGGAGTTTACACTTCCTATCCCACAAGTCTAGCCTAAGCTAGTAGGTGTATGACCCTATAAAACAAAAATTACTAATAAATTTTAAATTATAGCGTTCATTTTAAGGGATGTTCTTAGTCATAGGGTAAGTGCCGTGAATGACTATGATATTATAGACTCGACAAGAAAAGTAAAAAAGGTGTATAAAATGAACTCCAAAGAAAATTATAATTTCTTAAAGCAATCTCTTTTTTTTTTTGTAAATATGAACTAATGAAATTGCAACTAGGAAAGAGAAAGCTAAGACTTAATTTTGTAATTTTTGATATTTTATTCAAAAACTGAAAAATAAAACTATCATATGCATTTCAAATGAAAATGTTTCCAATGCTTTTCTTTTCACTCTTTTCACTCTTCAAAATTACTATGCACCTAAATGAAAAAATTGTTGAGTATGCTTGAATAATCAGACTATATAAAGCAAGAAAAATGAAGTATAGTAGACTTATAAAAACCAAAAATCAACCACCTAAGGAAGAAACTTGGCAAACACCTAGCTTGGGAAGACACAATGAATGAAATCCACTGAAATCAATAAAAGGCAAGTGAAAAACCGAAACTACTTGGAAATAGTACGGGGCACAAGGTATATAAAACCCTGATACACAGCACTTGGACCTATCACCCAATAGGATAATCCACCTCTTATTGCTAAAAGAAAGAAAATTCAAACAACACAAACTCAAGGGCTTACTGAAAAGCACGAAGTATGGTTGATAGGAATTTCAAACCTACAATGAAGTGCCAGTACTAGAAGACCCCAAAGCAAGGAAAAATCCAAAAAAGACAGGGACAAGCAACCCTACCCAAAATTTTGCTGCTAAGGCATGTACACGACTGTATAATAGAACAACTCATGTACTGTATGCGACTGTTCAATACAACAACCCGCGTATACAAGCGTCTGTACGTCACTGTGTAGCACAGCAACCCACATACAGGACAAAAAAAATTCAAAAAAATAAAAATTATAAAGGTCTCTAAAATGCTACTGCATGTCCAAACCAAGACATAAAACCACACACTGAATCAGATAAAATACTGGGCAAGAATCTATAGGACTAACCCACAGCATGCTGGACTCCCCAGCGGAGTCGCCAGTTCTGTTGTTCAGGATTAAGCACCCTTGTAACCTAGGGTCTGGGGTTACCAACTTACTACTAAACCTTGCAGATAGTCAGCTTTAACAAAGAACAGAAAGGAAATAGGAAGAAAGTCTTGACTTACCTGATTACCGACGGTTGATCCAAGCTTGATCTTCTTCCATTCCTCTTCTCCCTAAAGCTTCCAGGGATGCACCTCCTTCACCTGCAAAGAGAAAATTCTCCAAGTAATATCTCATGCATGTATATATAAGAGGTTAGATAAACAATATGTCCAGTATATAATCAAATATATTCATTAACTATGATACATGAAAGAGACTCAACACAATGTTGGAAGAAGAATTCTCTTTATTAACAATCAATGAATGAGATAAGAGTACAACCCAGCTTCTGATACAAGGAATCCTCTGCAACCAAAGGACTCTGAGTTCTACTACTCCAAGACTTCTGAAGATATATCACCAGCATAACGTTTCTCTCCAATCTTGATTGATTAATGCCCTCCCCAAGGCCTCTATTTATACTTTGGGGAATATAGTGGTTTCGAAGGTTGGCGAGGTTGAAACAGTTGGGATAATTAATGATTAGGGCCCAACTAATCTCCATTAATCATGTTTTATATTTTTTAAGGGCAAATCAAGATGTACACGACTAGTGATATAGGAAACCTACATATGACATGCAAGTTGCTTAAAATAAGCCTGCGTACACTGATGTATGCGGGTTGCAATGCAGATAGTCATGTATAGTATGCAAGTTGCAATGGAGATAGTCATGTACGTACGCGAGTTGCAATGGAGATAGTCATGTATGCAACTCAACACTTAGAAAAATAATATGGCAAGTAGGTTCAAGGGTAAATGCATCCCAATTCATGCCCATCTATAGTGTTTTGGAAAACTTCAATCCTAAAATGTCCTTTTGTATACCAACATAATGAATGTCGACTCTTGGATGGAGAAGTGCCATTTGGGTTGATAACATGGGTGGCTTTACAAATCGTACGGTAAGGAATCAAGGAACTGAACTCTAGGAATATCAATATCATCATAAGAAGGAGTGGACGAAGTGACCAATATCAAGTCTTCCCATTGCAAACTAGCCTGAGGCCAATTATAAGTGAGGCCGAAGGTAATTTATGCCATTGATTCCATGACATCACGATCAAGGAGTGGTGTAGTTGGCACCTCCACATAAGAAAATTGTGTCATCATATCACTCGGCGATGGCACATGAGAGGGATTGACAGACCCTCACCAAGCTCCTTCACCCAGCTCGTTATAATGCCACCATCTAGCCTTTACCAGAGAGACAAATTAAGCAAATATTGGTGGAGAAAAAGGATGATAGATCGTCGTTCTAATAGGAATCCTGAGGGCCCTACTACTAGGCTTGCAATGATTGGTCCACTTGAGGATCCTATGATTCATTACTTACTGCCAACCGTTGGGTGTGGCGTAGGAGTTAGTTATTTCTATACCATTGCGTTACAACAACTCCAACCATCGGGTTAGATATTTTCATTTCATCTAGAGGGATTTTTTAACACCAGTACGTTCAACGGAAGGATGTGCACCACATTACAACTACCTTATGAGGCTAGTAAGGACAAGGTTTTCCTAATAAACTACAACACCCCCACAAAATAAGCACCTAAGGTCTCCAACCAGATGGGTATCCAGCCAAAGCCTCCATATAAGTCCTTAGACACCACCATCACAATATATAATATCCATTTCTAGGGATAGGTGGTTTGAACAGATGCTCATAGGGGGGAAGAAAGAAAATGAGATTTGTTTCATCATCATTACTGATTCATAATTCCAACTAGATAGAATGTGATGAATACCAAATACATATTGCGCAGGCACGCCCTAGAGGAAGTAGCTAGTCCTGGTGACTGAGCAGTGTAGGTGTATGGGAGCCTACAAGAATGACAAACACCTCAAAAGTATGTCGATAATAGGGAGGTCAGCTTGACATATGCAAACATAACAGTGCTCACAGGGCATGTAGAAGCTTCTAGACAGAGAGCCCAACTCAGAAGAAGTATAGACATTCCTGCCAGCTACAAGCACAGGTAGAGCCTATTTCTGGAATGTGGAGGAACATGAAGGGGCATAAGAAGAAAGGGTCGCGGGGCTAGTTCAAGCATGTATGTCAGAAAGCTCTCAAATGAAATAAATCTATTAGTACTGAAGCATCACTGTCAAAGCAATCAAGCCTGCATCTAGACGTCGCCATGTCATCTTGATCCAACATGCGTGATATATCGTATCGCCCATTTTGGTAGTAAAGGGTGGCGAATTTTCCACATAATGTAGTTTGTTAGGATTTTGATATGATTTCTCTGGGTTAATCCCATATTTTGTAACCAAATTTTGATACCCTGTTTCAGGATGTATCCTAGGGATAATTCATGCTATAAATAGAGCCTCTTGAGTGGAGGATAGGGGTTGGGCAGATTTTCATTTTTGAGGCCTTAGCGCTGGTTTTTGTAGTTCTGGAATCTGCAAACATTTTTTGGGAGCTTTAATGAATATATTTTTCTACTGATATGTGATTCATCACAGTGTTCGTGTTCAATGTGTTCTCTCTCTTTAATTCATTTTCCATATGTGTTATTTCTGCCAATACATTTCTAGATTAGTATGCCAGAATTCACTCTCAGCTAAGTGCTCCTGCATCAACAAATTGTATTTGTAATGTGATTTGTAAAAGCTGTGATAGAATTCATCCATTTATAGGTAATCTATTTCAATGGTTTCCCTCATTTTTTTATTCTGCTAAAGGTGTTGCGAGGGATTCATCCATCGATAGGTGCCCCTTGTCGTGATAGGATTTTCTATTTCTTCTCTCCACCACTTAAAAGATATTTCATTGAATGTTGCACTTACTTTGCCTCATAGTACAAGAGAGAAATCATTGTTTATTATCTAATGTAAGGTCCATGAATGTAGCAAACTATGACTCAATCTCCCAATGGTTTCAATATATGTTTGTCTTTAAACCCTTTATTTTGTAATTGTCCTATTACTAGCATAAATATAGTCTTCTGCGTGCATGTTTAAATATAAATGTGTATGTGAAGGTTACTGTGATAAGAGAGAGCCCTCTCTGACTGCCTTGGATAGAAGGAAGTCTAAAGCTAGTTTGAAATGGTTACCCATGTGAATTCCTAAAACAACCATAGGAAAATTACAGGGTGCTAATAGGAACCAAATGGAGGAGTGAGAAATCTGAGATCAGGCTTAACCCTAAGGCTAGAAACTAGAACCCAACTATTAATAGACTTAAAATTGGTTCTTTGTTCAAGGAGACAATACTTGCTTCCATAGTATAAAACATATTTGAATGAACTTTCCTTTCCTTCTTTCTTTTAAAGGTTTAACGAGTCCAAGAAAGAAAACTCAGAACCTTCTTCGTTGTTGGAAAGCTCGGAGAAGAGATAAAATAATGCTTGATAAATAATTGATCCGTGGATTTTACAATCCCAAATTAGTTGATGCTCGATGGATTTTTCACAATTTAAGATTCTAAAAACACCAAAGTAGACACTAGGGGGGAATTTTTTCATAAATTTAGTCTCCAAAGACTGAAAAAGTATAATACAATACAGAGGAGAACTTTCTTAGCTCAGTAGAACTAAGGTATTCCTTTTTTGTAGTTAGCCAGCGAGGTCTGAATGTAGAAATCCAGGCCTGCAGTAGATTAATTTCACTCACAGCTATTAACAATTGATCATGCAAAATTATCAACAATGGAGACTGAATATGGAGCTTGTAACACAAAATTATATTAACTGAGTGTACAATAGCCAACCCTGTAATAACATAGGCTGCTGAATATATAGAATACATGAGCAAATCAAATGCATAAGGAAGCATCCAAATCTAGCATAAAGCAGGCTTACCCAAAATAGGCAAATCCCCCATAGGTGTAAAAAGCTGATCCCAAATATATCAAGGACCCCACAAATTAGCAAGGGCGCATGGGCAAGCTAAAGAGTGGTCAAATGGCAGCTCATACATTCTTTTGCATGGAGGAAATAGTGGAGGATGAAAGGGTAATAAAACAGGTTCACCTCACCTAGTCTAGCTTTCCTTATGTGCTTTAAAAGCTGGAAAAGCAGTCAATAAAGAAGAAAAAGTAGAAGGGCGCCTAGGAGGCCAGGAATAAAGCAGATTTGATTCCCAGGACTTTCCAAAGCGCTCCATGAGTCAATAATGGCAATTTTGACC
>LPNX010043483.1:1037696-1144791 GCA_001517045.1 Pseudotsuga menziesii
CTATCCTTGTTCCCTGAACAAAGCTAAGGATCCTCTTTGCTGCTTTCCAATGGATCTCATGGGGCTGATCCATGAATCTAGAAGCAACACTGACTGCATAACAAAGATCAGGTCGAGTATGTGTCAAATACAATAAACATCCAATCAACTGTCTATACAAAGTGTTGTTTACCATCGGTGGAGAATCATCTTCCTCCAGCTTTACTCCTGAAAGGAAAGGAGTTTTTCTTTCTTTGCAATATTGCATTCTGAATTTGATCAGCAAATCCAAGGCATATTTGGACTGGTGCACCTTGATTCCAGCTTTGTTTTGAGCAATCTCAAGCCCCAGAAACTGACTTAAGAGCCCCAAACCTGTCGTGGAGAAGGCTTGGTTCATAGCTCCTTTTAGGGAAGCAATCTCAGCCTGTGAGCTTCCTGTAATGAGGAGGTCATCAACATATAACACAATGATCATTAATGAACCATTAGTTACCTTCAAATAGACATTCGAATCAGATTTGCACCGAACAAAATTCAGAGATAGCAAGAAGCTATCTATCTTGGCATACCAAGCCCTGGGGGCTTGCTTTAGCCCATACAATGACTTTCTCAACCTGCACACAAGAGAATGCTCAGTAGCAAAACCTTGGGGCTGCTGCATATATATCTCCTCAGTGAGATCACCATTCATAAATGCACACTTTACATCCATATGATGTACCTCCCATTGCCTTGATGCTGCAATGGCTAGAGCTAGCCTAATTGAATCCATCTTTGCCACTGGGGAAAAAGNATGCAATTAGCTACTTGCACATGGTGGGACTCATGGACTAGGCAAATAAGACAAAATAAATGAAATAATGTCTAAGTGGGTAAATACTATGGGTTGATTATTCTAACACTGAAAAAGGGGTAAACTATCACCGTATTGATGCTCCTTTGAAACAAAGCATAAATATTTTAGTTTAATGAGTGTGAAGGAAAGAAATATCACTCAGGACGTTCCATTCATTTGTGAGTATGGGGAAAGCAACACTAAAATCGATGCTTTTGTGTTGAAGTTTTAGTGAGCATGAAAATGGCATATAGATGCCCAAAATATTTTTCATGGTTTAAACCAAAGCACAAAAAATAAAAAGTAATATCAAATAGGTTTCTTTTTCATAAGTTTAGTCTCCCATGCTAGAGAAAGAGATAAACCTATACCTGGGAATACTCTTCTAGCCACAACGAACTAGAGTATTCTATTTTTGTAAGTGATCCACATGGTCCATAAAAGGGTTAAACTTATACCTATGTGGATGATCCCTCGATTCCTTTAATGAGTTTGAAAGAATAAGAAAACTCAAAAATCTAGTCATATTTATGGACTCAAACTAGAGCTTAAAGGTAGTTCCATACACCTTTCCCATAAAGTTTTAATGAGCCCAGAAAAATCAATTTGTGGCCTCCTTGTTGTTTTTAACAAGCACTAAGGAAACTAGAAGAATGCTCTAAATACGAGGAGACGATTTTCATAGTGTTATCTCCCAAAATCATTTATTTCGATAGTATGAAGAATTTAATTCACGCAATGCGGGATATGAATATCACTGAGTTTGAAAGGCTATATTTTTTATTTGGATGAAAATTTCACAAGTTGTAGCTTTCGGTGGCTTGGGAGAGGATTGGAACATCTCATTAGCTACCGAAAGTTGGAAGATAAATAATAGGTGGAAAACCCCTTCGATGGTTATACGTATTGCTAAATTTTTTACTGCCATCGAAACATTTTTAGAGAAGCAATCGGAGTTGTAGTCCTCTATTACGTCAATGTTTCATATTTTCAGTCCACTATAGCGCTACCACTATGGATAATCTAGTGTTTTGAAGTCCTGATAATTTTGTGGCTTGAAGTTCCAATCGCAAAGATAGTCGTTTAAAACTCCGACACTGCGGTAGCGTTCCGGTCTAAGGTGTTGATGGGATAATGGCTAGAGCTTCCAATTTCTGATCGTGAAGTTAGTGATTTAAAGCTCTGACACCGTGGAAGTGTTCGTGTCTAAGGCACAGATGGGATAGAGGCTAGAGCTTCCAATTTTCGATCGCAAAGCTAGTAGTTTAAAGCTCCGACACTGCGGCAGCGTTTTGGTCTAAGGTGCCGATGGGATAGCAGCTAGAGTTTCTGATTTCCGATCATGAAGCTAGTGGTTTAAAGCTCTGACACTGTGGTAGCATTCAAATAAGAGGTTTTGATGCATTAGTTATTACAGCTTCCAATCGTTGATAAGCTAGTGATGGAAAGCATCGATACGTTTAGGCTTGGAGTGCCGATGGGCTAGAGGACAAAACTTCTGATCACCAATGCATAAACCATCATGACGTTAGTCATTTGAGGGGCCGACACTGTGGTAGCATTGAGGCTTGGGGTGTCAATGGTTTAGAGGTCAGAGCTTCCAATCGGCAACTGCGGTGACAAGGTAGAAAATTTCGGCAGATTAAACAAGAAAGGTCACCGTCGAAACACTGGCTTTTGGCAGCAATTTTACACTAAACTAGCAGTGGTGATTATTAGCAACCACTTCAGTTATTAAATGTTCGCTTAGTGAACTAGATATTTGAAATAGATAGACAAATAGTTAGCTATGGTTTTAAACCCTAATCTGAAAAAACTATGACTTCTGAGTATTTTTTCTGAAAACAGATCGAAGTTTCAAGATCTGTCATTTTTTGTAGAAGGCTATAAAGCCCATGATCGATTTTATAATAAGGGTTCAACTTAATGGATTTATGAGCTGATAATGCTTTCAAGCTTCTCATTTTACTTATTCATGATATAAGCTCTTTTGTTGTGATCTGTTCAGCCATCATCTTTTTCTTTACTGTATTTATGCCTGAATGTGTATTTAGGTCATTTTCATATTGATTAAAAAGATGATTGTTGTCATCCTATTAGTTTATTAGTGCTATTTGATTCATAAATACCATCCTCATTAGTATTTATCCATTTATATGCATGTGTTTTCTATGTAAGTCTACCAGCCTGGTGAGTTCTCCATCCCTGCACCTTATTGTCGAACTTCTGAGCAATCGTAACTAAAAGCCTTGTAAACAAGTGAGTTTTATGCATTCCTTGAGAGTGGAAAGGTTATATAGGTCAACTGACTTGATCCATATCAAAAAACCCTAAAAACATTTTAAGTTACTAGGCATCCTCGAGCTACAACCTAGAGGAGTTTCCTGGAGTGATAACAAACTAGCGCCATTGCTGGGGAGAGGAGATTGAAGCTCAGCTTCCCTGGGAGACTACATAGATCCATGCTTTGATGATAGACAAATCTTGGACACTATTATGGTTGAAATCATCTATATGGCGACTCCATTGATATAAGGTGGCTTCAGAAAGACCAAGTACCAAAGAAAACCCAAAGGGGCCACCAGCAACACCTGTTGCAGATCCAGAAGAAATTTTGAGGAAAGCTAGGGCTTTACTAAGATAGACCAACAGTGCTACACAAAAAGCTACGTCAGGTATTTCAAGAAATATTTCTGCTATTATTTCTTCTGTTAAAACTCTTAATTCCCATGAATTTTTAGATACATCAGAAAAATCTAGGGGTTGGGCATCTTCAAGCACTGCTGCTTGTGAAGATCCAATCCCTAGTGACTCCACTGGGATAAGTATACCACCATCTTCTCAACAAGTATCTTCATCAGTGCTGCCTTCCACAACCCTATCCATACCCATTTCCAATATGGCTGCACCTCAATTGACCAACATGGAAAGGATCCTGGTAGCTAGGTATGCACCCCTAATTTTTCCAAATCCCCTCGCAGCCATGCCTACTGGGGATTATCTCAAGTATATGTCTAAGTTTACAGGGGAAGGGGATTTCACTGCTGAAGAACATCTAGAGGATTTTTACAGCTACGCTGAAAATATTAACATAGAACAAGAAGATGTATGGACTAGGGTTTATGTGCAAAGCCTAGATGACCAGGATAGGAAGTGGTTTAAGGAACTGCCTGTTGGATCAGTGGTAGGCATAGAGGCCCTAGATGACATTTTCCTAAAGCATTAGGGAGAAAGGAGGGACCACCTCTAATATATCACAGAATTCAACAACCTGAAAAGAGAAAATGGGGAGTCTGTCTCAAACTTTACCAAGAGATTCAACAATATGTATAGTAAAATCCCTACCAAAATTAAGCCCACTGATACCTCAGCTAGGATAACTTATGCAAATTCCTTTGAATCTGACTTCTACTTACTTCTTAGAGAAAGGATATCTGCTTCCTTATCACTCATGCAGGATGCTGCCCTAGAGGTAGAGTCAAACATTATGGCATCTCAGAAGGTCAAAGGGAGGATAGACAGGAAAAAGTAGCCAATAGACTATAGTGGGGCTTCGGCATCAGAGAACAAGATTGACAAAATGACCAAATTGTTAGATAACCTGACTGCTGAAATGTCTAAATTGAAGGACCAAGGACAACTTCCTATGAGGGGTAAAGGGCCAAGTGACTTGGCTCCTCGAAACCCAAATTTTGTTCCTTATAGAAGAGGAAACCCCCCAGTTCAGATTCTCAGAAGGGAGAGAAATAAAGGGGAAGATCAGAGGATAAGAGATCCATTTCAAAATGTTGTATTAGAAGAAGAGCCATATTTCATTGAAGAAGAAGGAGAAGCTGAAGACAATATCCACTGCATGGAGGATGAGGTGGACTATTATTTTTTGACACAGGCAGAATATGAGGAAGCCCTGATTGATGAGCAGATCACTGAAGAGACTATCTATCAGGATGATAGTCAAGGAGGTTACAAAATTAGGTCTAGGCTGGTTTCTCCCATCAAGAAGAATGTTGCACCTGTCAAGCAACCTGCTACACCAGATAGAAAGGTTTTTGTTTTACCAAAGAAGGGGTCTATCCCATCCAAAGCATTGTAGAAACCAGCACCTTTAGCCACAGTTGATCAAGTCCAACTCAAACCTACAGCTCATGAGGTAAGGTTTCCAGATAGGCTGCATTATTCTTTCAACCTCGAGTCTGAAATTCAAAAATTGAAAATCCCCTTCTCTTTAATTGAGCTAATGAAGAATGATGCATTCAAAACCTCCATTCTGAATTCCCTTCAGCCCAAGGTGGACATTGACACCGACTTTGTGAACCTGCAAGATGACAAGCCTGTTGTAACCTTGGTCCCCATGATCGAAGACCTAAAGGACTCCTGCCCTCCATTCTATATATCCTTGAACATCCATGATAAAATCCTCCATAATTGTCTACTGGATTCAGTAGCCTCTTATAACCTAATGCCAAAGGCTGTGATGGATGACATTAGCCTTAGCATCACCAAGCCCTACCATGATTTATTCTCCTTTGACTCCAGGAAGGTCAATTGCTTGGGCCTCATCAAACACCTTGTTGTAAACTTAACTTAGCTACCTTCGAAAAGCGTAATGATGGACATTGTAGTGGTTGATATTCCTCCAAAATTCGGCCTCTTGTTGTCTCGGTCATGGAGAAAAAGACTAGGAAGAACCCTTCAGATGGATCTCACATATGCCACCATTCCCATGTTTGGAGGGGAGACTAAGAGGATGTATAAGGAAAATAATCTAGCATACATTATAAGCAAGGAGAGCCACTCAGTGAATCACCCCATCTACGCGGTGGACATTGATTTTGTGTCTTGCATTTTTCAAATAGATAATAATCAACAGACATCAATTCATCTCACTAAGCCCACCCATCGGCAGCTCAAAGAAGTAACAACAACGATCTGGACCATGTATTTTGATGCAGCTAGTGCTCAAAGCTCAGTATGCACGGGTGTAGTATTGATCTCCCCATTTAAGGAAAACATTCACCTGTCTTATAAGCTTGATTTCAAAACCATGAACAATGTAGCAGAATATGAATCCTTGCTGCTAAGAGTTAAAGTTTCCAAGGATATGGGGATCATGTGCATGAAGATTTTTGGAGATGAATACCTCATCATATAGCAGGTCAATAACACTTTTCAGACAAAAAATATCAGATTGAAGGCCTACAGGGATGAGGTATGGAAAATCAGAGACTCCTTTATGTTTTTTGAACTGTCATATATTCCTAGGGCTTTGAATCACCTGGTTGATTCCCTAGACGTATCTGCAAGTCTGTTTGTTCCTCCTTTACCCCCTAAGCTCAATTATGATGTCCAAGTCAAGTACATACCCTCTCTGCCAGACAATGTAAAATTTTGGAGGGTGTTTGGGAATGATGAGGTGCTTAGTAAATTCCTTCAGTTAGTAGATGAATTCTTTGACATACACATAGACCAGGAAAACCTTAACATGGAGGAATCCAAATAGATCAAGTTAAAAGATAAAGTGATTGAGCAGAATATTGCCCAATTTCCTAGCAACTACATACCCCAAGGTCTAGTACCACTAAAGAACTTTTTGATCACAATGACATCCCTCTCAAGCCTGCCAAAAAGGAGCTAGACCCTGCTATCCAAGAGCAAAACATAGGTAGTCAAATCCATCCTAAACTGATATATCTTTCCATGGGCTTAGATGTTGATTAGAAGTCTAAATTTTGTAGCTTGATAAAAGAGTTTGCTGATGTTTTTTCCTGGGAGTATAGTGACCTAAAAATTTATGACACCAATATCATGCAGCACATAATTCCTTTGTAGAAGGACACCGTTCCTTTCAAATATAAGCTAAGACCCATCAGCCCTCTCCTATTACCAGTGATTGAAAAAGAGATCCACAAGCTCCTTAAAGCCAAGATCATAGTTCCCCTCAGATATTCCAAGTTGATTGCAAACCTGGTAGTGGTAAGAAAGAAAAATGGAGAAACTAGGTTGTGTGTGGATTTTAGAAACCTAAACAAGTGTTCCAAGAAGGACAACTATCCACTACCCAAGATGGAACACCTATTGCAGAAAGTCTCAGGGGCTAGAGTTATGTCCTTCCTTGATGGCTTCTCTGGATACAACCAAGTTGCCGTGCACCCTGATGACCAAGAGAAGACTGCCTTTACCACCCCTTGGGGCACCTTCATGTATGCTAAAATTCCATTTGGGCTAATGAATGCTGGGGATACTTTTCAAAGAGCCATGGACTTAGCTTTTGTAGGGCTAAAAGATAAATTTGTGCTGATATATTTGGATTACTTAACAGTTTACTCTCACAGCCATCATGACCACTTGCAGCATTTAAGGAAGGTATTTCTGAAGTGCAGAAAGTATGGAATATCACTGAACCCCAAGAAGTCCCAGTTTGCACTCAATGAAGGAAAGCTCTTAGGCCACATAGTCTCAGCTGAAGGTGTAAAAATTGATCCGGTGAGGGTGGAAGCAATTCAGCAGCTATCAATACCAAGGTCAAAAAGAGACATTCAGTCCTTTTTAGGCAAGATAAAATTTGTCAAGAGATTCATTCCTAATTTATCTGAGCTGGTAAAGCACATAATAGTCATACTAAAAAAGGATGCAAAAAATAAAGTGGACTGACTAGGCAAGAAACTCTTTTGAAGACATTAAGAAAGCCATCATGGGGGCCCCAACCCTGATTAGTCCCGACTACACCAAGGGTTTTTACATTTTCTCTTTTGCATCTTATGACACAGTGGAAACTATACTATTACAAAATAATTATGAAGGTCTTGATCATCCAATTGCTTTCTTCAGCAGAACCCTGAGAGATGCTGAGCTGAAGTATGACCCAATTGAGAAGTAGGCTTATGCTCTCATAAAATCTTTGAAGACTTTCAGAATCTACATTCTCCATGCAAATGTCATTTCATATGTCCCTTCAGCTGCTGTGAAGGATGTTTTGACTCAACTTGACATTGATGGGAAGAGAGCTAAGTGGATTTCCAAACTCATTTAATTTGATGTAGAGGTGAAACCCATCAAGCTGGTAAAGGGATTAGGTATGGCCAAACACATGGCCAAAGAAAACTGTGAACTAATGGGAATAAATTTCACATGTGTCAAATCAGCAAAGGTGTAGACTGTGCTAGCAGTTGAAACAAAAGTAAATCAAGATCAGAATAACAGTCCATCAGTAGCTAAGAACATATCTTCATGTGAGTGGTACTCAAGTATCATTCCATTTTTGCAAAAATTAGAAGTTTCTCTTGATCTCACTCCTAACCAAG
The DNA here is from genome assembly GCA_001517045.1 of Pseudotsuga menziesii. Lineage (NCBI taxonomy): Eukaryota > Viridiplantae > Streptophyta > Pinopsida > Pinales > Pinaceae > Pseudotsuga > Pseudotsuga menziesii. Next base: position 1,045,815 of record LPNX010043483.1, read on the forward strand.
CATGGGCTCTTAAGTTCAAATCTATTAATTTTTGCATAATTGACAAGCTGCTATACTAGAGGGATCAGTTTGGAATTTTGTTAAGGTGTCTAGATAAAGAGGAAGCAGAGCAGGTCATGCATCACTTTCATTCCAGTACATGTGGAGGCCACCACTTCTGGAAAACCACAGCCCATAAGATCTTAAGAGCAGGATACTATTGGCCAGTCCTCTTTGCTAATGTATGCATTTTTGTAAGGGCTTGTGACCAATGTCAAAGATTTATAGGGAAGTAGCAGCTCAAATCCTTGCCCCTTAGGCCTGTTACAATGAATGGACCTTTCCATCAATGGGGTATGGATTTCATAGGTGAAATAAATCCATCTTCCAGTGGACAGCATAAATGGATCTTAGTAGCCACTGACTACTTTACCAAATGGATAGAAGCAGTACCCACCAGAAATGCCACTCATCAAGTCATCATGAGATTTTTATATGAGAACATCTTTAGCAGGTTTGGTTGCCTAGTAAGGTTATTAAACTATAATGCACTAGATTTTAAGGCTAGGACATTAGTTAAAATGTGTGAATCAATGGGTATTCAACTGGTGCACTCCACATCCTATTACCCACAAGGAAATGGCCTAGCTGAGTCAGCCAACAAAATCTTAGTCAAAATCATCAAGAAACTACTAGAGACAAATCAGAAAAGTTGGGAATCAAAGCTTAAGTTTGCTTTATGGGATGATAGGGTAACAGAAAAAAGATCCATAGGGACTTCTCCATTCAAGCTAGTTTATGGCACTGAGGCCATCTTTCCTATCCATGTCATCCTCCCAGTGAAAAAGTTCTTTCAGGAAGATGAAGATGAACCAAATGATATGATGAGAAGGATGATGTATTTAGTGGAGTTACAGCAGATCAAGGAGAAATTTGTAGGAAAATCAGAGGCTCATCAACAGAGGATAAAGGGCATGCTTGACAAAAGAGCAAAGGCAGAAAACTTCTAGGTCAGAGATTGGGTCCTCAAGTGGGATGCTGTCAGACAGGACAAGGGGAAACATGGAAAATTTGACTCTTTGTGGATTGGCCCTTTTGTGATAGCCCAGGTAGATAATAATAACACCTTCAAATTGCAGAGTCTAGAAGGTGAAGAGGTATTTGATGGCCCAGTAAATTGGCGGTTCTTGAAGCTCTATTTTATTTGAGGCTCTGAGGCCTTGTGATTATAAATTAGTATATAGTAGTGTTGCTGCTACAACTTTTCTCCCCAAATCTCTTAAATTTTGGGACCCCTCCTTTCCATTTAAAGCTGCTCTGATTCCGTTTGATCCATGAAGGTTTGGTCTTGCTTTAGCTTTGTTGGATTCTAATGATTATTTTGCGGCCTATTTCCAAAGGATGCATGTTTTTAGATTTTTTTGTTGGTTGCAGAATCGAATGTGGCCTGCTAGCCAGAAACCCGTCTGATCAGTTGCCCATTGTCTCTGAGGTGAATCAGCTGGACCGTTGATGTTTTGGGTTTTCCATTACTTAGATTTTTTGGGTGTCTTTTATGTTGAATCGGAGGCTGTAATCTTTGTCTCGTCCGCCGTTGCGGCGCTCAAAGCGGTCTAGCTGCCGAAATGTGAAGCGATCCGCTCCCCGATGTCCATCGTGTGACTTCATCTTTTCATCATCCACCGTTGCGGCCAGGAAATCCATCTCGCATCCGACGTCAAAGCCTGCTGACTTCCGACTTAATTTTTCTCGCCCTTTCCATCGCATGCTTGAAGTCTTTACCCATCCGCCATTGTGGCCGGGAAAGTGGTTTAGCATCCGATGCCCAAACCTTTCCTCTTGTTGATTTGTAATCATCCCGCCCAAAAGGCTTAATCCAGCCTCTTGTTGATTTTAGAGAAGCACCCAGTCATTTCCTGTGGAGTGGTATTTTCAGTTCGCATTATTTTTGTAGTTATGATTTCCAATGAATGGCTCTCGTTGTTGATTACAGGTGAAATCCTAGAAAATGATGAAACTACCACGGCAAGAAGGGAAGTGGACTGTTGATGGTGGTATGACCAAAACCACTTCGAAGACAACAAAAGAGCGAGTCCAAAGGATACAACAGTTACTTAACCAATCATGAGTATGCAAGAAGAGACAGAACCGAAGGATATGAAGCGTTGGGGAACGGAAAAGTCATACGTGGGGGGACAGCCCAGACGATGGGGGGTCTATAGTTAAATAGGGGGATAGAGAACTGAGGGAGGGATTTTTCCCTAGAAAATTTTGTAATGTTTACTTGTAAGAGGAACTACTTCGTTTTGCAAAGGAAACTGCAATTTTTCCTGCTGGAGAGAGTGAAATGTGGAATGTATCAATGCGACTCAATGAATAATGTTGAAGAGGAACTATTTCGTTTTCAGCTATGTTTCATTTACTGTGAGAGTGTTTAATTTCTTGAACCTATGTTCTTGTTAAATGTTCTTCAGTATCTTCAGGATTTCTTCCACTGTGAGTAATAAATGTTGTTCGTAAAATAATCGGCTATCTGGTTGTTTAAATATCTGTAATTGTTCATGTGTTTTGAATGAAGTATCAGCTGTCTGTAATTGTTCATAATGCATGTAAGAAAGGTATTACTCACTAACGAATGATAACCTTGCTCCCTTGGGATAGATTAGATAGTTAAGTTATTTCTTATTGTATGTGATTTGGCTACGTGTGAGTCTAAGACGAGAGGTAAGAACCTACGCATCACATTGTGACAGCTCATTGCATTCTGATCACCTTGCATTTAGTTAGGCACTTGCATTTCATCTTCTAAGTCAAAAATACAAAAAAAACTCGGTGGACTGGGCCGCAACCGGTAAATCTTTGTTTTTTTTTTTTTTGTTACCTTGACCTACGGTAGCCAGACCGCAAACCGAACGGATTCCGTACACCAAACAGTCAATGGGCTAGTTGGGAACGTTGATTGGGGAGAATCCTTTACTGTTGTCTCCTGCGATTTTCCAGGCCCCAACAATTTTGGCGCTAGAAGGAGGGCCGCCAGTGCATGGCTAGCCGAGGAAACCCGTTTTCCCGAGAATTTTCCACAGGTGATAGTTTCGAAAGAATTGGGTTCCATAATTCAATCCCAGAAGAAAACAGAGAACATCTATATGCTGTTGGTAACGAAGTGGTTAATGACCTAAGAAGACACACCCGGGCGTATGTAAAGAAGCTTGGAGGGTTTCCAATTATCCCTGACTTACCTAGAAGAGAATACAAGAAGAAAGACCGTCCTATAGCAGAAGATTCAGTATTGGTTGGAGACTGGGAAGAACTTGTAGAGACTTCTCTGCAGGAGGTTGAATTACCTTTGAACCAAGAAGGCCCATATACCCCTTACAGTTCTCCTGCTCAAACTCCTGTTGGTTCACCCCCTCACTCTCCACCCCGACTCATGGCTAGCGTAAATGAAAACCAACCCCCCAACCCACCAAATCCACCACCTGCATGGAGAGCCAGATCACCTCTAAATCTAACACCTCCATTACATGACTTACCCCAATCCTTCGAAAAATTGCTGCCTAAATTTGACCTCAATGAGAATATCCTAGTGGATGATCATCTCCAGAGTTTCTACTTGGCAATAGAAGGTTTAAGGGCTGGGGAGCATGAAGATGTAGTATGTCGACTTTTCCCGCATACACTTAAAGGAGCTGCAGCTTCATGGTATTTTGGGTTTCCTTCTAACTTGATTCCGGACTGGAACACCTTTGAGAGGATTTTTAGAAGTAAGTATGCGACCCAAAAGACTCATGTTGCCCTTATGAAAGGACTATGTGCATTGAAGAAAGAGAAAAAGGAAAAAGTGCACAGTTTCACACAAAGGTTTGCCGCATATCTTAAGAACTTCTCTGAAACAGATAATCCTTCAAACAAAGTACTGATTGAGTACTATACTTCAGCTTTGGGTCCTGACTTGGCCATGTTTGCGAAAGGTAGGGCCAAGCCTAATCTGACAGAGACCTATGAAGAGGCAGAAGTGGTGGAAGCAGAAAGAGAAAGTATTGAAGATTATCCAGAACAATCAGGAGAGAAAGGTGCGGGGAGAAAAGCCTTATTGTTCGCTAATCCTAAGGAAGAAAAGTCGCCAGATCTAGAAATTATGGCCAAGATGATGCAGAAGCTCTCCAACAAGATCATAGATATGGAAAAAGAAAAGGAGGCACAAAGGTTTTATAAGCCATATTATAAGAAAAGAGAGGATAAGGATCATTCAAATCCTCCTCCTCACAATGCTGCGTCCATGAATCTAACAGAGGTCGGCATGGATAATTTCTGCACTTTCCACCAATAGCCACACTCTGAAAAAAATTGTCCACAATGGATAAACTCTATGACGTTGGTGATGAATCAACTGCTGGATTCTAGGTTAACAAAAGAGGGAGATGAAGAAAGAAAAGAAAATTCTGCCTCTACGTCTAATGAAGATCAGGAAAAGGAGACCTTGGCATTATGGAATTCAGTCTCAGTATTTGATGCTGAAGAAGGAAACACTCAGGGATACCAGGGCGTTATGGAGACCAACGTGACCACAAGAAGCCAAGGAACGGTTAAGGATGACAATCTTATTCTTCCTAAGATTAGAAGGCTGCAGAGAAATGTTAAGAAGAAGTTTCAAAATAAAGCCTTGGCTGATAAGATTCCAGAATTCATGATTACTAGCCAAAGTCCTAGACAGGATGATACAACAGCCAAGCCAAGTGAAGGAAATGCTGACAAACCACATTTAATTGGACAGCCGATGAATTACAACATTGTGGAGGATTTGAAAAAGGTAAAAGCGAATGTTCCACTATTTGAAATGTGCAAAGTGCCACATCAAAAAGAGAGATTGTTGAAAGCACTTGAAGCATCAGATGACAAGTTGCTCGCTGACAATCAACCTCGGGACGAAGAAGAAATTGGAGAAACAAATGTTGGAGGTGAGTCTAAAGATAAGAATCTACCTTTCCTCCTAACGTTTGAAATCTTTAATCATAACGTGCACAATTGTCTAGTAGATTCGGGGGCTTCCATTAATGTCATGCCCATATCAGTTTGTAAGAAGATAAATGGGCAGCCAAAGCCAACCACGTGGAGGGTGGTTTAGTTGGATAGGACAAATGTTAAGGTAATTGGTGAGATGAAAGACTTCCTAATCCGTCTGGCATCCAATGACAAATTATGCCAAGTTATTAACATCATAGTGGCTGATATACCAGACGCTTACAGTCTGGTCCTGAGTAGAGATTGGTCAGCCAAATTAAATGGATATTTCGCTTCAGATTGGTCGCACCTGTGGTTGCCATGCAAGGGGAGTCCAAACCAGATCAAGATTCTAAGAGAACCCCACATGAAGTACAATGTTACTCAACTGGATGAGAAGAATATACCTGTGGATTCTGTATTGGGAAATTATTTTCTTGAGTTGGAAGTAGGGAATTATCAAGCAGAAGAAGCCAGCAACCCATCTAATACCCAGCATGATCTCCTTCGATTCTTGCAGGCTGGCGAGATTGATTGTAAAATAGTAGACTTAGCAGTAGGAGTAGATTCATTTTCAGTAGTTAATGATTTTTGGACTTTATTTTTCGATGGCTCTAAGACATTAGAAGGGTCAGGGGCCGGCTGTGTCCTAATTGACCCAGAAAAGAATAAACATTTCCTTTCATGTAGATTAGAGTTTGAATGTACTAATAATACAGCTGAGTATGAAGCACTGGTGCAGGGACTCAAGAAAGCGATTGACTTGAAGGTAAGTAATTTAAAAGTTTTTGGGGATTCTTAAATTATTGTGAAACAAATCCGGAATCAAATCCACTGTGTTTTTCACCACTTAAAAGCTTACCAGAATGAGGTATGGGACCTTCTTAAATGTTTTAATGCATTCAACATTATTTCAATCCCAAGAATTAAAAACGCAGCAGCTGACTTATTAGCTACTTCGGCCGCTAGTCTTGTACCCTCAAATAATCGATGTACTGTTGAATTGATTTTCAGGCCTTCAGTACATGATATGATTACCAACCTGCGTGTGTTCGATGATGACCAGCAAATTATAGAATGTTTAACAAATGACGAGGTATTCAAAGGAGCGATTATTGATGATGAAGAACACCAGGCCGAGATGAAATTTGACAATTTCATCCCTAAAGGGGTCAGAACGTTAGAAAAGATGTTTGACTTGAATGAAAAGTTTAGGAGACCCGCTAATGTGAAGACTCATAGCTCAACTCTATAGTTCGAGCTAGTAAATTTGGGGACTGAAAGGGCACCTAAGTTCGTGAATCTCGGCAAAGGCTGTTTGCCGACAGAAAGAGACAAGTTTATCAGTCTATTTAAACAATACAAAGATGTCTTTGCCTGGACATACCAAGAGTTAAAAACATACGATACCAACATCATCAAGCACATTGTTCCCATCAAGGCGGGAGTCAAGCCATATCAGCAACCCTTAAGGAAAATGCATCCAAAACTGGAACCACTGATTCAGAGTGAGGTAAAGAAATTGTTGGATGCTAGAATCATTTTCAAAGTTAGACACTCTGAGTGGGTATCAAATCTGGTACCGGTTAGAAAGAAGTCAGGAGAAATCAGACTGTGTGTGGATTTCAGGAACTTGAACCACGCATCGAATAAAGATAACTATCCTGTGCCACCCATGGAGCAGCTGCTGCAAATGGTTTCAGGTTCTGAATTGTTTTAATTATTAGACGGGTTCTCTGGCTACAATCAATTGTTGGTAGCCAAAGAAGACAGATTAAAGACTACGTTCAGGACAAAATGGGGAACTTTTGCCTATAGAAGGATGCTCTTTGGACTGATTAATGTTGGAGCTAAATTTCAGAGAGCTATGGACATAGATTTCCGCGGACTAATTGGGCGAAGCACTTTGGTGTACCTTGATGACATTACAATATTCTCGAAGAAAAGAGGAGAGCACGCTTTTCACCTAAAGCAAATTTTCGAACGTTGTCAAAAATATGGCATCTCTCTCAATCCTATGAAGTGCGTGTTCATCGTCACTGAGGGCAAGTTAGTGGGGCACATAGTTTCAAAGAAGGGTATATCTATAGACCCAGAAAGAATTAAGGCCATTGAACGAATTCCCATGCCCCATAATAAAAAAGGAATGCAATCATTTATGGGAACCATAAATTTTGTACGAAGGTTCGTGCCTGATTTCGCTCAGACTGTTAAACCACTACAGCAGATGGTCAAACAAAATGCACAATTTAAGTGGACTGATATTGAGAAGGATGCTTTCAGCAAAATTAAAACTGCTGTTGCACACACTCCCTCCTTGAAAAGCACCGACTTTGATAAAGACTTTATTATGTATACATTTGCATCCGATGATTCGCTGGCAGCTGTACTCACGCAAAAGGAAAATGGGGGGGATGAATTCCCAATCGCCTTTATGAGTACTGGTCTGCAGGGGGCCGAGTTAAATTACCCGGCCATTGATAAGCAAGCTTATGCAGTATTTAAGGCAGTGAAGCAATTCAGGCCTTATATATTAAAGAATCGAACCAAGGTAATAGTTCCCTACCCAGCTGTAAGATCCCTTCTCATACAGAAAGAGTTAGGAGAAAGGAGGGGCAACTGGGTAACAGCTCTTCAAGAATACGACCTTGAGTTCAAGCCAGCCTCTATAGTCAAAGGTCAAGGGTTATGCAAATTAATGACTAAAAGTGGGAACAATGAAGAACAATCCTGGGAAGATGATGCCGAATTACATGTAATGGATGTATGCCCTTTGTTTACAGCTCCCAAGTCTTGGTATAGAGACCTTGTACATTAATTACAGTCAGGGATGCTTCCAGAACATTGGAATTCCATGCAGAGAAGAGCGTTGCATCTTAAATCAGCATCCTATCAAATTGTTGAAGGAATACTATTCAGAAAAAACTACGATGGAGTCCTTCTGAGATGCTTGGAGAAAGAAGATGCTAAGAAAGTAATGTCTGAATTGCACGATGGTCCGGATAGGGGACATTATTCAGGGGACACTACAGCCCACAAGGTCCTCAGAGCTGGTTATTACTGGCCTACACTCTTCAAGGATGCACACACACACACGTCAGAAAGTGTGATATTTTCCAAAGGTGTGGTGGAAGACAGCCTAAAGCAGCAGCGCCCCTAAAGCCTGTAATGATCACGGAACCATTTGAGCAATGGGGGCTAGACATTATTGGAGAAATAAAGCCAAATTCGTCCCTGCAGCACAAGTACATTCTTACTGCGACTGATTATTTCACTCGCTGGGTCGAAGCTATCCCACTGCGTAATATAAATGAAGACGAAGTCATCAGCTTCCTACAAGACCATATCATGACCAGGTTTGGAGTTCCAGTTTCGTTAGTATTTGATAATGCTAAATACTTTTCATCAATTAAATTGACTGTGTTTGCTCATGATAAAGGGATAAAATTGCATTATTCTGCTAATTACTATCCGCAAGGGAATGGTCTGGCTGAATCCTCTAATAAAAACCTCATTAGAATTCTGAAGAAGACTGTAATAGAAAACCAGAGGAGTTGGCACTCAGCCTTACCAAATGCCCTTTGGGCTGATAGAGTCACCCCCAAGTCTGCAATTGGAGTGTCCCCATATACCCTTGTCTACGGTAAAGAGGCCGTCCTTCCTCCCAATATCATGCTACCATCTTCCATTCTAGCTCAAGAATCTAGGGGTTCGGATGATGAAGTTTTACAAATAAGAATATATAACCTCTTGAAAGCAAAGGAGGCCAGAGCTAAAGCCAAAGACCGCTTTAAACAACAACAAGAGTCAGTTAAGAGATGGTTTGACAAGCATAAAGCTGGGACAAAAGACTTTGAAGTGGGAGACTTAGTCCTCAAATGGGACCACCCCCATGATGAGAAAGGAAAGCATACCAAATTCCAGCAATTGTGGGTAGGCCCTTTTCAAATTGCAGCCAAGCTTGGTCCTTCTACCTACAAGTTGCAAGATCTGCAGGGGTGGGAGGAGAACCTACCAGTAAATAGTTTGGTTCTCAAACCTTATTTTTCCTGAGTCTGTCTTATTTTTCTGTCTTGTACATAAATAATCCGCCTGACTGTCTTTGGAGTCATGTTCTAGTTTGCTTTTGTTGATTTCGTTCTAGCTTGTTTCGTTGATTTCAATAAAGGGAGAAAACCTGCGGTTGTATGGAATACATCCGAAATTTTTGGGTTTGATAAATGTTTTGGTGTCAGACTGTGTATTGCTAATTTATATGAAATAATTTCTTCCAGTATAGCAGTTTTCTTGAAGAACTCTATGCGCATTGAAGTCCTGCTTAACCCCTGTGAAATAAACCAGATTCGAGGAGTCTGGGGTACTATGTCGAGGCTCCATCCACGTCACATTTAAAATGTTCTAAGGAGCAACAGCAAAGGACCCATGGAAAGGAGCAAAGTGAACAGTGTATTAAATATAAATGATCCCATGCCAAGAAGCGAATGCCAAAAGGCAAATAAAGAGTCAAAAAACTCCTATGAAAGCATCATAAATCAAAGCAAGAGCTGAATCATAAGTTCTGAATTGCTAAAAGATCCTCTCCGTCCGTGAGCTGAAACTTGAAGTACACCACTCACACAAAAGGAAACTATGGGATAGAGGATCCTGAATCAAAATTCAGTAAGAAAGGCATGTGAGCAAACTCATATGAAATAGGACAAAATTCTGAAAGCACAAGAAAAGTGTGAAAATGGCATGGGAATGAGGAACAAACGAATATTTCTGTTTACCATATGCTCCAATCCTGTGGTGTCCAAATCTTTTGGCTACCTGAAGACAAAGTTAATAATGAAATTCATCCTCCAGCCTCAGCATAGTTATCTGGACTTGACGATTTTGGTTTCCACTCTCCCTAATTGGACTGTCATCAATGATTAAGGGTACACACTTCAGTCATTTGAGAAATCCATATTGCTAGAAGAATTCAATATGATGCTTTTTCTGTTAAATAGTATGTCACTCGAAGGTTAATTGCCTAGAGATTTGGGTTCACCAGGAAATCGCCAGTTGTTGCTGCTGCAACTTTTCTCCCCAAATCTCTTAAATTTTGGGACCCCTCCTTTCCATTTAAAGCTGCTCTGATTCCGTTTGATCCATGAAGGTTTGGTCTTGCTTTAGCTTTGTTGGATTCTAATGATTATTTTGTGGCCTATTTCCAAAGGATGCATGTTTTTAGATTTTGTTGTTGGTTGCAGAATCGAATGTGGCCTGCTAGCCAGAAACCCGTCTGATCAGTTGCCCATTGTCTCTGAGGTGAATCAGCTGGACCATTGATGTTTTGGGTTTTCCATTACTTAGATTTTTTGGGCGTATTTTATGTTGAATCGGAGGCTGTAATCTTTGTCTCGTCCGCCGTTGCGGTGCTCAAAGTGGTCTAGCTTCCGAAATGTGAAGCGATCCGCTCCCCGATGTCCATCGCGTGACTTCATCTTTTCATCATCCGCCGTTGCAGCCAGGAAATCCATCTCGCGTCCGACGTCAAAGCCTGCCGACTTCCGACTTAATTTTTCCTGCCCTTTCCATCGCATGCTTGAAGTCTTTACCCATCCGCCGTTGCGGCCGGGAAAGTGGTTTAACATCTGATGCCCAAACCTTGCCTCTTGCCGATTTGTAATCTTCCCGCCCAAAAGGCTTAATCCAGCCTCTTGTCAATTTTAGAGAAGCACCCAGTCATTTCCTGTGGAGTGGTATTTTCAATTCGCATTATTTTTGCAGTTATGATTTCCAATGAATGGATCTCGTTGTTGATTGCGGGTGAAATCTTGGAAAATGATGAAACTGCCATGGCAAGAAGGGAAGCGGACTGTTGATGGTGGTATGACCAAAACCACTTCGAAGACAACGAAAGAGCGAGTCCAAAGGATACAGCAGTTACTTAACCAATCATGAGTATGCAAGAAGAGACAGAACTGAAGGATATGAAGTGTTGGGGAACGAAAAAGTCATACGTGGGGTGACAGCCTAGACGATGGGGGGTCTATAGTTAAATAGGGGGATAGAGAACTGAGGGAGGGATTTTTCCCTGGAAAATTTTGTAATGTTTACTTGTAAGAGGAACTACTTCGTTTTGCAAAGGAAACTGCAATTTTGCCTGCTGGAGAGAGTGAAATGTGGAATGTATCAATGCGACTCAATGAATAATGTTGAAGAGGAACTATTTCATTTTCAGCTATGTTTCATTTACTGTGAGAGTGTTTAATTTCCTGAACCTATGTTCTTGTTAAATGTTCTTCAGTATATTCAGGATTTCTTCCACTGTGAGTAATAAATGTTGTTCGTAAAATAATCGGCTATCTGGTTGTTTAAATATCTGTAATTGCTCATGTGTTTTGAATGAAGTATCAGCTGTCTGTAACTGTTCATAATGCATGTACGAAAGTATTACTCACTAACGAATGATAACCTTTCTCCCTAGGGATAGATTAGATAGTTAAGTTATTTCTTATTGTATGTGATTTGGCTGCGTGTGAGTCTAAGACGAGAGGTAAGAACCTGCGCATCACATTGTGACAGCTCATTGCATTCTGATCACCTTGCATTTATTTAGGCACTTGCATTTCATCTTCTAAGTCAAAAATACAAAAAAAAACTCGGTGGACCGAGCCGCAACCGGTAAATCTTTGTTTTTTTTTTTTTTTGTTACCTTGACCTACGGTAGCTGGACCGCAAACCAGACGGATTCCCTACACCAAACAGTTAACGGGATAGTTGGGAACGTTGATTGGGGAGAATCCTTTACTGTTGTCGCCTGTGATTTTCCAGGCCCCAACAAGTAGGTTGTTTTGCTTTCAGAATAAACTCCATGCCCAAGGGAACAAGAAAGGATAGTTTTAAGTTACTTAGTTTCTTTTAGGGAAATGCATTTCAGTCTGGGGTTCTTGGGACCTCACTGGGAGGTTCCCATCCCCAAGTAGGAGCCAGATGTTATCTCTCAAAATAATTTATTTCAATAGTATGAAGAATTTAATTCACGCAATGAGGGATATGAATATCACTGACAGTTTGAAAGCCTCTGTTTTTTATTTGGATGAAAATTTCACAAGTTATAGCTTTCAGTGGCTTGGGCGAGGATTGGAACATCCCATTAGCCACCAAAAGTTGGAAGATAAATAACAGGTAGAAAACCCCTTTGGCAGTTAGACATATTGCTAAATTTTTTACTGTCATCGAAACATTTTTAAACAAGAGATCGGAGGTGTAGTCCTCTATTACGCCGATGTTTCAGAGTTTTAGTCTGCTACGGCACCACCAGTATGGAGAATCTAGTGTTTTGAAGTCTCGATCATTTTGTGGCTTAAAGTTCCAATCGCGAAGCTAGTGGTTTAAAACTCCGACACTGTGGTAGTGTTTCGGTCTAAGGTGATGATGGGATAGTGACTAGAGCTTTTGATTTCTAATCATGAAGCTAGTGTTTTAAATCTCTGACACTGTGGCAGCATTCCGGTCTAAGGCACCGATGGGATAGTGGCTAGAGCTTCCAATTTCCAATCACGAAGCTAGTGGTTTAAAGCTCCAACACTGCGGCGGCGTTCTGGTCTAAGGCACCGATGGGATAGTGGCTAGAGCTTCCAATTTCTAATCATGAAACTAGTGGTTTAAATCTCTGGCACTATGGCAGTGTTCAGATAAGAGGTTTTAATGCATTATTTATTACAGCTTTCGATCACCGACAAGCTAGTGATGGAAAGCGCCGATAGGTTCAGGCTTGGAGTGGCGATGGGCTAGAGGACAGAACTTTTGATTGTCAATGCATAAACCATCATGAATTTAGTAATTTAAGGAACCGACACTACAACAGCATTGATTCTTGGGGTGCCGATGGGTTAGAGGTCAGAGCTTCTGATTGGCGACTGCAGCAACAAGGTAGAAAATTCTGGCAGATTAAGAAAGAAAGGTCACCACTGAAACACTGGCTTTTGGCAGCAATTTTACACTGAACCAATAGTGGTGATTATCAGCAACCACTTCAGTTATTAAATGTTTGCTCGGTGAACTAGACCTTCAAAATAGATAGACAAATAGTTAGCTAGGGTTTTAAACCGTAATCTGAAAAAACTATCACTTTTGAGTATTTTTTGTGAAAATAGATCGAAGTTTCAAGATCTGTCATTTTTTATAGAAGGCTATCAAGCCCATGATTGATTTTATAATAAGGGTTCAACTATGGGGATTTATGAGCCGATAATGCTTTCAATCTTCTCATTTTACTTATTCATGATATAAGCTCTTTTGTTGTGATCTGTTCAGCCATCATCTCTTTCTTTACTGTATTTATGCCTAAATGTGTATTTAGATCATTTTCAGATTGATTAAAAAATTGATAGTTGTCATCCTATTGGTTTATTAGTGCTATGTGATTCATAAATACCATCCTCATCAGGATTTAGCCATTTATATGCATGTGTTTTCTATGTAAGTCTGCCATCCTGGTGAGTTCTCCATCCCTGCACCTTATTGTCAAACTTCTAAGCAATTGTAACTAAAAGCCTTGTAAATGAGTGAGTTTTATGCATGCCTTAAGAGCGGAAAGTTTATATAGGTCAACTGACTTGATCCATATCAGAAAATCCTAAAAACATTGTAAGTTACCAAGCATCCTCGAGCTACAACCTAGAGGAGTTTCCTGGAGTGATAACACATAGCAATGCAGAACTAGTTCCAAGCGTGAGGAACAAAAATAAGCATAGTGCAAGGAACATGAGAAATATAAGGACACTTGGGGAGCATCTCCTCCAGATAAATGGTGTCAAGTTGGAATGACAAAATGCTACAAAGTTGAGTGATGATGAGAGAAGAGATGATGGATTATATAATGAGCTAAAAGTGTGAAAGCTGGCATCAATCTCATAGGCACGAGTAGGATATAGGAAAATTCGCTTATATATTGAACAAAAAGGAAAGGCTAGTAAGAATTTGTGAATCCAACTAAGAATCCTGTCTCCAAGAAAAAATATTATCAAGATAATATTCAAAATAAGAGATTTGATCCTGGTCACTTTGGTATAAACATTCAAAACTTCTCTATCTTTAGCAAGATGCATAATCAAGGAAGATATAATGAATAAAGGATCTATAGTTCCAAGGACCAATGATTTATAATAAATAAGATCAACCTCAAGAGGAAGGCTAAAGTTTACAGAGGCAACAGAGTCTGCAGAAACAAATTCATTATTACAGGAGTCAAAAAATATACAAGAAGAGTCAAACCCATCATGATCATCATTTTGTTGGTCAATTGGAGAGTCCAAAGACTCAATAGTGCCAACATTGGATAATCGATCATAAGAAATATTAGACTCAATAAGAAATTCAAGGTTGGGTCTAATCACGACTGAGTCAACATACATAATAAGGTCATATTGTATCATATACTATAGTAAGAATTCATCAAAAGGAAGAAGACCATCCAAGATAGAACACATGTCTAAACATTTAGTTGGATCAATAGGGTGGAGAGAAGGATCCAAATTATCCATTGGATAGATCACCTGGTAAAATGCTAGGACCAACTCCCAAGAAGGAAAGCATGAACACAATGGATTATTCTTAGTATAAATTTGATATGAGGGATATGCGTCCCCATAATTCACCTGTGGTAGGGTAGTTTCTATTGAAAGACTAAGAATTTACAAAGGACAGACTTGGTCTATATTTGGGTAAGAATAGGGATCAACGAATTCTAGTTGATCGACAGTGACAATGCTTTTGTTGTGAGGAAAATACATCACATGAAAGAGATAAGACACCAAAACTTTCATAGCATATACATAATCACTCCCAAGGAGCATATTGAATTCCAAGATGTCCTTTATAAACATAAAATCAAATAAAACCATCTTCTGACCAAAAGTAACATGTGTTTGAGTAAGAACTCCCAAAGTTTTACTAGGTCTTCCATCAAAGGCCATCAGTTGATTAACAGTCAACATGAGGCTGAGATATCCCATACCTCTCCAAGCACACACGAATAAAATACTAACAAAAGAGCCTTCATCTATAATATAATGAGAAATCATGTAATGTTCAACTTGGACCTTTATCTAAAAAGGTACAACTGAAGGAAGGCATGGCTCAGCAAGGACATCCCAATCAAAGGAAGAAATATGAGGGCTTGGAAGGGGTTCATTCAAAGAGAAGTTAGTTCCCCCTTTCCTACAAAGTTTTTAATTAGTAGTGAAGAAAACATGACTAGAAGACAACATACTCTAATAAGGAAGAGTGGGATTGATCAAATATTGCATCGATTCAAGTACTTGATGCAGGTCACTCTTCGAAGGAAGAGTGGGATTCATTAAATATTGCATTGGTCCAACCACTTGATGAAGATCACTCCAAAAAGGAAGAGTGGGATTGACCAAATATTTCCTTGGTTCAACCACTTGATCAATCGAAGATTGAAAATATTGTTAGGAAAACACATGTATTCAGGGGCAGGATATCCTTGAGATTCAAACCACATTATTCATACCTCTGCAATAGCAGGGAAAAAATGAGTAAGGTGGTATCCTTCACAAATATTATAAGGGAACTTAATATTTCCTCCTATACGTTTAGGTTTCTCAAAAATGTCAACCTGACTTGCATTGGATGACATTTTCCCCCAGCATGACCTCTATACCTTAGGTATTTGGGTCCAACATGACTTGCAGAGGCTGGTTGTTTTCCCCATCGTGACTTGTAGAGGCTAGATTATTGACCCCAACATGACCTGTAGGGTGGTTGGGTCCAACATGACTTGAATAGGTTGGGTAGGTTCCCCAACATGACCTGTAGAGGCTAGGTGACTCCCCCCTTTCTTTCGTGTCTTCTTCCTATTCTTCCTTCTTTTATTCCTTTTAGAGTATAGGTTACTAGTATCATAAATTTCACCGCATGAGGTAGAATGAGGAGGATATGATACTACTGGTGAATGGGAGGCATTCTTTTGATGCCCTTAATATATGGTGCTTATTTGAGAAGCATTAGGAGAATTCAGAAAATTTAGAGTGAAAAAAAACCAAACCGCTAGCCTAAGGTTAAATATAGGTAGGTTCAAAGTGGTGATCAAGGGAACACCAACATTCCCAGTAAAATGAAAATCCTAAGAAGCCCCTTGCATGAGGGTCTCCTGGTTGGTTTCCATATAGGTACTAGTGATAATTTCTAACTCAATAAGAAAGAAAAGTATGAGTTCAAATGGAAACAAACATCATAGAGATCCAACCACTAGAAGAAAATCCTAAGTATACAGACCAGAAACACAAGGATACCTTCCAAAGGAGAGTAAGGGATGGTGAGGACCCAAAAATGACCAGTAAAGGGAGATGGATTGTTACCCAGGATCCTCATACAATTTACTTAGGGAAAGAATTTGAACCACCTCCCTCTTTTCCAAATAGTTGCATGGGGTTTCCTCCCAGGCCTTCCCTAGTTACAATATAAATATCCTTCCATTATCACTCATGTAGAGTCCTAGAGGCCGAGATACTGTGGAGATACTAAGGCTAAAAAATTCACAAAGAAGGTCCAGCGAGACAATTGTCATTCTAGCTGATACACATGTGTAGGGTAGCTAAGCCAGAAACTCAAATAGTACCAGGCACCACACAGGGCCAAAAGGAGGCACAAATTGAATCCCCAAATGCATAGTAGCTCTGGTGTATGCTTAACTGAGTATTGGAGGGGTATCCCCACAAGTCAGTCTCGCACTACCCCGTTCTTGAATCCTGTGTGAGAGGAGATTTATGGTTTACTTTTTAGTGAGATTGGATTTTCTAAAAGAAAGGCCACTATATTTGAGTTTAAATTTTTGGGTAGTTTAAATATAACCCTAACCCAAAATACTAGTCTAAACTAGTGTGTGTCATCCCTAGAAATAAAATCTTACTAATATGTTTTAAATGTTAACGTTATTTTTAAGGGTTGTTGATTACTCAATGGTAGTGGTAATGAAACTAATGATGTTTTTTACTTAAAAGAATAAAAAACATGACTAACTATGAAATAGGTTCAAAATGCAAAATCTTTTACTTCTCTTTTCTTTTCAGCACTGAAAATGGAGGTCATAAAAAAAAGAAATCTTTTTGTATTTTCAGAAAATGGAGATATACAATGAACCTAATCCTAAACCCTATCATAAATGCATATAAATAAAAGACTTATTCTTTTTAATTTTTCTTTTTGAATGAAAAAGAAAAGCAACCAACAAACAAGTGCAATGTAGATGATGTAAAACAAAGCAAATAGACTTATGTTATATGTCTACAAAACAGACCCTAAGTTGTCCTAAAATTTTACTAGACCTCTCTTGGGAGGAAAACTTGCATAAGGGAAAAATCCAACCCCTTTGGAATAAATAATTTAATCAACAATAATCAAGAGGGAAAAGATCAAAAGGATCCTCAGTTCAGTCTATAACCGCTAACGGAGGTTGATCAACACCTTACACAACAAGGTTATGCCAAGTAAGGAGGTGATGCACAGAGCAAGGGACAAACATAAAGGATTCAAAAATGGGATACAAATAAAGTTAAGATCACTCTAAAGGGAAGACACCACTTCCTAGTGGTATTACATAGACAAGGGACCTAGGATGACCCCACAAACTGCAAACAGACCACTCCAAACAAAGCCAAAAAAGTGAAAATTTACTAAAAAGGGCCATATGCAGGTGCAATATAGGGAATTGACGTATGGAATGCAGGTAGGGGTACTATGCAGTTTCAAACTCGTGTAAGGGTGGTGGAAGGCCCAAAAAAGGTAAAACACACTCCCACAAAAACATGGAAGGTGCTTAAAAAGGCTTAAGGGTGGTTCTTAACCTGAAAGAAAGACTCACACCTTCAATTATACTAGAAAAACTAGAGAAAGAGACCCCAACGTAGGCAAGGATTCCCTAGTGGAGTTTCCAGTTCTGTTATTAAGGAATTGTGCCTATGGCTAGGGTTGGGGCAACCAAGATACTAGGGGTATACAGATTAATATATAATATTATGCAAGTATGAATTTAAAAAAAGAGTTCAAGGTTAGAATGGTTCATACCTTATGCACTGAAGGTTGATCGAAGCTTTCTCTTTATCCCTCTTCTTTCTCTCCAACCAAGATACCTGCAAAATAATATCAAACCTTCCTCAAACCAATTTGACCACATGTAAGGCAACAATATTCAATACAATATAAAACCATAATTAACATGCAATCGGAAAATGAGATTTAACATCCATTACACCATGATTTAAATTGTGAACCCAAGGAGAGCGTAAAATTGTGAGGTACAAGAAAAATATATGTTGGGTCAAAGTAACACTAACTTAATCTAATATTCCATGCAACTAAAATTGAAAACACATGTGACTGAAATCTAAGAAAACAAATGGGGAATGGAATCTAAGAAAACACATGCGACTGAAATCTAAAAAAATATGCGACTAACTTAATAGAAAAAAACATCCGACTGATATTTAATTTAGTTTACGAAAGCGAGAAATGGTATGAAAAAAATCTAATCTAGGAAAGAATGAAATTGTGTCAAATAAATTTAACTGAGAAAGCGTAAATTTGCATGAAATAAACTAATCCAAAACAATCAACATTTTACATGTGAGCTCACATAAAATCAACACTACTAACTCATAATAAATAAATCAAAATAACTACTAACTAATAATAAATAAATCAAAATATTTATTCTAAAGTTCATCAAATCCATTACAAAATGATCAAATCCATGACCAACTCTAAAAAAGATAAACTATTTCTCTATTTATAAAGAGGCCTCCACCATTCACATGAAGAGAGAGCACTCTTATTTATACATGAGTTGCTTTGGAAAGATGATAATTGTAGATCCACATGTCTCTCAACCTATTTTCCATAATTACAAAATATTTATCCCTTCAAATCCTGACAAATCTTCTCATGATATTCCTCTTTGGAATTATCGTGAATAATTGTCTCCAAATCTTGAAAAGGCAAAGAAAATATTTCAGAAGCTTTTGAATAATCCTTTTGTTGAAAATATTAAAATATCCCTACACATCACAAATCTCACAAAACTTTGAGATATAAATGAAAACATGTTAATTTTCTAATATTTAATTGTAAATTATCTTAACATACTTAAAAATAAACAAATTGGAAAATAACAAGGTGACCCATATTTATTTATGAAAATATTATAAGGAATGGTTAATGGAGTGATGCCTAGGGATGAATGTGAGGAATAGTGAAGGGAAACTAAGATGAAAATGTGAAATTTGTGTAACCCAACATCTCGCGCCAACTGAACTTGTTGCATGTACTCATGCAATTGTGCATAAACTTTTTGGCTTCTTAACTTTGGATTTGCATGATTTTGTTTTTAATAAATCATTCCACGATGTGAAATATATAACTAGCAGTTGATTTTACTTATGATTGGTTCTTGTGTGACAACCATGAATATGACAAATTTTGGTTCTTATGTTAACAACATTCATTTCTTTTACTTGTTTTCTTATGGTTGGTTCTTGTGTGACAACCATGAATATGTAAAATGTTGATTCTTGTGTTAACAACATTCATTTCTTTTACTTTTTTTTATGGCTGCAATACATA
This sequence comes from Pseudotsuga menziesii, assembly GCA_001517045.1. NCBI lineage: Eukaryota > Viridiplantae > Streptophyta > Pinopsida > Pinales > Pinaceae > Pseudotsuga > Pseudotsuga menziesii. Next base: position 1,065,408 of record LPNX010043483.1, read on the forward strand.
ATATTTGAATGTATACATGCACTAGAAATGTTAATCCATCAATATACATTATAAAGTCATTTCTTCATGTTTATGAATAATGTAAAAAAATAGATCAAATTGTAACAAAGCGTTGTATTTTGGAAGAGACATGTTGGTCAATATTAAATGAGATGATGGCATGCATAAAATGGAATTGAATGGTAATGAATACACCCCCAAGCCCCCCCAACTGAAGATGTGTTAAGTTTATCGAAATGAGTAAGGTATTGTAACATGGTGAGGGAATTTTCCAAATTCTTTCATTTTCTATCATTTAAGGAATTACATGGTTAAAGATTAGAAAACAACATACCTTCACTTACCCAAAAATTCAATGGACTAGGCAGGAGGAATGTAGCTAATGCGACTGCTAGATCATGGACTGTGAAGTGAAGGAATATAAGTGGGTGCTTATTTGAATGAAGTAAGAGATGGAATCTAAAAGAGAAATTGTGGTACTGGCATATGCTTGGAAGTATCTTGCTGCAAAACTGATGATGGAGTCATGAAAAGTATATATAGTATTCACCTGCAATAAAACCTGATGGTACAATTCTAGTCATGTGAATAAATGTGTTGATGTCGAGTATGAAAATAATTCATTGGGTTACCTGTTGGAGTCATTTACCCAACATGCACACGTATTTGGTCAATTTTGACCTATTTACCCACTATCCTAAGTTTAATTGACTTACTTGGAATTAGATGAGCACACTATGACATCAGCATGAGCACACCCATGCCCTCCTTTAGTCAAGGAGGCCAACTAAGCCTTCTCCTTCATTCGGGGAGGCCAACTAGGATTCCTTCTTTAAACAGGGAGAAATTATAGGGTGATCTGAGTGTCATAAGTGCACCTAATTGCTAAGTGATTGTTTTTTCACCTAACATTCAATTAAGTTGAGTTGTAAATGTGCCTCCATTTATTATTTGTCTATTTTGGCCAATATTTATGAACTGGAGTCAACTAGAGAGCTTCCAACCACTTCTAATGACAAGTGGCACTTTTGTTAACTCCATCGGAGCTACTTGGAGTTAGGGATGCGCTACCACCTTGAGTTGGACATGTAGTGACATGTGTGGAGTCACATTTAATTAGACTCAGTCATTTATTGCACTCAATTTAGTTAGGACTTGGTGTGAAAGTTTAGTGGTTAACTAAGTGTGTCGAGTGTGTTTGACATTTAGTTAAGCTATACTCATCCATGTAATTTGAATGAACTCCTTGAGTATTCGAATTAGCTTGGAATTCATGCATTCTGCATGACACTATATTTTATTATTCACTCCATTATTGATTATACAGAACTGCAACCTCCTATTGCAATACCATTGCATCATTTCATGTGTAATTTGTCAATTGAATCACTTGTGAGCTATACTTTGTCCCAAGATAGCTGTGACAAAATTAATATGGTATCAAAGCCACAGCGGGACGAAGCTATTTTCTTCAAAAACATGGTTTTTGATGGATCTTGCATGCAAAATTGAGAAAAAACTCAAATTCCAGCTCTGCACCAGAAGCAAAAGGTTTACCATGTAATACCCCAAGTTAAGGAATTGTTGATCAAGATTGCTTGATCAATTATGCTGGGTGTGATGAAAACCTAAAATGTGTAGGTTATTCAACCTTACGGTGACTTTATTTTGTTGACTGTAGGTTTTTACAGGTTCTTTGCATTCGCTACAGTAGCTCAATGGCTCATTCTTTAGATCTCCTCACCTCTTTCAACTACCATCAATGGAAGGAAGATATGGAGATTCAACATCGTTTAAGAGGGCTCTACCGGGTCACCATGAAAACTGAATTAGAGCCTAATGCTGCTACATAGAAGATAAAATACTGGAATAAACTGGATGAGGCCTATGGATTTCTTTGTTTTTCCATATCCAAAGATATTCTTTTCCACATCTCAGGATTGAAGACTCCGAAGGAGATTTGGGACCATCTCGCTACCTTGTTTGATAAACAAGATGATATTCAGATCTATCAGCTTGAGAACGAGTTGATCTCCTTGAATCCAAGTAGTTTAAAATCCATGAATTATTTTTTCACAAAATTCAAGCATATAGTCCTACAGCTAAAGCAGTGAAAAGTGGAGAAGGAGGATGGCCAACTCATCCTAGCTATCCTCTCCAAATTGGGTACAGACTATTCCATCTTTGTTTCATCATTCCGCACGGGGAAGCTCACAACCCCAAACTGGAAAATGCCTTCTCTTGATGCCTTTATCAAGACTCTTACAAAAAAACATGATAAGCTTGTTCATATGGGGATCATCAGATTCCGAAAAGATCAAGATTTATTTGATTCAGGATGAAAAGGAAAGCAGAATAATCCAAAGGAAAAAGTAGAGGCTCCAAATCCTAAAGAAAAGAACTAGCAAGAGGATCCTTCCGGCTCTAAGAAACATAAGAACAAAGGAATTCAAGGAAATGAGAAAGTAAAGTGTTCTTACTGCGGGAAGGGATTCCACCCTGAGCATGCCTACATGAAAAAAAACTTGATGAGATTACCTCTCTCCTTGAGAGAAACAACATCAATCTCCCTGAGAATCTTCGAAAGAGATATAATCAATATCGGATCCCCAACAAGAAAGAGCTTATGCTCTCATGGCAAGCACCTTGAATCCCACAGCTCTGCTCATAGAATCTGGAGCTTTGAATCACATGATGGAAAGAAGAGATTATATTTCCTCTCTGGACACCAACAAGAGAATCCACATCCACATGGGATATGACTCCACCATCATATTGAAAGGACAAGGTACAGTAAATTTTGAACATGGCTCCTTTTTCAATGTTCTATGTGTACCCTCTCTTTCCTCTAACCTCCTAAGTGTTTATCAAATGACTCATATTGGAGTGCCCAAGAGAGTAACCTTCAGCCTTGATGATGTGGAAATCAATGAGATTGCATCTGGGAAACTTGTTGCAAAAGGATTTGCAAACCATCATGCAAAAGCCTATGAGTTTTCCCATTTTCTAACGGATGCAAAGCCCAATGCTCTTTTGACTCATGGAAATGAGGTCAGTAGACTCTGGCATGAGAGATTTGGTCATTTAAATTTTAAATACATGCAACATTTAAATATAAAATCCATGTTTGAAGGCCTCTCGACAATCAGAACTACCAAAGAAATTTGCAAGGGTTGTGTTGTGGGAAAACACCCTGAGCATAAGTTTGATCGGGGAAGGCTTGTCATGCATAAACTATCTTGGGGCTGCTACATTATGATATCCATGGACCGATTCCCATCACATCCATGAATGGATCTCGATATGTACTCACCTTCATAGATGATTTTTCTAGATACACCTGGGTGTTTTTCATCAAGAAAAAGTCAAAAGTTTTAGAAAAATTCATAGAATTGAAAGCACTGGTTGAGAATGCCTATGGGAAAAAGATCAAATCCCTAAGATATGATAATGGTGGTAAATATATCAGTACTGAGATGCCGAATATATGTTTCGACAGTGGGATCAAGATTCAACATTTCGTTCCCTACACTCCTCAACAAAATGGTGTAGCAAAAAGGAAAAACCCCTCTCTAAAGGAGATGACCACATGCATGCTAGAGGAAAAAGGATTGGCCGAAAATTTGTGGGCTGAGGCCATGAATGTTTCTGCACACATTTAGAACAGAGTACCTCACTCCTCTGTGAAGGTTAAGACACCTTTTGAAACATATTTTGGACACAAGACGGATGTGTCAAATTTTAGGGTGTTTGGGTCCACTGCATGGGCCCGAAGTCCATCTGACAAAAGGAAATATTTGCAACCGCAAAGTGTTGAATGCATGTTTATTGGATATATAGAAGAATCCAAGGGATTCAAGCTTCTGAATATCAGAACAAAACAAATTTTCATCGAAATAAGTGTTAAGTTTGATAGCATCTCCAAGAGGTAGAGCTAGTTGAAGAAAATTCTGTTGATTTTCCTTCCTGTTCTGCTGACAATTTGGGTGACAAAAATAGGAATGATGACTCTGATTTTGTAGAAATGATATCTGATATCACTGAGCAAGAAATATAAGATTCAGAATCATATTCTGAAGTGAAAACAGATCTCCCAACTTGGGCCAAGAAGACACTTTCTTCTGTCGAGGAAAACATTGGAAATCATGCTAATCCAAGAAGAACCCAGATTGAATTTCAAATAGCAGGTATTGCACTCTCTTCCCATGATGATTTAATATCTAAGACCTATTATTTAATGATAGGTTTAGATCCTAAGTCTTACTACCATGCTTGGAAAGATCCAATATGGAAAGCTGCCATGGACGAAGAGTTTAATTCTCTTCAAAAAAATGCTACTTCGGAGCTAGTTTCCCTTCCACATGGGAGGAAATTAGTTCAATGAAAGTGGGTGTTTCGAAAAAATGTTGTTGATGATAGAAAAATATGAAAGTATAAGGTAATTATGGTTTCAAAAGGGTTCTCCCATTTACAAGAAGTGTACTACCATGAGACTTTTGCACCAGTGGCAAAGATGGACTCCATCTGCCTAGTTTTGACAATTTCTGCATCTAAGCACTGGTAGGTGCATCATATGGATGTTAAGAGTTCCTTTATACATGGAGATATTCATGAGGAGATATAAATGAAGCACCTTGAGGGATACATTTCATATCCTACTTTGGTTTGCGAATTGCAGAAGTCTTTATACAGGTTGAAACAGGCCCCAAGATCATGGTATGCCAAGATGGATGCCTTTCTGCTTTCGCAAAAATTCCAAAGGTGTAAGTCTGATCCGAATGTTTATCTATAGAAGTATGATGGTAATTTACTTATTATTCTCTTATATGTTGATGATCTCTTGATTACTGGTAGCACACTTGCTTCCATTTCATTCATAAAAATTGCCCTCCATGATGCATTTGAGATGACGGATTTGAGCTTGCTGAAACAATTTTTGGGGCTCGAAATTGCACAAAATTTTGATAGGATAATGGTAAATTAGTATAAATACATTTCATACCTGTTAATGAAGTTTAACATGGCTGAATGTAAGTCTGTTCCATTCCCTTTCCTCTCAGGAGACAGCCTTGAAGAGGGAAAAAACACTCCACCCATGGATGCACTATCTATCGCCAGCTGATTGGTAGCTTGCTTTACTTGACTCATTCACATCCTGATATATGTTATGCTGTGAATGTTGTATCAAGATACATGCGGCAGCCTCATGACCCGCATTGGAAGGAAACCAAGAGGATCCTTCAATATATCCAGGGCACGAGATCCTACGGCATCAACTATGCTGCAGATTCGAAGCTAGAGTTGGTTGGATATACAAATTGAGATTGGACAGGAGATTCTACTGATCGAAAGTCCACTTCTGGGTTTGTCTTTGTGTTTGGTGGTGGCCCCATTTTCTTGTATAGAAAAAAGCAGTTTGCCATTGCATTGTCTTTAGTAGAGGCCGAGTACAAGGGAGCAGTGAATGCTTACATCCAAGTTGTTTGGTTGCAAGCATTCTTTCAGAGTTTGAGATTGGTAGTACTTTGTCCACAGTCATATTTTCTGACAATTAAAGTACTATTAAGATCTCCATAGATCTATTTACCAAACATAGGACCAAGCACATAGATATTTGCATGCACTACATCAGGGAGCTAGTGCATGACAAGACCATAGTTCTACAATACTACCCTACAGATGAGCAGATTGCAAATATCTTCACTAAGATATTTTCAGAGAAAAAGTTCACTTACCTCCGTTCACTGTTGGGGGTGAGTTCATTAAGGTGATCAGATGTTTTCTTCAGTGTTCAACTTGAGGGGGGGTTTTGTTCCTACTGGGTTTTCCCTCTTTCCTCGCTTAGATTTATTTTGAGCATTGTTAGAGTTACATATTTTGTAGAGGGTGACCTATGGCCATTGTTGTCAGGGCCCTAGTATTTCATGCATTTTATTTTTACTCCTCATGAGTATAGATTAAGGGGGGGTGTTAGAGTCATTTACCCAACATGCACACTTATTTGGTCAATTTTGGCCTATTTACCCACTATCCTGAGTTTAATTGACTTACTTGGCATCATATGAGCACACTATAACACCAACATGAGCACACCCACTCCCTCCTTCAATCAAGGAGGCCAACTAAGCCTTATCCTTCATTCAGGGATACTAACTGGGCTTCCTCCTTCAAACAGAGAGAAATTTTGGGTTGATTTGAGTGTCATAAGTGCACCTAATTGCTAACTGATTGTTGTTTCACCTAACAATAAGTTAATCTAAGTTGTAAAGGTGCCTCCATCTATTATTTGTGTATTTTTGGCCAATATTTATGAACTGGAGTCAACTAGGGCGCCTCCAACAACTTCTGATGACAAGTGGCACTTCAATTAACTCCATCGAAGCTCCTTGGAGTTAGGGATGCCTACCACCTTGAGTTGGACATGCAATGACATGTGTTGAGTCGCATTCAATTAGAATCAGTCATCTATTGCACTCCGATTCAGTTAGGACTTGGTGTGAAAGTCAATTATTGATCAGTTTAGTGGTTAACTAAGTGTGTCGAGTGTGTCTGACATTTAGTTAAGCTACACTCATCCATTTAATTCGAATGACCTCCTTGAGTATTCAAATTAGCTTGACATTCATGCATTCTACATGACACTGTATTGTATTATTCACTCCATTATTGATTATACATAACTGCAACCTCCTATTGCAGTACTATTGCATAATTTCATGTGTAATTTGTCAATTGAATCACTTGTGAGTTTATAATTTGTCCCAAGATAGCTGTGACAGAATTAATATTACCAGCCCATTGATGCATGTCATTAACCAATGCAAGGAAACTCACCATTGATGTCAATGAGTGCCAAGGTACCTAAGTACATATTGCAAAGTGTGAATAAATGAGTTTATGTCGAGCCACTTGCAAGATCCAACTATCAAGGGAAATTAATGTATTCCCATGATTGTTGGCGAGATAACTTGCCATTAGGAATGCAAGCCTCAAGGTGCTCATAAGGACTCTATTCTCTATCACAGATAACGTGTTGAGGTGGATGGGTTAGGAATTGTTGAAAGTTTGGCCTTAAGGAATCGCACATCAGTCAACACGAGTAAATAAAATGATTGGTAGGACTATGGATAAAATATCTCACGGTAAAACTTATGACAAGAATATCAAAGCAATTCAGTGATGGAAATGAAACGGTATGGTTTTATTCATGAGGGAAAAAATGAATTGAAAAATAAGAAATCAATGTATGCGACTTAGAAAGGTAGACATGTGGGAAGTCATGATGTTTAAGGCCATAAGAAGTGGAATTCAATATGGATGACTAACACGCTTAGAAGGAGAAAGGTAGGCAACCATATCATGACACAAATGGTTTTCTGAAAGGATCTTTATAACGGAAAATGACATGACAAATGTGATATAAAGCTCAACTCCTTCAAGCTTTCATAAAGCATGTTTTTTTGGAAAAGTTTTGTCATTCTTGCAAATCACTCTTGCATAAACAAGGATTCCTGATTGTCTCGAAACCTGTAAAAGCTTAGTATTTTCCCTACAATAACATTGTGAGAGCGTCGAAAAACATGAAATGCAGGAAAAATATGTGCTTTAGCAAATAAAATTCATAACTAAATTAAATGTGTTTTTCACTGTTACCGTGACGCATCTTAGACTTCTTTTTAAACCTTTTTCAAGTGACTTTAGAAATTAATGTTAAATGTAAAAACATAATTTCAATAATGTTTGAAAGAAATACAAGGTCCATTTGCAAATTTTATTTTTGTTATTTTATTATTATTATATATATATATTTTAATTTTATAAAATGTTATTATTTTATTATTTTTATTTTTATTAAAAAAAATATTTTAAACCAAAAAAACACAAGAAAACTAATAATAATTATTATTATTTTAAGGTCACAAAACACATAAAATTTGTCCCAATATATTTCGTATAAATAGTACATCTCAAAAACTTGGAAGGCATTCTATAAAAACAAAAATAGAGAGGGCGAAAGAAAAGAAATTTATAAAAGTCAAATGAAATAATCCTACACATAATAATTACAAAGCATTTCAAAAGCACTATGTTATAGCTGCGTATGGTATACAATGTTTATAGAGCATCATGAAGCAACCTCATTCATCGTCGTCCCGGATACACAATATCAAGTTTTGCAACAGGTTCGACAATTGGTTTCATTTTTAATGTTGAAACACTGTGTGCAATTTCAGCACGAATATATGTCCTATTGTGCATCATAAGAAGGTCAAGGTTACATCAAAATTTTGAATCCATTTAGGACGGGACAGACGTAATGTCTTGGGCCTTTTAAACTTTGCTCATAACCTTCCAAAAAAGATTACAGTAACTTCCAACCAAATAATAGCCAGGCCAGATATTTTTCTTTATCAACTCCACTAGCAATTCTTATGAATATTGATCCCAACACAACAGAATGACACAACAAAATCTTAAACTAATTCCTAAATAACCCTAACCCTAACTAATTCAAGGAACTCCAATGAGGAAAATGGACCCTAACAGAATTAACCACACTATGTTGACCAGTAAAAGAGCATGCCCCTCCATTTCCCACTTCACAGAAATCTGTTTTGGACACTTACACACCCGCGCACTAAGCATACGCACAGGGTACAACCACACTGATATGTATTGCCATACTGGATCAGGTTTGAAACAAATAATTACCGGACAAGAGACAGAATCGTATTCCTCATTGCATACCGTTGATCTTCCTGTGTTTCCCTCTTTGGGTAGAGCAATTACACTTTAAACCGCATGCTTTGTCAATGCGGCGGCTCTGGGAAATACATTTGTGACAAGAAAAAAATCAGGATCATAGTGAAACTTGGTTGCACATAACCAACCATGGAATTTAACTTTCCAATTTAATGGATACATGAAACTGACCATAAGTTAGCACAACAGATTCCTACGCTTTCTCTCTCATCTTCTTATGTATTTACAACCCCTCTGATGAGGCAACTAAGGGTAACTTATTCCAGTGCATATAATTTTTTTAGACTGTGACGCATGATCCTGCTCCTTCCCTTAGCATACAATAGCATCCACCGGACATTCAAACAGCATGGTGGAACAAAATCGCATCGCAGATCAACAGGGCCATCGCTCGGATCAGATGAGAATGGAATGGCGCATACCAGGACAACAGAGGGGGTCTTTGACTCCATGAAAACAGCCTTAGTGGATTCGTTCCCTCCTCCTTTTTTGAAACGAAAAAAAAGTGACAGGATTAGATAACGCCATTTGATTAAATTTGAACCTATGGTCACAAACAAACAATGATACCAGCGACGCCCTCCTCCCCATGTTTTCCAACTCCTTCTTAGTGGGATCCTCTTTTTCCTAGAAACTGACGCACAAAATTTGTGATGTCCCAAATTTTGCATTGCGTCACAATAATCAAATCACATTTTCCATGTTCATGAAAGTCAAATAATTGCCAAGGAGAAAAATCACTAGTTTCCTAGGTTGGGGGTGGAAGCTTTATAAGGGGGATAATAAATGATGTTTAAACATTAGAAGGGGATAATTATTTAATAATGTATCTTATTAAATAAATACAAGAGAAAATGGAAGTGGCAATGGAGCATGAAGACACATGGATACAATGGGGCCCACACTAGCTAGAATTCCTATGTTAAATGGTATCTTTCTCTTGCAAATTCGAATATATGGGAAGCCTAATGTTTTTGGATGGATTATAAGGCTNAATTTTGGATGAATTGTAACTTACATGGGAGAGGAAGAGCCAAATAGGAGTTTCATGGACACTTGGCTAGATTCTCTTTACATTTATGACATCTATGACACCAATGATGGAGATTCTATGATAGTTATGACACAAGTCAGATCTGAATGCTAACATACTGACATACTGCCATGTCAGGACTGAGTAGAGCATCTTAGAGGTCGGATTTGGGAGTTGGAGAAGGCCAAGAGGCTCCTACTCAAATTTGGGAGAAGAGAAAATGTGAAGAGAGAGGCCACATGGCATAGCATGAGCAGCCACACCAATTCGACTTGTCTTTGGTTTATGGATGGATTTGGAACCTTGGAAAGCTAATAATCTTTATAAAATATAGGGATCAGCCATGAAAAGAAACTTTTGCTCATTTGTGAATTGTGAGAGCTAGTGGATGACTAGTTTTCTTGCTTAAGCCAATTTTGAGGGTGAAAGATTCTCATACTAGTTGGTGTTTGGAAATGCCACTCAAGTATTTCATGGAGCTTTAATAGAGTCTTATTTATAGGTTAAAGCTACAAGAAAGCATGTGGATTCTTCTATGGAAGCACTCTCTCTCAACTATTTTCAGTTTTCACACCATATTCATGCCAATGGAGGGATTGTGCTTTGGGTGAGCTATTGATCTATTTGGGGAAGATTATAATGCCAATTATATTATGTTCTGATGCATATGCTCTGTATTTCATTTTCAGAAGACTCTTAGGTCGAAATACCCAAAAGAATTCATGTAAAAATTTTGAACAATGAAGAAATAGTGTCATTTCCCCACTATCTTGTTGTGAACCATTATAATGCTGATTATTTCGAATTGGGAGAGCCTTTAATTATCCATTTCTGATTGTAATCAGTTCAATATGCTCTTTTCTTCACTCTCAGAAAGTTTCAAGTTGAAATTCCCAAGAGTTGTATGTCAAAATGACTTTTAATGAGCAAACAATGACCGTTTCCACTCCATTTTGACATATGCCATGGTAATGCTTATTATTTCGAATGGAGGAATGTATATCTGATAAATGTATGATTTATGGACTGTAATTAATGTGTATTTCAAGTCTCATGTTCAATACTAAAGCATTGGAATTCATTTTACTCATTTTTATTGCATTGGAAGAAGATTTGGTGCATTTTCCCCAAGGGTCAAAATTGTGACTTGGGTGTTGTTTTGGAAAGAGTCATAACAGCCTATGTAAACTGAACCATGATGCATATGAGACTTGGAAAATGTCCCTTACACATACCCAGCCTCTGTTTAGAAATTCAAGTGACTTTGGGATAATTTGTGAAGCAATTTCTGGCAATTTCCTAAGGGGAATTGGAGCCCCAATTTGCTAGTAAAGACTCCTACTTTGAATAAAACATTAAACAAGTTTGCAGAAGTAATTGGGAGGTCACAAAACATGCATGAGCATGATATTTAAGTTATATTATAATTCATGTACCTTCAGATAAAATTTGGAAGCATTTGGAGGTCTAGACATCAAAACTAGTCAAGAGCCAAAATTGTGAAAAAAATTGGAAAATTGAGCATTTTAATAAAATTCCAAAAAGGGGACATTGTTGTATCAGATCATGATCTTGGCACCTGATGTGGTCTAATATTTATGAGTACAATATTTCAGGGACCACCATTATATATTAAAACTAAAATTGCTTTTGTTGAAGAGGAAAAAAAAGTAGGAAAAGAAGACAAGTTTTTGGAAACTATGACTAGGCATCAAAAGAGAACCTCATATGATGGTGAGGAGATAATAAAAAGCATGGAACCTATATTTGAAGACATGACCAAGAATATTATGAAAGGATTTGAATTTTTGGCTATCCAAATTTTGGAAAAATATATTGATTTTAAGAAAACCAAGGGGAAAAATGCATCAGTTTGCTTGAAGGAGAAAACGGAGGAGACCCATGAACCACCTAATTCTGAAATAGGTGGAGTAGAAGAATTAGTACATGAAGATGATCGAAATTCACTCCCAAGTGACTCTAAAAAATATGAAGAGACATCACATGAGTATGAAGAAGTTTTTATTGAAAATACTGAAGATAATTTTGAGACACATGCTACCTTGGAAATGAGACAAAGAGCATGTACTGATGGATGCTTGAACTATGAAGGAGTACCTACTGATATGTTCTCACAACTCTATGTTGGTGACATAGAGATCAGATTTCAAAATGTTGTTGCAAGCCAAAATTTCATTAAACATGAAAATGAAGACCTTGTAGCAGTTGAAGAAGAAACAAGATCAACTTCCCCATCACCACTTGAGCTTCATGAAGTTGGTCCAAGTAAGAAGGAAGAAGATGAGGAGGTTCATTTGCAAGAGCCTCATTTTCTTGAAGGGTCCTTAAAGATGAATGAAAAGAAGATCCAAGAGGCCTTTAGCATACTCCATGACACTCAAGAATTGGAATCAAATTCTTGTTGGAGAGCTACTTCCTTGGAGGATCCATCCTTCCTTGAAGACATGGAGAAGATCCAAAGAGCAATGTGCAACATCAAAGGTAATTTCATGTCTTTGCTTTTCTATAGAAAAAATGTCATTGAGCTTATTGAATGGTTACATGAATCCTACTTGAAGAATAATGAAGTTATTCATAAGCTCACAATTCAAAATGAGCAACTTCTTGAAAAGTTGCAAGACACTTGTTTTTCCTCCTATGTTTCAGATTGTCAAATGGTAGATTGTTTGGAGGATTCTCATGACATGGTGGATCATGAGAAATTTGGAAATTTGAATGTAATTGATGTATTTGAAGATGTACTTGAAGATATCCAAACACTTGATGTGGTTGAAGAGGAACTTGAATTGTCTCTTGATGAAGGGTATGCAATTTTTAAAGAAGAACATGATTCCTCTACATTGGAACCAATCTATGACAAATGTTTCACACTCTTGAAGGAGATGCATAATCCTATCCCTATGGATCCTTCACATTATGACAATTTTTCACTTACTGATCATTTGGGTGAGTTGGTTCTTTCTCCTACATCCTACACTTCTAAATTTTGTAGCAGTCATCCAAATGAAGTATGGGTGAAAGGTTTCTTTTTGATGGTGCCACATGAAGAGAATGGAAATTCTATTTCTCCTTTTGATGATGGAATTATTAGAGAACCATATTATTTACATTTGCATCAGCATCCTTGTTTACATTATTATTATACACGTCTACATGGGTGCACCTATGATGTTCACTTGAGTCACTTGGAGACTCATGATTTTCCTTGATCCTTTCCTAGTCTATTTGAAGTTGGAGTAACTTCATCCCACACTTGGGTGAAGAGTTATACAATTGAAGAACATTATTATTGGCAAAAGCATCCTCTAATGTTACATGATGATATACATATTCATGAGTGTATGGATGAGACTTTTTTAAGCCACTTGAAGTCTTTATGTTTTCCTCGCTCCTTATTTTGTTCAGATTTCGGTGGAGGTTATCCATTCACTTATTGGATGAAAGAACACATGGATGATTATATTGATGCACATTACATATCATTTGGAACACATTATTATTCACATTTGCAGCAGCATTCCTTGTTACTTTCTGATGATGCACATCTACATGGATGCACCTATGATATGCATTTGAGTCACTTGAAGACTCATGGTTTTTATTGCTCAACACTTGGTTCATTTGATGTTGGAGGAACTTAATCCAACACTAGGGTGAATAGACTTATGATAGGAGAAATGTTTTGTTACCAGCCACATACATTGTTATATATTTATGATTCACTCATTCATGGATGTATGGGTAAGACTTCTTTGAGTCATTTGAAGTCACCTTGTTTCTGTTGCTCACTATTTGGTTCAAATTTGAGTGGAGATTCTTCATTCACTTCTTGTATGAAAGAATACATGGCTGAATATTTGGATGCATATCACTTTCTTTTGGATCAGCATTATAGGACATGGGATACTCAACTATGTCATTGGAGCAGATTTGATTGGTCACTTGAAGCATGTATGCACTTGGCAAATGGTAGTCTACTCACTAGGAGGTATAAGCACTTTCATGATTTCTTGGTGAGGCACCTCCTTGATGTACATTATTATTATGTTGTTATATAATTTGATGATACATATTATGCAATCATGATGTTTGGAAGAATGCATACAAGAAAATGGGATCCATGAATTCTCTTTCTAAATGGTATGGGTTGGAGAGCACTCTTAATTGTTGGAGTGCAATTCAAGCAATGGGACCCTGGGATAGTTTTTAGTTCCATTGATTTGAAATTCTTTGGGAAACAAGCAGTATGGGATATGGATTATAGATTTAATAAGGTGATGTTAATCAGAGTAGTGCAGCAGCAAGCATGGTGGTTCCTCTCTTAAATCTTCATGGAATCTCAAAGACTCAAAGTGGGCATCTCAGTGGAAACTTCAAAGAATCATACAGAAAGCAAGTTCTTCAACAACCATGTTTGAAATTGCTTGAGGACGAGAAATATTGGTAAGGGAGGATTTGTAATGTCCCAAATTTTGCATTGGGTCACAATAGCCAAATCACATTTTCCATGTTCATGAAAGTTGTCAAAGGAATGCTAAAAGTCAACTAATTGCCAAGGGGAAAAATCACTAGTTTCTTAGGTTAGGGGTGGAAGCTTTTATATTTGGAATAAGGGGGATAATAAATGTTGTTTAAACATTAGAAGGGGATAAATATTTAATAATGTATCTTATTAAATAAATACAAGAGAAAATAGAAGTGGCAATGGAGCATGAAGACACATGGAGACTATGGGGCCCACACTAGCTAGAATTCCTATGTTAAATGGTATCTTTCTCTTGAAAATTCGAATATATGGGAAGCCTAATGTTTTTGGATGGATTATAAGGCTAATATACTTGTATATATACTTCATATGTCTAATTTCGGATGAATTTTAACTTACATGGGAGAGGAAGAGCCAAATGGGAGTTTCATGGACACTTGGCTAGATTCCCCTTACATTTATGACATCTATGACACCAATGATGGAGATTATATGATAGTTACGACACAAGTCATATTTGAAGGCTGACATGCTGACATACTGACATTTCAGGACTGAATAGAGCATCTTAGAGGTCGAATTTAAGAGTTGGAGAAGGCTAAGAGGCTCCTACTCAAATTTGGGAGAAGACGGAAGGTGAAGAGAGAGGCCACATGGCATAGCATGAGCAGCCACACCAATTCGACTTGGATTTAGTTTATGGATGGATTTGGAACCTTATAAGGCTAATAATATTTATAAAATACAAGGATCATCCATGAGAAGAAGCTTTTTCTCATTTGTGAATTGTGAGAGTTAGTGGATGACTAGTTTTCTTGCTTATGCCAATTTCAAAGGTGAAAGATTCCCATCCTAGTTGGTGTTTGGAAAGACCACTCAGGTATTTCATGGATATTTAATGGAGTCTTATTTGTAGGTTAAATCTACAGGAAATCATGTGGATTCTTATATCGTAGCACTCTCTCTCAACTATTTCTAGTTTTCACACCATATTCATGCCAATGGAGGGATTGTGCTTTGGGTGAGCCATTGATCTATTTGGGGAAGATTATAATGAAAATTATATTATGTTCTGATGTATATGATCTTTATTTTATGTTCATAATACTCTCAGGTCGAAATACCCAAAAGAATTCATGTAAAAATGTTGAACAATGAAGAAATAGTGTCATTTCCCCACTATCTTGTTGTGAACCATTGTAATGCTGATGATTTCAAATTATGAGAGCCTTTCATTATCCATTTATAATTGTAATCAGTTCAATATTATCTATTATTCATTCTAAAAAAGTTTCAAGTCAAAATTCCCAAGAGCTATATGTCAAAATGACTTTTAATGAGAAAACAATGACCATTTCCACTCCATTTTGATATATGCCATGGTAATGCTTATTATTTCAAATGGAGGAATGTATCTATGATAAATATATGATGGATGGACTATAATTAATGTGTATTTCAAGTCTCATGTTCAGTAGTTAAGAATTGGAAGCCATTTTACTCATTTTTATTGCATTGGGAGAAGATTTGGTGCATTTTCCCCAAGGGTCAAAATTGTGACTTGGAAGTTGGTTTGGAAAGAGTCATAACATACTATTTAAATTGAACCATGATGCATATGAGACTTTGAAAATTTCCCTTACACATACCCAGCCTCTGTTCAGAAATTCAAGTGACTTTGGGATCATTTGTGAAGCCATTTATGGCAATTTCCCAGAGGGAATTGGAGCCCCAATTTGCTAGTAAAGACTCCTACTTTGAATAGAAAATTAAACAAGTTTGCAGAAGTAATTGGGAGGTCAAAAAACATACATGAGCATGAAATTTAATTTATATTATCCGTCATGTACCTTCAGATAAAATTTGGAAGCATTTGGGTCAATTTGGAGGTCTAGACATCAAAACTAGTCAAGAGCCAAAATTGTGAAAAAATTGTAAAATTGGGCATTTTAATAAAATTCCAAAAAAGGGGACATTACAGAATTGTGACGAATATGAGACAAGATTTAATGGATATGAAACATATTAGCATTTGAAACTGCAACTGCCATAAAGGATTGGCCTAGTAGCCATCACGTCGTGCATGAAATGAAATGCAAGGTTATCTGAAGGAGTCGAGAAGACAAGGAATAATATCAAATGCCTAATCTTGGCACTGGCACTGGCCAATTGCACTACACCAAACTTCATGGGCTCTACTTTTCATAACTTAATATAGGTAATACAACACCATACAATCAACTCTTTCACGTGTCTACTAGCGTAGGAGGAAATATCAGCGAAAACTTTCATGGTGATCCAACAACACCTTTCATAGTGAGCTAAGCAAAATTTACATTCACCAATCCCTAAGGAACCATTCAAAAGAATCCCGACTTACCATTCAATCATTTGTGTTGGTTAATCATCAACGTGCATAGGTTAAGAACCAACGTATGTATAGACAATTTGTTTTGGTTGGTGCAATGTCTTTTGTTTAGTGTGACACTCCACTTTTTGGTTTTTTTTTTCAAACTCCAGTGGATCAACTCCTTTTAAAGACATGGCTAAATTGTGTGGTAGGGAATTATCATCTGTTGATAGATCAAAAATCACTCTTTTCCAAGTGAATTTTATTGCTACAATGGAGCCAAATGCAGATTAACTTGACCCTAGGTGTGCTTGATTTCTTGTTACAAGCTTGGATATATTAGTGGCTAGAAAATTTTGAATTTCGATTAGCCCTCACAACCCTGTTCTCATAACTTCTGTACTTTTTTATGTTTGAATTATTGAACCATTGATTTATAGGAGATGGGTGCAATTAGGTTTAATTTTGGAGTGGATAGGAATGAAAAATGTACACTCAATAAGATAAATTTCATAGAAAACTAATAAGTATTGCTAAGTAAATTACAACATTAATATTCATTAAATTCCACTAGTATACAATGATGTTACATAAAAGAGAATCTAAATGATATGGATAAGATTCGAATCTACCATCCACAAGTGTCCCTTGGGTGATTCACAATAGATTTCATGAAGTGTCGTCATACCACAAAACATGTAAATGTCATAAGGATGGAGAAGTGCCATTTTTTACTATAATTAGGATCTCTCTTGTAGAAGCACATCTCTCTCATACATTAATATGTGCCTTGTAAAATGTATGTATTAAGTTGAAGGTAAGGGTTAAGGTTTCTACATGATGATATTTATATTGTCATAAATTAATGTTCTATTGGCCTAGATCATGGTAATATTATTGGCATAAATTATAGTGATATTGGTGATGTCATTGGCATAAATTGTGGTGTTATTGGCCTAGATCATGGTAATATTATTGGAAAATGTTATATTGATATTAATGATGTCATTGACATAAATTATGGTGCTATTGAACTAGATCACGATGATGATAATGGAATAGATTATGGTGATATTGGCATGGACTATGGTGATGTAATTTCTATGGATTATTGTGATATTACTAGTATGAAGGGTTTGCATAAAAATATCTTGGCTCAAGAAACTTCTCACTTGGATATGAATGGATTAACAGACTTTTGTTCAAAGATGAAATAGGTTTCTATATGCAGGAAGTATTTCACTCATGCGGATCTACAATAAATGAAAAATATGGTGGCTAATTTTGTCACCTGGGGAAATATTTCCCATCATTTCAATAAACCGCCAATTGAAACATCGCTTCACTATCCATAAAAGAAGGTGTTTATTAGGCATTAACGACAGATGTTACCAAAAATCATGCCACCAAAATATCCCGCTACCTCAACTTAATTGCACTCAAACTACAATTTGTGACAGAAATTGTCTTGCGATAGACATATAGTCTACAACAACATTTTTGGTCTGTGACATATAGATATTCTGTGACATAATTTTAAACTTGCGACAAATCTTGAAACTTGTGTCAAAAACTGTATATACAAGACTTTGATTTTGTTTTATTTCAGAAGAACTGTCTTTTAAGTCAAGCGAAGTATAGCTAACCTGATAAGGTTTCAGCTGAATTCCATTCACCAACCCGTCGAAGGGTGTACCATCTATTGTTTGTAACTAGAATGCACCTTCATCAGTGATACAAATGAAAACATATAGTCCCAACCAATGTGTTCAAAGCTTTCCTAGATGATTCAAAAATTTATTTTCATATAGGAGGACAAAATCACCTATCTAAAGTTTCTTGAACTTAATATGGCGGTCATGTCAAGCCTTATATCACTCCTTATCAACATGATAATGATAACCTATGATGAAATGATATTCCTCCAACTATACCAGATGCATCAATATTTCTTCTACTACATTAACATTTGTCATCTCAGTAATCACAGCTATTCCGAGACTAGGTATAATATATTCTAGTGGAATGATGACCTCTTGTATATAAACCAAGCTGAATGAATTTTGTCTTCCCAGCCTTTTGCAGGTTGTGCGATAATCCCATAATACTACAAGTATCTTGTGATCCCAATCATCCATATGAACATTGTATATTTTATTCAATGCATTCTCTAAGATATTATTAAATGCTTCGACAACATCATTCTCTTGTGGGAGACATGGCGTTGTTTTGGTGTTGAATATTAAATTCCTCAGATAACTTTTCAATCAACTGATTTACAAAATGTGTACCTTGGTAACTTATCAAAATTTTTTGGCATCCAAATTTGGTCATGACATGGTCGAATAAAAATATTAAACTAGTCGCAGTAGTACAATCTTTGATTGGTACTACTTCATCCCACCCGGTTAAGTAGTATGACAATAATTCTTCAAGAATCATTGTTCCTCCTTACAAAGAAATTATTTTCAAACTATGCCAAGCTTGTCACAGAAATATTCAAACTTTACTTGAGATAGAGGCTTGTTCAGTACATCAGCAACTTGCTCATTGATACTCACATACTGGAGCTTGATAACTCCCTTTTGTACCATATCCCTTATATAAAAATATCATATTTATATGTGCTTTGATTTATCATGGAACACCAGATTCTATTTCATCTTTATGAAACTATGTTTGTCACAAAGAATCACTGTAGTTTCCAACTCTATGTCAAATAATCTTGACATAAGTTTCCAAATCCATATCGCTTCGCAACTAGCGAAGAAAGCTGCAATGTACCCTGCTTCAGTTTTACCGAGAGTGACACTAGAAATTTTCTTTCTAAACCTAGAGATAACGGTGGATCCTAGACAATAACATCCACCCGAGGTGCTCTTCCTACCTGCAGAACTTCCTTCCCAATATGAATTCGTATATCCATATAATCTGTAGTCATGATCTCTCCCATAGTAAAGTCCCAAACCTATCGTACCTTTTAGGTACCTCATCACATGCTTTACAACTATCAGGTGAACCCATCTAGGTTTAACTAGATACTAACTCAAGGTGTTCACAACAAAGAATATATATGGCCTTGTATTCATTAGATACATTAATGCCCCAATCATCTGTCTATACTAATTCGTGTCCACTAATTGTAATGTCTCATCAAAAAATAGCTTCAGGTTGGTGTCCATGGATTTACAATCCAACATATCAAATATTTTCAATATTTCTACTGCATACTTTCCTTGATTTAGAAAGATTGCTTCCAGGCTCTTCCACAATTCTAGCCCTAGGAAATAATGCATCAATCCAATATCTTTCATCTTGAATGATTCAGCTAGCTTCTTCTTGAAATATGTGACCTGTTTCCCGTTTCCATTTAGAAACAGATCATCCACATATAGTAATAGCATGACAGGTTCATCATCCATAACCTTCATATAAAGGTTAGGATCAAATTTACTCTTTGTAAAGACAAATATTGTCAAGAAGCTATCTATTCTACCATACCAAGATCTTGGAGCTTGCTTCAGCCCATACAGAGCCTTTTTCAACTTGCATACATGAGTCACTTTGTCTTCGACTTCAAATCCTTGTGGTTGTTTGTTGTAAACCTCTTCCTCAATTACACCATTAAGGAAGGATGTCTTTACATCCATCTGGTGTAAGTACCACTTCATCATGGAAGCAAGTGACATGATGGTCCTTATGGAAGTGTAGGCTTGCTATTGGAGAAAATGCGTCTTCATAATCACTTCCCTCTTTCTTAGAGAATAATCTAGCAACAAATCTTGCCTTGTACTTTTCTGATGCAGGAGCATTAGGAAGGAGAATAAATTTTTACTATCATTGTGTTATATATTAGATTGAGTTAGTTTGATTGATATTAAGGTGTGTGTTGTAATAATGGTTGTTATAGCCAAATGGGCTCTCAAATATTTAAGAGTCAGTTTTAGAGATTTGTTTAGGTTGGATTGTGATCTTTAAGTATTGTAGATCCTATTTGTCAGGATCTCAAACACATTCCTATGGTCATTTAAAAATAGTACTGTAAATGAGTTTTTGGTTGTTATTGGTATAAGAAAACTGAGTAGCTATATTTTGTAGATTCTCATGAAGTTATTTGGTTCCAGATAACCATTTTCGATGGAGACAATATTCACTGCATGAATAAATATAATACTAGTGTTGAGTCTTGTTGGAGATCAAGCCATTTATTTTTGATGCCTATGGTTGTAAAAAAGTCTACAAAAACATTGAAGAGTTCTCTTATCAAGGAGATAGCTCGGAAGCATGTGAGTCAAACCTGCGATTTCAAAGGAAAACTCCATCATTGAGTCTAGATACACTACATTTTCAAAGGCAAACTTGGGATTTCTGGATCGAATCCTTGAAAAAAAACCTCACGTGCAATACCTAAACCTTGGACGCCTTCATTGTTGAAGTTAAGTAGAGGAAATGTTGTCAAGGAATTATCCATTGGGTCGAGAGAGGAATGGTCACTATTTGATGTGGAAGGTAAAGTTATTATGGAGAATTCAAACAATTTTACATCATCGATATGAATAGAATCAATGGTGGCTGAGTGAGCGATTTGAATTCCATTTTTTTTGTATATTTGATTGTGTGCACAATTCATGTTTTGATTTCATGAAGAATCTTCTATTGCTTTCTTGGTCGCCATCAATTGGTATCAGAGCATAATTCTGATTGGGGAAGGTATTAGTTATTATATGTGGAGAAGAGTTTATCTTTCACCTATATTGTTGCTAGAAGAACAAGGTCATCAATTGAGATCTTGGAGTGATATTTCATGTGAAGCTATGGCTTATCAGGTTGGAAGAAGACCTCGAGGAGGTAGAAGGCCCATAGAAAATGCTGAGGTAATGAAATTGATGTAGCGTTTGGAGGAAAGGATGGATGTCATAGAAGGTGACAAATAACGGGATCCTAATGATGTTAGTGAGTATGAATATTTTCAATAAGAAGAGACTACAACTCAAGAAACAACTGAGTTGAGGATGTTGAAACACGTTTTGGGATCCACCTCGAGACCTAATCTTGATGTGTCAAACTACAGTGGTAGTTTGAATCCTGAAGAGCTTGTTGATTGGATCAATGATATGGAAAATTTATTTGACTATGAATAAAGGAATGATGAAAAGAAGGTGAAATTCATTGTGACAAAACTCAAAGGGCATGCATCTTTATGGTGGGACGGTGTACAGGTTGAATAGAGAAGGAAGAACAAGCCAAAAATCAAAAGTTGGAACCGGATGATTACAAAAATACGAGGTAAATTCCTACCCCAAGATTATCAACTCTCTTTATTTAGACAAATGAAAAATCTTAGGCAAAGGATGATGTTCATAAGAGAGTACACTGAAGAGTTTTATAAAGTGAATATAAGAGCAGGTTATGTGTAATATACTGCAGAAAAGGTATCCATATATATGAATGGTTTGAGAATGGATATCCAAGATGAAATTAGTCTATTGAATCCAATATGAATGGTTTGAGAATGGATATCCAAGATGAAATTAGTCTATTGAATCCAAGGACAATATAAGAAGCTTACCAGCTTGTTTTGAAAGCATAGGATAAGATTGTAAGGAGGAAATCGAATAGAGGAAGAGGTCTTAACAAAGGAATAGGACAACAATTTAATAGAGGAAGATCTACAACCCAAAGAGAAGGAACCAACAGTTCAAGTCGTCAAGGACATCAAGAGGATGAATTTAAATAAAGTGGATTCTCTCCTAGAGGAAGAGGCCGAGGAAGGGGAAGACAATTCAAATGTTTTAATGTGGAAAGATGGGACATTGATCTTTTGAGTGTCTTGAAAACAAAGACACATGCTCAAGAAATGTTGTTGTTACTCCAACAGTGGAAGGAGAAGTAAAGGAACAAGAGGTTGAACATGTACCAGAGATAGCTGAGTCTCTTTTGTTAAATAAAGTGTTGTTGAAGTCAGAGAAAAATTCTGTTGAACCAGCTCAGAGGAAGGCCTTATTCAATACCATGTGCAAAGTTAAATGGAAGTTCTACAAGGTAATAGTTGATAGAGGAAGTATGGACAGTTTGGTGTCCACTGAATTGGTAGAGAAGTTAAATATTAAGAATACTAAGAATCCAACACCATACAAGGTGTCATGGCTTCAAAAAGGCCATCAACTGTTGGTAATTGAATAATGTGAGGTATATTTACAATTAGGAAGCTACAAGGACATAATTATTTGTGATGTGATTCCAATGGATGTGTGTCACATTTTATTGGGAATACCTTGGCAATACGACATAAATGCCATGCATGAAGGTAATAGGAATGTCTACAAGTTTCAAAAAGATGGTATGAACTAAACTTTGTTTCCATTACAATAAGAAGAGACAGATGGAAACAATGATCGAAAATCTTTGCTGATGAGTGACAAAGAATTTCTACAACAGATGGATGATAATGAGGTAAATTTTTCTTTGGTTGGTAAACCTAGGGTAGTGTTTACAACTAATAAAATTTCAGATCTTCCTATTGAGATTCAATATATGTTAAATAAATTTCATGATCTAGTGGTGAATGATTTAGCTAGTGAATTGCCACCTAAGAGGAGTATTAGTCACCATAATGACTTGATACCTGGATCAAACTTACCAAACAAGGATGCATATAGAATGAAACCTTAGGAAAATGAATAAATTAGAAACCAAGTGCAGGAGTTATTAGATAAAGGATCGATCAAATAAATCCTTAGCCCAAATGTTGTACCAATAGTTTTAAGCCCAAAGAAGGAGGGAAACTGGAGGATATGCATTGATTCAAGAGCCATCAACAAAATAACAATCAAATGCATATTTCCATTTCCTAGAATAGATGATTTACTGGACTGTGTAGAGGGTGCAATGTATTTTTCCAAGATTGATTGGAATAGTGGTTACCACCAAATTAGAATCAGAGAGGGAGATGAATGGAAAATAGCATTCAAGACAAACGATGGGTTGTATGAATGGATTGTCATGCCATTTGGTTTATCAAATGCACCAAATACTTTTATGAGATTATTGAATGAGGTGTTGAAAGAATTTATTGGAAATTTTTTCATAGTTTATCTAGATGATATACTAATATACAATCGATCCAAAGAAGAAAATTTGAGGTACTTGAGTCATGTCTTAAAGAAATTGCAGCAGGAGAAATTGATAATAAATATGAAAAAGTGTTCATTTCTAAATTCTGAACTTATATATATTAGATTTGTCAATTCTGAGGAGGGATTAAAGATGGAATCTGAAAAAGTGAAGTCTATCCAAGAATGGCCTTCACCCAAAAATATTTCCGAGGTAAGGAGTTTCCATGGATTATCTAGTTTTTACAGGAAATTTATAAGAAATTTTAGTAAGATTAGTGCACTAATAATTGAGACCATTGAGAAGGATAAGCAACCATTAGAATAGACTACTAAAGATGAAAGGAGCTTTCAACTATTGAAAAAAGGGTCACTAAACAACCTATTTTAGTTTTACCAGATTTCCAAAAACCATTTCAAGTGAAGTGTGATGCAAGTGGAGAAGCCATAGGAGCTGAGCTTAATCAAGAAGACAAACCCATAGCCTATTTTAGTGAGAAGTTGAATGAAGCCAGGAAGAAATAATCATCATATGACAAATACTTTTATGATGTAGTTCAATCATTGAAGAAATGGAGGCATTACTTGTTGCCTAGATCATTTGTTTTATATTCATACAATCATGCCTTGCAATACATAATGCAACAGCCAAAACTGAGTCAAAGAGATGAAAAATGGGTTGAATATATGCAAAATTTTACTTTTGTGATAAATCATATCAGTGGATAATTTAATAAGATTTCATATTCCTTAAGAAGGAGGGCTTTGATAATGCAAGTAAATCAAGTGCAGGCGACAACGCTTGACTCTATGAGAGAGTTGTATGAAGATGATGTATATTTCAAGGAAGCATTTGAGGCTTGTAAAAATCCAGTAGTAAAGGACAAAACTCCATGGTTATAATACATAATATAGGACAGGTTGTTGTTTAAAAGTACTCAGCTTTGTATCCCTAAATGTTCAATGAGAGAAAACTTAATCAAGGGGAAACACAGTGGAGGATTAAGTCGGCATTTTGGACATGATAAAACAATGGAACAACTGAAACATTTTTATATTTCTAGCCAAGAATGAGAGAATATGTGTAGTATTTCATAGATAAATGTACAGTATGTCAGCATGCAAAAGGGAGAAGCCAAAATACAAGTCTGTACACACCACTTCCAGTTCCCAATAGACCTTGGTATTTAATTAGCATGAATTTCATTTTGGGGTTTCCAAAAACACAGAAGGGTCATGATTCAATTTTTGTTTTTGTTGATAGATTCTCCAAAATGACACATTTTATCCCTTATTTCAAAACTAGTGATGCTACAAATATAGCCAATTTGTTTTGTTGCACCTGAAAATCCCACGGTTGCTTGTTTTCCTTTCACAAATCCTGGCCTGAGATTCCTTGCTACCCCTTTTTCATCCCTAGAGAGGACAACGCTTTTTCCCTATGCTAACAGAGCGTTGATGATGCTCTATCCAGTGAAGTAAAGTGCATCGGCTCTAGTTTGTTCCTTGGAATTAGGCATCGATGGCGCTTCTCCTAGTCGAGAAATAAATGCCAACACTTTTTCACCTGAATCCAAGAGTGTCGGTCAAACAAAAATGTGAAAAAAGAAAGTTCTAGAAGCTTCCTTACGAAAGCTTCCATGGAGACAGTTCGTACTTGCTTGGGAGAGGTGGCATTCGCCTTCCTCACCTGTTGTGATCACCTCCTATCCACTTCCTAAGTGAATCTCATGAGAATTGGCCTATAAGTGAAGCCTTCATGGAGTGATTGAAGGAGGCCAAAGAAAGCACCCTTATGCTGTTGGATTGAGATCTGAGTTAGAGGGAAGATAGAGTGAGCTTGTATGTGAATAGATTGTCATAGGTGTGGAGGATTGTATATTGGTCATAGAGGATAAAGCCATCAACATCAAGGCTTGGTTGTAAATGTACTCTCTTATTATTAATACAAAAGTGTTCCCTTTTCCCATATTAATGTGTTTTAATTGCATATTAGATATTGTTGGATTCCTTGATCACTGACATAGGTAGTTGATTTGTCATGATGCTCTCACGTTGTGTTTTTTTCTTTTGATCTATTTTGTAGGTATTGAACATTGCAAGGATTTTTGGAACAAGGACAAAAGGACTTAGGTCTGAGGTATGATTTTGGTTTCATGTTATTCAAATTGATTACTTAGGGGAAAGATATGCTGATGTGCTCTTTTGTTCTACACTTGTGCTTTACAGGGTAGAGGAACAACTCTTGTCTGCAAGAGGTGTAAAATTCCTGATAACAAAATTGGTGAATCCACTGGGGATAGCTTAATCTAGTCAAATATGGGGTAGATCCAGTCAGATATGGTGCAGATCCAGTCAGATCTATGATTGTTGGTAACTTTCTCACCTATGAAGGTCACATTCTATTCCTTTAGTCATTTCAGCTGATAAGGTAAGTGATCTATATTACTGTTCTGATTATTGCCTCTATTTAGAAGTTGTGTTTACTCCTCACAATCCAACTCATCTCAGTTTCTTGGTTTCTTATGCAGATATTTTATTTTTTCATCTACTGATCTGCCTGTGCACCTAGACGTGTTTGACAAAGTTTCTACCCCGTCACAACACTTTCTACCTTTTGGTGATAAGAGTCAATAACTCCTTTTTGCAATTGACACAGAGTGCCGACAATTGCCTACTATAGTGGAAAAAAAGTGTCGACCCTACTACAGCTCTCTAGTGCAGCTTGCCTCTGTGTGCCGAGGTAGGCCTTTTGAACTGGATTCTTTTTTATTTTTTATGTTTTTCATCTCTCTGAAATATTCCAGTGTGATTTTCTTGAGTTCTCTGATTGATTGATTCTACTAGTTTTGATTAATTGATTCTCATTCATTGAGCTCAGTTTCAAGATATTTACATTCTTCATTTAGTAAAAAGTTTTTGAAAGGAATTGTGTGAAAGATAGTCTTAGATTTTTTTATTTTTATTTTTTTGTGCTCTGATCTCTAAAAAAGTTCATATTGAAAAGGAAAATCATAGCCTCTCATTGAGTTAGTTTGTTTTAAATCACTTTGTGTCTTTTATTTTTAGAAACTTCAATTGAAAATACAAAAATAAATTAGTTAGTTTGTCTCGTTTATGGTTAGGAAAGGTTTGTTTTTTTAGTTGCACGAGTGAGTTAGCATATAGGTCTTTTTGTCGTTTCGAAGCGAAGTTAATTCTAAAAATCTTAGAGGCTTTTCTTTCTTTTATTTTTTCAGAAAATTAGAATTCTTATTGGTGAAATATTTGTGTTTAAAGAATTCTTTTTAGAATTTCTTGTTAGGTATTGCATTTGAATTGGTGAAAGTGGCATTTGAATTGGTGTGTTATTGAAAGAAAAGAAATGGTCTTTTCCCTACCCTAGCTAGTTTTCCTTGAAAGAAAAAGAAGTGCATCGCATATAGAGTAAATCTACATTTTTGAGACAACACCTCACAAACATTCACTAATCATTCAGATAAAATAAACGGTAGCATTAGGCTAAAATTTTATAGAATTTTTAGTGATAGGATAGAGATGTGTTCCAGCATCTTAAAACATAGGAGCTGTTGTTTCATACCTGCACTACTATTACAGAGAGAAATTCTTATGGCTTGGAGTACCACAACAAATAGCTTGACTCTAGAAATCAATCCTTTCCTATATGCAAGAGAAACCAAATATCTAACACTAAAGGATCTCGATTCGTACCTTATTCTGGATGGTTGATGTAGATCCCTGTTGAGCTTTCCAACTCCAGTTTGTATTGATAAATTTCTTCCTCAACATTCAACAAACAAGACAAGCATGCTATATATAATTGTGTTAGACCTACTCTAGCATTTATAATTAATAACATATAAGCATTTAAAATAATCCATGGATCAAATACTCATTTAAATACACATTATTGGACAGGAAAAGATATTTCTATTAATATAAAATAGATATTACAAGAGTGACAACCTCTGTCAACACATCTGTGAATCGAAGAAACTGAGTCCCCCACTTGGGCCTCCACCACTTCAATCCTCCATCTCTCGATAGCAATATCACAAGCAAAAGGAAAGATTGGGAAGAAAAAAAAAGTGCTCCAAGGGACAAAGGGATGCAGAATCAAGTATAAGATCCGACAATAATGGACTATAGTTTTCTTTCTCTACAATTCCTCCCCTTTCAATGTATCCAAAGGGTTCCTTATATAGCTCTTCAATGGGGTAATGAAAGGTCGAATCCGAGTGATCTCAAGGAATATGGAAGGCCAAGAGACAAGTGAGTTGGATCCACATCAAGGAAAACTCCAAAAGAATTTTGCCTTTTGCACACATCCTGATGTACGCGGGTTTAGGGGTCAAATCCACGTATATACATGAGAAAGGGATTAAAAGTCGTGTATGGCAATTATTCCATGTTTTTAGGGATGATCTTGGAAACATCAAAGGTACAAAAATGGTCCACAGGGTCTAAAGAGTCTGCAGAGGGATAGGGAAGGCCATAAAAGTGTGATTCACCATGTGTGGTAAAATCAGTTGTAACAGATGCCCCCTAATGTGTGAGGTTAGAGGGGTCATACGATGGCTGAAATACATTATAAGTCCATCCCAAAAGTGGGGTGATGAAGAACCCAGTGGAAGAACTAGCCATCCAATTAGTACAATACAATGATAAAACTCTACATATAATTGCAAGTAGATATAACAGTCCCAGATACATAAGAGTAGAATGGCCATGAATAGGCATGATAAAATATGACATGTGTGGTCATCGCCACATACAATATAAATAGATCAGAATCTCCATGATGAAGATATACAAAGGATCATGATCTCCATGAAGGCTTAAGATATATAGTGGATCAAGATCTCCATAATGGCTGGAAATGTCTGACATATACTGGAATAAAGTCATGAGAGATGAAATCTCATGAACATTGGCATGACAAGGAGGTAACATATACTAGATGCCACCAATCTGGAAGGTATTCTACACAAATCGCTATGAGTACATGTCCTACTATGTGAATAGAGGTGTCGAGGTTGAACATAGCAGTCCATCATCTGATTACCAGTCATTGATGTATACCGTTAACAGACACGAGATCACCCACCGATAATGAAAATGGGAATCAAGGTACTAGAGTGAAAAATAACAAGTGTGAATAAATGTGTTGAGGTTGAACACTTGAGAGAATCCATCGATCAGGGGACATTGATGTATTCCCAAAAAGTATCGATGGCGAGAGAACCGGCCATTGATGACTGCAAGTCTCAAGGCACTCAAAAATGACTCTAGATTCCTATCCCATAATAAATGATCTGAAGTTGATGGGATGAAATCCACTGGAAGGAGGGCATTAGGGCATCCCCCATCATCCAACATGAGGTACTCAACAAAGCTATATAATGTGGAAGGACTCGATCATAAGGTGCACGAACCAGTAACTCTATTAGGAATGGCCGACATGCAAAGTCAAGATAACTGAGGAATGGACGACTCTGGTTTCAACTTCCTTTGAACAAGAGCATAAAGGTGAATGGTGACTGAATGTAGGCAGCATAGACTCGATATACAAAACTGGGACATCTCTGCGACACAGGATGCATCGATAGAGGCTCCATAGGGACTGGAAGCTTAACCAGTCGGTGGAGATAAACTTAGAGAAATGAGTACAGCTCCTAAAGTCAAACTATTAACCCAACCAACGGATGTGATATACAGTGCTCTGTTCGAAGGTGATAGGACTCGACAGATGCCAAAGATAACATCTTTTCTTGTCCAAATTTTTGGTTTTTTAATTTTTTTGGACTTTTTCAAATATTTGAAAAGCTTGAAAAAGAACAAAATCACTTTAAAGTTACAGACTAGAAGGAGACGAGTGTCGAAATGGGCAAACAAACTAGTTCCAAGCAGTGGAACATACCTATGCTCAATGCAAGGACACATATGTAGGATAGTGACACTCGAGGGAAAGTCCCCTCCTAGTACAAATAGGGAATCAAGCTGCAAAGGATATATAAAATGGCTCTGTGTGGCTAGACATGAGACAAGCTCAGGCTATATGGTTGATACTCAAAGTCAGGGAAGTCGGCATAAGGCTCAATGAGGCAAGCAAAGGTCATGATAATGCAATTACAACTTGAAATAGAGAAGAAGCTATGGCTTGCATACTATACATCCAATTCCTACCTAGTAACAAATTGTAGTCAAGGGGCGCATCAACCACCTCAACCTCGATCGCGACGGTCTTCCCTCCCAAATGAACCTTAAGAGAAGGAAGAATCCCGTGCAAATGAAATGATCTACCATCAAAAGAAGTCAACACGGTACCAAATTTAGACAAATCGGGGGAACCCAAACCATTCCAACATTCCAAAGACATCACAGAAGCAGCAGTTCCTTCGTCAATCATAGTGCGTTTGACGGTCATGTTAAGACATTCTACGTGAATCAAGAGAGACACATAGTAAGGAAAGCGAGACTGTAGTCCCACGGTTTCAAATTTGATTATAGAGGAAGAGTTATCATTGTTAACACGAAGGGGAGAAAGAAAATAATTCCTTTACGAAGGACAACTCTGAATTACTTCGAGTGCAGACATCTCACAAGGAGTGTGGCCCAAATCCTTGACAACAGAATAATTCTGGGTGGCTCGGGCATTAGGATTGTGCCCCGAACGCTTAAGGACTCCCTTAGGAATGCGAGGTGCAATTTCAGGTTTATCCATGGGGTTTTCAATACACAAAGGATTCCCAGGTGGAGCAAGTTCCTTTCCAAGGTCTGGTTGTGATGAACCATATTCCTTTGCATGAGTCACAACCTTAGTAGAACGCACCATGTTGATGCAACCATAACCACTAGCTTTCAGCAGATCTTGATCTCCACCACACTGATCATGGGTCCTCGAATTCATGTTTTGATTATGGGGTAAAAGGTTGGCTAGCATAGCTCGGCCCTATGTTATGAACCTTGAGGCTTCTTCAATACGAGGGCACAAGTGAGTGAGGGGGTCATCCTTACACAACTTGCAAGGAAACTTAACCTTACGTTTAGACTGCTTGTGCCCCCAGCATTTTGGGTGTTCTTGTCATTAGGATTGGAATTTTCATTTCTATTCCTACCCTTACGATTGTTTTTACCCTTCTTCTTATTCCTTCTAGGTTGTTGGTTACCCTTCTGGTCTGACGATTGCACTGAAAGCACACTTGTTGTTTGGGTGGGTTGAGATGAAGCCATCGCTTGTCCTGAGGTAGATTGGTTGATAGACAATTGACTGACCTATTGCATAACCTAATCTGCAGGTTTGGTACTCGTACAACCAACAATGCCATCGACATATGGTCCAAGTTTGATCTTAGGGTCGAAACTAGAATGCGAAGCATTAGGAATGATCTCATATAACAAACCAGATTGAGCATAAATCAAATCCAATTCCCGCGCCTTAAAAATGGCTTGTTCCTCATTCTGAACTCCAGATGTAGAAACATCCTTCGCTATATAAGGCAGTAACAATTTAAGGAACCACTTGAGGAGAAACTCCGGCGGTATGAAGGCTTTAATCAATCTCTTCTGTCTATGCCACTCTTGGATATGGTCTGATATATGTGTGGCTTTGTCTTGCCGAAATGTCGACAAGGGTTCCGTACCAATGTTGTAATGCACTGGTAGCTAGAATTGGTTGAGAAAAGTCATAGCTAGGTCATTGAACAAAGTGAATTCCCCCCTAGGTAACTCTATATACCATTTCGCGGCAGGCCCGGTGAGGGTGCATCGAAATAGCATTAAACGGATCAAATCTTTGTGTAAGGAATTAGAAGAGCACCAAAGGTGAAATGTAGTAACATGTTCACTAGGATATTCTCTTGGTTTTCCCTCAAATTTGGGAATGTTTGAGGGAAGCTTATCAGGGATAGCTAGCCAAGCTGGGTCATGAGATACTGAATCATTTGTTAGTCTTGACAAATTAGGTAGATTTAACGTTGCGAGGAAAGGGATCCTAGGTTGATCAGGTCGATGCCACACTCCTTGATAATTTTGGTTCACATAAGATTGATTACTGTAACCACCATGGCCTTGGCTATAGTACCCTCCTCCCGTTTGACCTGTGTAGGGTGGCATGGAAGCACCATAATGTGGTGTACCTTGACTATGTGGGGATACAAAGCCATAATTTGGAGAGTAAGCAGGTTGTTGATACCCGTACCCATAAGGTGAATAACTCTGTCCATACTGTGATCCATAATATGGTCCATAAGACGTCCCATGAGAAATTCCATAAGTAGGAATATGACCTTCAGAAGTAGTAACATGACCTCCAAAAGTAGGAATACGACCTCCTGAAACAATAGGAGGTACTTGACTATGAGACACAACTACATGAGTAGCAGCAGTACGAACATGACTCATAGCAACATTTTGGCCCGAAGGACCACGTGAATGAGGGGGAGGGATAGCCTTCAAAGAACTAGGAATAGAGGATGAAGGGACATGTGAAACTATGTAATTGGTATTCCCTTCAGTCACTCATCTTGGTTATGGTATCCAAATAGGACTACTAGCACCAGGTCTATGTCGAACATATGATGTAGCCTTCACCGCTAGGATGGAGGGTGCAATGTGACTTGTGTTACCAAACCTTTCCACATGGAAATGACTAGTAATGCCCCCAAGCGTAGTGTTAGGTTCAAACTCTAACTCGGCATGCTGAGCCTAATCATGTGCAAGAATACCAGACATGTCATAACTAGTGCTTGTAGGTTCATGATGATTCTCGTCGCCCGAAAACCGATACCAGCGACCTGTGAATGAGGGATCATACCCAGAGTGTGTAGGTATATCAGGTGAAGGATCATATGTAGGAGTAGGATCTTCTTCCCTAACCTCATGAGGTGGAGAAGGAAACTCAGGAATTTCATCTTCATGATCTCCCATCGTGTGTGAATCAATGTGAGAAGTAGTCTGCCTGAACTGTTTGTTTCTCTCTCCCAAAGGAGGAGGAGATGTAGAAGGCATAAGTCCTACTAAATGACGAGAACAGTGAAGTGCCGCACACGAATCCATAATGACTCAAAAAATGAAAAATAATCTTCTAATTACACAAACCCTAAGCAAGTTAGCATGCACAGATTATACACCTATATAATCTAAAGCCAAACACAAGCAAACAAGGGTAGGATGTGTGAGCTCCTGAATGAAGTAGGTATGTCTCACCTAGGAGAGGCTTGAGACTCCCATACACAACAAGCAGAGGTTCATAACCAATTATTGTTGCCCTCAGCTTCAATGCATATAGCGATTGTGTTGTCCGACCCCAACCTGGCCGGGACACCTACAAAATAACCCCTACAAACTACCCCCTCGATAACCTAGGTAAGGAAACTAAGGTCACCTCAATATAATCAATGCTCAGGCAGACATGCACAGACAAGTTTGACCGTATGGGCAGGGTAGCAAAGCCCGAAACTCTTAAAAGAGCCCCCAGATACAAATACAATCCTGGAAATATCTCCGGTGGTACTTAGTTATGACCAGGAGTCATCCCAATCATTAACCACTCACATTGCCTCATGCTTAAGTCCCTTGTAAGAGGAGGATCCTAAGAAACACTAATTATACCAAGGAATTTCACACTCTCACCTGGACAGACACATACATGTTGTTGTTTAGTGGTCTTGGAGAATTTACTCACAATGAACTATTCCAAGACCCTAAAACCTAATCTTATTGGTATACCCTATCAAAGAAAATAGTGTAATCCATTTTAATTAAGCATTGATTTTATTTGGCTTTATTACTCAAAAAAGGTATATGATCGTGCAACCAATGGTGTTATGACGCAACATGAAGTAAAATGCACACCTAACAATCAATGCAAATGCATTGTGTCAAATGAAAAATAGGGCATGCTACTACGTCAAATGCAAAATTTTCTTCAAATGACAAATGCAATCATTCCTATATGAAATCTTGACTAATACTTATCTAAGCAAACCTAGTGCAAGTACCATGCAAAATGCAAAGTGCAATAATGCATAATGATGCAAAGAAGCAAATATTTTTGGATTTTTTGAATAAAAATGAGATAATAAAGCAAAAGAATGAATCTACCACCCCCAGACTCTGCAAGCACAATCAAACAACACTCACGCAAAGTACTAAGGTAAAAGAGACCTAATGCACTAATCCCAAAACAAAAAATTGAAAATGCAATGACAAGAACATTCTTAAAAAAAATTTACCCTAAAAAGTGTCTCTGGTCAGAAACAGAGGTGTATACAGACTCTAGAAGCATCAAAGGAGACTCAGCAATCATCAAAATTCACCCAGAAATAATCAATCTTCCTCTAAATGGAAAAACTCATGGCATACGCAACTGTGCGCAGAAAACCCATGTATGTATGTGGTTAGAGCAGTCAAAACCGCGTGTACATGTGACTGTGAGGAAAAAACACGCATACAGGAAGAAAAGGTATAAAAATGAAGGCAAATAGATAAGCTGAGACAAAATTCACACCTATCAGACACTATCAGGAAAACATGCCCCTAGACCCGACTTAGAAACAGAGATATTAGAGCAATTCCCGAACATTGAATGCTGATAAAAACCCCCAAAGGACAATTACTAGGAACTCCCCAGTGGAGTCACTAATTCTATTACGGAGAGAAATTCCTATGGTTTGGGGTACCACAATAGACAGCTTGAATCCATAAATCAATTCTTTCCTATATGCAAGAGAAACCAAATATCTAACACTAAATGATCTCGATTCATACCTTATTCCATATGGTTGATGTAGATCCCCATTGAGATTTCCAACTCTAGCTAGTATTGATAAATTGCTTCCTCAACATTCAGCAAACAAGACAAGCATGCTATATATAATTGTGTTAGACCTACTCTAGCATATATAATCAATAACATATAAGCATTTAAAAGAATCCATGGATCAAATATTCATTTAAATACACATTATTGGACAGGAAAAGATATTTCTATTAATATAAAACAAAGATTACAAGAGTGACAACCTCTGTCGGCACATCTGTGAATCAGAGAAACTGAGTCCCCCACTTGGGCCTCCACCACTTCAATCCTCCATCTCTCGATAGCAAGCTCACAAGAAAAAGGAAAGCTTGGGAAGAACACAAAAGTTCTCCAAGGGACAAAGGGATGCAAACTCAAGTATAAGCTCCGACAACAATGGAATATATTTTTCTTGCTCTACAATTCCTCTCCTTTCAATGTATCCAAAGGGTTCCTTATATAGCTCTTCAATGGGGTAATGAAAGGTCGAATATGAGAAATCTCAAGGCATATGGAAGGCCAAGAGATTAGTGATTTAGATCCACATCAAGGAAAACTCCAAAAGAATTTGGCCTTTTGCACACATCCCAATGTAAGCGGGTTTAGGGGTCAAATCTGCATATATACACAAGAAAGGGATTAAAAGTCGCGTATGGCAATTATTGCATGTTTTTAGGGATGATCTTGGAAACATCAAAGGTACAAAAATGGTCCACGGGGTCTAAAGAGTCTGGAGAGGGACAAGGAAAGCCATAAAAGTGTGATTCACCATGTGTGGTAAAATTAGCTGTAACAACTACAATCTGAGGTCCACGTGGTTCCTCCACATACCTTCGTTATATAGAATGGCCTTTCATGTACCCTTGAGGCATATCGAAAGGTACTTCACATACTTGATTGTATATCAAAGGGCCTCTTTCAAACGGTTGTGCATTAGACAACACTACTACAGATTTGAGCTCCCACTTACCTTGAGTATATTGGGAGACCCTACTAGGATTCCTAAACCATATGAGAAAATCCCTTTAGCTATCTTGTTGGAGAAATACACCAAGAAAAACACTAGGGAAGATACTATGCATGTGTCATCAAGGTAGTTGGGTATTCAGGTGAGTGATAATTGATCCTTCTCACCATTTTTTACTGTTGGACCTTGTAGTATATAGCGAGTTGTGACAACTTGACAATCCTAGTGAGAGATCAACTATCTTCAGCCCATCCTGTCATTTAATTATGCTTGCATCCTTTAGTTTTCCTAGGCCTACTTTTGTTTGTCTTTTTCTTTTTTTACCTAGGGTAGAAAACTTCAGCCATCACCCTGGCTAAGCAATTTGCCAGGCGATTTCACATAATGCAGGGTTTACCACCTAACTATCCTCCTACCATGGAAAGACACGAATGTGAAACCATGGAACGAACATCTTCTACTAATGCTCATATAGAAACTACATAAGATACTAAAACCAGAGAATATTTTATTTGTTTACAAAAATACTTTGGTCCAACTTCCTCCTACAGTTGACACAACCTTTCATTTCCCAATGGAAGGTCAAACTGGCACGTCCAACAGGACTGTCAATCATCCACTAAATGAAAGTATAGAAGTAGAATATGGCCCAAATTCTCCTCTTTGAAGAACATATTTGGGATAGAGGATTGGTGAGTATGGAACTACCACAACTAAATCGAAGCCATATATACTATCTCCTTTAATAAAACTCTTAGAGAAGGCTTCGTCAAATGAACAATTTCTCCGAGACTCTGCCGAGTGTTTGTGTCAATGCTCAAAAGAATTTAAAAAATATGAGAAACCGAGGAGGAGAAGCATTTCCCCTCTTCCTATTCTTTCAAGAAAACACCACCTGGGTATCATGCCCTGTCACCACCTCAAGTAGATCTTCTTCCAGAATCACCGACCCAAAACTTGGTTATGTAGAACACCTTTCACACCCCACCTCCTAGTCAAAATCCAGTCCAAACCCCCTCTCCTAGTCAATACTCCCCATCCATTTCAACTCCTCCTATAGTTTCTATACCTGGGGGGAATTCCCCAGTACAAGTTCAGTCATCTACTGAAGGGCCCATTTCTAGCATGGGGAAAAACTTGCCAGTGGCACCAGCAACAACGAACATTCCTCTTCCTAACACTACTATGGTTGTACCTCCCACCAGTCAGAGAGGACCCTTATGGGTCCAATTTTCCATTACTACACTTTCTTAGGGATATACTTATCCCAAAACTCATCCACCCATAGTTAATCAAGCTTGTCAACCACCACCGTCGGCAACAGTCTATCCCATAATGCCTTATCCTGGAAATGTATTTGTACATTGGGGAAAACTAAATTGGTCTAATGTCCCATATTATGGAGGATATTTCATGAATACTATTGGGGGGTATGGTGGTCCACCTAGAGGTCCACCACCTGGAGGGCCCTCAAGGACCTGGAGGATTCAGAGGATCCAGAGGACCCGATGGACCATCTGGAGGCCCACCACCTGGAGGCCCACCTTACGGAGGACCACTGCCCAAAGGACCACCGCCCGAAGGACCACCTTATGGAGGTCGACCACTTGGAGGACCAACACCACCACCACCTCCCAGAGGACCACCACCTCCCTTGGGTGGCCCACCACCTAGTGGACCTTTGAGTAACCAAAAAAATAATCAACTAGTTCCTGGGGAATCATTTATTCCCATTTATCAATATTCCTATGGTCCTAGTGGTCTACAAATGCCATCCAAGTATTACCAGTATCCTCAACCCAATCAACAATTACCATTTCTGGCTACATTAGATCTTCTAGATATGTATAGATTGATAAATGATCCAATTCATCACGAGCCCTTCTAGCTAGTCATTCCAGTTAAATTACCCTCAAATATACCAAAGTTTGATGGTAAACCCAGTGAGAATCCTAAGAACCATGTGATGAATTTTCATCTATGGTGTTCATCCAATTCTCTAATGGATGGTTCAGTCCATCTATGCCTATTTCAGAGAATCCTCATAGGTATTGCTGCAAAATGGTATATAGAGCTACCAAAACACTCTTTCTGGGATTTCAATGCTTTGGCAACGGCATTCTTAACTCACTTTAAATTACCAATCCGATATGAGACAGGTACATACCTTTTAACCTCGCTTTGAAAAACTACTTTGACACATATCTCTGATCACATTCATGAATGGAGACAAATGTGAAGGTTAATTAAGGCCCCTATTCTCAACCAATTACTCACTGATTGGCTCACAAAGTATTTACTCCCACCCATTTCTAGAGATGTTGCCATGGGAGGTGATGTTAAGGAGGAGCAAGCTGTTAGTTGTACCCAGTACTTATACTTGGTTTACTCCTAGTCAGTTACTATGTATGACTTAATTCCACATGCTCCTCGCCCCATAACTGGTCCATCAAGACCCACCACTGAACCACCTGTTGATGGGATCCTTGGTTCAATTCAAGCACAAACAATGACAAAATCTACCAAAAATCAAACTCAACCCTCTGCACCAGTAAGTCAACTAACACAACCACCCTAGACTGCACCCTCTCCTGTTTATCCTACCAAAGTAAATGTGGTCCAATCCACTAAATATTTCGGTGGGAAAAAGAAATGAAAGAATAAATCGAAAAAACCTGATAATCAACAGGAAGGTAATAAATCACCCAATCCTGATGCCGATTCAAAAGGTAAGAGAAAGGTAAAATATCCTTGCTTAATCTATGGAGGTGACCATTTCACTAAAGAATTTCCTTTTAGAGAGGAAATTAATAATTTTTTGAAAGGTTCACCCACCCCAACAGTTCTCAAAGACCCTTTCCCCACTGAACAACAATTGATTGATCATCGATCTTTGCGTGGGACTTCTTCATCAATTGATGAAGTTAAAATGATTTCTAGCGAAATGATTAATCTAAATAAAAGACCACATAGTTATGACCTTCCTCTAGAGAAGAAACCTAATGAAGTTCCATCCGATAAACCCTCAGCTTCCATACCTCCTCCTAGTAATTTTATTCACATTGAAAAACCTATACATGAGGAAATTTTACGCCCACCCAAGAGTACGCTCCGTAATTCCATTATAAATACTAACGCATGTGCTTCCCAATACTATAACATTGTAGAAGATATGTCCCAGGCACCACGTGCTATGTCATCCATAGAAGTACTCCAAACTTGTCCCACCCAATGGAAAAATTTTCTCACAGCACTTGGAGCTATGGATCTTGAGAACAGTAACATCATTACTTTCAAACTGGATGATTTTAAGACTAGTATCTTGCATCAGTTGGCTTTTCAGCTAACCACCAAAATTTCTGGAAAGAATATCCGTCATACTATTTTGGAGGAGGGAGCCTCTACTTTAGTCATGTTTCTATCTTGTTGGAGAGCCATTGGTTCATCTGAGATTAATCGTTCCCCTACCACACTCAAGGCCTTTGATGGTCGTAGATTTCAACCCTATGGATTACTCCCTGCCATCCAGATTGAACTAGGGGGAAAATTTGTCTCCATTGACATTGAAGTCATTGATGCTCCTTTGGACTACAACCTACTCCTAGGTCGTAATTGTTTTTATGCTATGCAAGCCGTAGCATCGACCGTTTTTCGAATCATTTAGTTCCCATTCCAAGGAAGGATTGTTACTATCGATCAGCTAGATTTCATCACTCTTAATTCTATTTCAAGTGATGCCAACAACGTCCCACTTCTGAATACCCCACAATATCATAATATTGGAGTAGGTCTTTTTAAAGACTCTTCACTCATGGGAGTCTTTCCATTGTCAAATCCTCCTCCTCCTTTGCAAAATGCATCCATAAACATGATTTCTAGCTCTATTATAGACAAAGGAAAATCTATTACTGAATATGCATCACTTACCCCTTTTGAAGAAGTTTACAATGCAATACAGTCCACCAGTGACCCTACCATCAATGACCATTTGTTGGTGTCCTAAAATTTTTATCATCTACCATATTAGCTAGAAAGCCCCCCCCATCTCTAGATTATCTATCACATATGCTTCCTAAGGATGAATCCATTATAGAATCTATGTCACTAGAGGAGATTCCTTGGAAATAACATCATCATCGATCTTATTTCCTTGCCCATTTCCATGTGGTAGAAGAGCACTTTGCATTAGCGGTTTTGTCTGATATAGTTACAGAACCTCAGTCTACGATTCTCAATCGTGATGTCGAGTCTGAGGAAAACTTATGCAATATTACCAAAACTATTCCTATAGATATATCAGTGAAGCTAGGTATTTCAAAGCACATTCAAATAGGCCAAAACTCTTCGCCTTCTGAGTTTCAGCTATATACGGCCTTATTTAAGGAATTTTCAGATGTCTTCGCTTGGAAATATGAAGAAATACCAGGGATTGATCCCTCCATTGTTTTTCACAAGATAAAAACCTACCCTAGTGCCAATCCAGTTCACTAGAAATTACACTAGGTACATCCATGAAAAGCAGCCGCCATTAAGGAGGAAGTTGAAAAACTTCTAAGGGGTTGTTTCATTTACCCATGCCTTTAACTGAATGGGTATCCAACATAGTCCCTGTGAATAAAATCCAGGGTACTATCAGGGTTTGCATCAACTTTAGGGACTTGAATCAGGCTTGTCCAAAAGACAATTCCCCCCTCCCTATATCGATCAAATAATCGATAACTGTGCCGAAAGTGTCATCTTTTTCATTTATGGATGGATTTTTTGGCTATAATCAGATTGATATTCTCCCGTCAAACCAACATAAGATGGCCTTCATTTTCCCATGGGGGACCTTTTCCTACCAAAAATTACCTTTTGGCTTGAAAAATGTTGCCGCTACATTTCAACACACCATCTCATATGCTTTTCATGATATTAAGCACGTTGTGGAACCCTATCTTGAAAACCTGCATACTCATTCTAAGCAGCGGGACCTCCATGTCGATCATCTAAGATTTATTTTTCTTAGATTTTGTCATTTCAATATTCGTTTGAACCCCCACAAATGTGTTTTCTATTTCAAAACTAGCCGACTTCTTGGTTGCATAGTTTATAAGGATGGCATCTGTATTGATCCTT
The DNA here is from genome assembly GCA_001517045.1 of Pseudotsuga menziesii. Taxonomy (NCBI): domain Eukaryota; kingdom Viridiplantae; phylum Streptophyta; class Pinopsida; order Pinales; family Pinaceae; genus Pseudotsuga; species Pseudotsuga menziesii. The sequence continues at coordinate 1,106,059 of LPNX010043483.1, forward strand.
TGAATATTGAATCTATCCTGGCCCTACCTGCTCCCTCAAACGTCACTAAACTCCAAATTTTGTAAGATAAGGAAAAATTTCTACACCGTTTTGTATGCAACTACGCGGAAAGAACACATGGTTTCATGAGATTGCTTAAAAAGGATGCACCTTTTTTCTGGGATGACTTTGCGCAGCACACATTTGACAATCTCAAACATGCTCTCACCCATGCACCTACGTTGCAACCACCTGGTTATAACAAATATTATTCTTTCTATGTGGCTGTATCCTTGTCAACTATAGGGATGTTCCTAGTTCAAACAGACGAACACAACCTAGAACACATGATCTAGTATGCTAGTAAGAGTCTTCCATACTTCGAAACATGATACTCACATGTGGAGAAATTAGCTCTGGCCATGGTCATCGCGGTCTAGAATTTTTGTCACTATATTTTTCTTTGCACTACTACTTTTTATGCTGACTCTAATCCCATGTACTACGTTTTAACACGTTAGGTACTTGGGGGAAAATATTCACGATGGATCATTATCCTCCAGGAATTTGAGTTGGAGTTTGCTAAAACCACTTCCAAGAGGTCTCTTGTTTTTGGTGAGCTTATATGTGACCTTCCCTGTACTACGAAGGAAACAGATCACATCGATTCATTTCTTGATGAATCATTGTTTCTCATTAGTACGATTGATCCATGGTATGGAGATATCATTCTTTATCTCCAGACTTTACGATATCATCTCGCTGCTACTCGTGATGAACGTTATCTCATTCACCACCAGGATAAATACTATCTCATTCTCAATGATACCTTATATCGTCATGGAATAAATTCTATATTGAGAAGTTATCTTACACATGAAGAGGTTGAAATCATCCTATATGATTGCCACTCTGGAGCTTATGGAGGTCATCTCTCTGGCTTGGCTACTGCGTATAAGATCTTTCACATAGAGTATTTTTGGCCCTCGATTTTCAAAGACTGTATTGAAACAGTCAAGAAATTTCCACCCTGTCAAATGTTTACTACCAAGAAGCGCACTCATCCAGCTCCGCTTCATCCTATTGTAGGATTTGGCCCTTTTTCAAAATGGGGCATAGACTTCATCCATTATAGACCTACCTCAGCTGAGGGGCACAACTACATTATTGTGATTGTGGACTATTTCACTAAATGGGATGAGTCTATGCCCACATATGCTGAATACTGGAAAACAACTGCATTGTTCTTATTTAACCATATCATCGCTAGGTTCAGGATTCCTAGGGATATTGTGACTGACCATGGGTCACATTTCCAGAACATGCCTGATGGTAGAGGTTAGTCAAAAGTTAGAGTTTCTCCATGACAACTCTACACCTTACTACCCTCAGTCGAATGACTAGGTTGAAGTGATAAATAAAGTGTTGAAAACCATGCTTCAACGAATGGTAGGGTAGGATAAATCAAACTGGCATGCACTTGCAACTATTTTCTACACTTTCAGCCTATACGACCACTGTAAAGACTTCCGTGACCAGTTTCACACCCTTTCAATTGGTATATGGATTGGAAGCAACTCTCCTGATAGAATGTGAGATCCCTTCTCTAAAGCTCGATGTGGAACTCTTTCCTAACACCACTATAGAAGAGGAATTATTTATGTATCTAAATAAACTTGATGATACTCACCACGATGCTTCCTTAGCTAATGAGGCACACAAACGACAGATGAAATCCCAATATGACAAAACCATTCAGCCTCGCTCTTTTAATGAAGGAGATATGGTCTTGACTTATGACCAGAAGCACGATAAGCTAGGGGCAGGGAAATTTGAATCTATGTGGCACGTGCCTTACATTATTAGTCGCATCTTGGAAAAGGGTGCATATGAGTTAGTAGACTATGATGGGATACCCTTGGGTGAGCCCCGTAATAGGATCTACCTTAAAAGATACTATGGTTAGGTCATCTAGCATAGGCTCTTTGTAAATATTGTTTATAGATTGTTGTGTGTCTTAATTTGGAAGTGTGGTTTTTTGTGTGATTTAATATTTGTTTCACAAACCCTACTTATGTATGTCCTATGTCTAATTGACAAATGACCACTTTTACTAGATTCATAGATGGTGCTAATCAATACACGCTAATTCTTGCATCAACAACTTGGGTATTGTACTCTCCTATAGGTGATCTGGTGAGTTTAGGGGGTATTTTTTTAGGTCCCTCCATTAATAATCTCACAGAATATCATGCAGTGATTGGATTGTTGGTGGAATCCCTAGCTAATGATGTAAGGGAGATTAGGGTTTACCTTGATTCAGAAATAGATGTTCAACAACTAAACCGATCCTACACCGTCCATAATCCTCTACTCCTTCGGACATTCCGAAGGGTTAGGCTCTTAGAAAGGTCTTTTGAGCAAGTCACGTATCAACATATTCGAAGACATTTGAATATTGTGGTAGATTCATTAGCTAATTATATCTTAGATTGGTATATTACTCATAATTGAAAATCCATTATAACATAAACAACATGTATGTAAATTCATAAGTTGGCATACATTTCACACATCACATTTTTTGCACACACAACTGTAAATAAATTTTTTCATATACATACATATATATATAAATGAGATACAAAATTGGGCTGAAGCATCAAGATTTCAGTGCCCTCAAAAGTGCAGCACTGTCATAAGTTCAAAAATATACATATATAGGGAAACATTTGAAGCCTCTAAACTTTCTATAATAATACATATACAAAAAGTGGAAAAGCATATGTAGACTAGTCATCATCATGGTGATGCTCATGATAGCATATAATGGCATGGGCCACTCTAAGGAGTATCCTAGAAAACCATCCTGAGATTCCCGCGGTATGACGCTGGTAGCTCTTGGGTAGATCATCAGTGATAACATCAAGAATCCCTATAGTCAAATGCTGCAAGTTCTCCTCCAAATATCGAAGCTCCTAATCTGCCTTGGAGTGATAAGCCACCATATATCTAACTCTGGTTCACCTATCACTATGTAACATCCTCTGTCTCAATGTTTGCAGAGCGTCGTGTACCAATTCCTCTGTCAGCTGTGGACAGATCACCTACGATGCACTTGTCCCAGCCCGACAGAGCGTCGTCATGCTCGCAGGCAAAAAAAAAATGAGGCTGCCACAACGCATTTTTTGGGTCTTTAAGACGCCTAAAAACCCTCAACCTCTGGTAAAAAACTCTTTCCATACCAATTAAAAACACTTCTTTCTCTGGTTAAAAACTAAAAGATCAACACAAGCATGAAAAAGGATGGTTAAATTACTTACCTCTTCCAAGAAAATTGGGCAAATGCTAGGATGAAAGGATTTGCAATCACCGATAGAGGCTCTCTTTATTTCACTCCAACTCCTAACTATCACTAGTACAAAATGAGGAATTAGCTACTAGGTGACTAAAATTTCTAGTAACCATAGGTTTTTCAAGTGATTTACTACTAAATATGAGCAATTTTGATTGATCCAACTGAAAACAACTAAAATTAATGACTAATTTAGTCACCAGTTAACAAATAGGACTAGATAATTAGTGACAGAATTAAATATGACTAACATAAATGACTAATTTAGTCACGGCATAAAAAATGACTATCTAGAAGAATATGAATTAGTCATTTTTAATTGTGTCAGGAAAAATTGCAAATTTGACAATGAAGTGTAAATTAAATTTTGTAAACTGTAACACCTTCTATTAGTAATATGGGTGCCATGCACCTTGATCTTCAGAGATCAACCAAACCAATTGCATGAATTTTGTCTTGACCATCTTTATCCCTGCTACACCATTGAAGCAAACTCAACTAAGCGTGTTCCAAAGGAAAATTAGGTTCCTATGTCAATTACGAATTAGGTATTAGAACCAATACCATATTGATACCTAGATAGAAGAACCATAGTCGTACATCCCCTCAAGAACCAACCATTTGAATGTGCCTCCTCCACGTAGACTTACCAAATGCATCCAATGCATGGCAAAAAAAACACGTCCACTTTGGATCTGTGGGCTGAAGGTATCGTTCAACCCCTGCTCCCCTGTTTTTTTCAATCGATACCTTATTTTTTCATATGATAGGTCAGTTCAAGATCTCGCAGTGACCAGTCGGAGCGCTTCAAAGGTATGGTTCTTGTCGCTCCGATCATGTTCATCACTCAAATCAATAACCAGTTGTTATGGATTTTTACAGGTCTCAATGCTGCTGGAGTTACTGCTTCCACCTTATATTCACAATTATCACAAACTCTAGCCTATGTGCTCATAACCATATGCATTTTGATCTTTCATCCTGGGAAAAGCAAGAGCACCCTCATGGAATGCCACTATTTGCAAAGGTCACTAGTTTTTTCCGCCATCAACATTCCTCACATGCTCCAAAGGAAAACTGAAGTAGACATTAGAAGAAGTGATTAAACTTTGCAAGGAGGTTTACTTGTTGCAAATGTCATTGTAGAGCACAGGTCAAACGATACTTTCAACCCACAGATCCGAAGTTGATGTGTTTTTTTGGCCATGCATTCGATGCATTTGGTAAGTCTACGTGGAGGCACATTTGAATGGCCAGTTCTTGAGGGGATGCAGGGCCCTCATTTGTGGCTATCACCAATCGTAATCCCGAAGAGTATTGATCAAATTTTGGTACTAGTCGGAGTCGATAATTTGGCCAAGAAGTGGCACCTATGACCGGCTTCCGAGCCAAATCATCAACTCCGTAGATTACTCCATTTATAAAACTAAACAACTTATACAATAATTATTAAAAAAATATAATATATAACCAATTAACATAATTTATATAATAAAATAATAAAAATAAAACAAAAATATATATAACAAAAACAAAAAAACCTATATAATTTATATATTTAAAAAAATCTATATAACTTATATAATAAAATAATAAAAATAAAACAAAAAATCTATTCCGCCACCCAACTCTCCACCCACCTCTGTTAGGGAATGATGGCAGATTTTCCTGAACCCCATGGAGATTTCATCCTCTAATTCCATTAATGACTACTCATCTTGTTGGTGCCAAATAGCCTGTCCAAACTGCAATATCATTGAGGATATTGGAATGGATATTTACTGTGGTTGATGGTTTACAAGTTCGGTATTACCATCACTGCCAAGATAAAACAACACTAGAGAGAACGTGGAGGCTCGTGAAGAGATGGGCCATGAATTATGTAGCTCTAGAGTCAACATCTCCTTCTTTCCTTACAAAATCCCTGGTAAGTTTCTTGGTTCAGTGTGAATTGATAAATTTTGCCCGATTATAATACTGAAAGTTTCTTGGTTTAGTGCGAATTGGTAAATTTTTCCTGAAGAGTAGGTAGCTAGGTTAAAATCGCTGATTAGTTTATTTTTAATGGGAATTTTTATCATTTATCCTAGGCATTGACATTGACCCTTGGCATTGAATCAACTCCCAACATCACCTCGTCTTGTGTGCTCGCTCGTCTATGCGGCGGGTTACTAGCTCGCGGGTCTCAAGCTATGTCGATCCAACCGACCACCTGCAAATTGATCTGGACCTGGAACTGGAACCCATGGATTTTCTTTCTTAGCCATGTCCCAGCTAATACCAACCCCATTGAACCCCTCCATAATTGTCCCGGGTCCAGGTAGAATGACATCTGTAGAATGGAAACTCCATGTTGAAAACACCATTTTTGTGAGGATGCTCTCATACAATACATAGTTGCCACAAATATTGATTCCATGAGAGGGGTGCACTCCCTATTTACTGTCCAAGTCATGTGGTACTATTTTGTAATTCATCTCTGCAATTCAAGTTGACTGTGTGGTACTAGCTTGCAGTTGAGGGGTATGCAATTTGGGAGGTGTTGTAGACAATTTTAAGTTTGAGTAGCTTGATTTAATGTTGTTGTCCCATATGTCTGGTCCCAGGGGTCCTTGAAAACTAAATAGCTTCTTCGACTTGAAATGCTAAAGGAAACTGAACAGGTTATCTGAGGAACACTATTAGTATAATACCTTCTTCCGCTCCAAGAAATTCGACTGTGAGGCCATAAACATATACATTTGGCAGTTGTGGCAAGTGATGAGATTATAATGCCAAGATCAGTTCCACACTGAATGATACCTGAAATATTTCAGTTCTATCAGTCATCCCAAATGAATAATATTCTTACAATGATCTCATCAAAGCAGACATCCTTGTAGATATTTTTCTCAATTAAAATTGATTGCAATCCAAAAAAGTTATGAATCCCAACACAAAAATGTCCTTTCCTTCAAGGACAGATTCCATCAGCATGATTCTCACTTTACAAACTTATTTCTTCCCTGTGGCTCTTTTGGAATCTATGTATTCTTTAGGTTAAATTATGGTTCTCAGTAGACCCTGTGTTATAATCATCTTGAGTTATGTATGTTTCTTCAACCATGCTTTCAAATGTCCATTTACATTCTTCATTGTTCAATTCAAAGTCATGGTCATGGTAAAATGAGCTAGAGGAAGAAATTGCTTTGGCCCAAATAGCATAAATTTTCAATAAAACCAAGAACATAATGCCACCCAAAAGGATTAAACTCGATACAATTGCAATAGAGATGCCAGCTACTGCTCTCTTTGTTAGTTGATTCCTTCTAGGTATTGAAGATTCCAATGAAACATGTGAGTAGGGAGCCAACGTATTTCCGAAGAGTCCAGGATTTTCCACAAAAGAGATCCAATGCCATTTGGAATCACTCAATGGAAACTGTCCTTGGAGAAAATTATTGGATAAGTTCAAGTCAGCCAAGCTTCTAAGATCCCCAATCTCATCAGGAACTTGACTACTAAGTTGATTATTAGGGAGATTGAGAACTTTGAGCATCATTAAATCCCCAAGTGAAAAAGGAATACTTCCAGACAAAAAATTACCACTCAAGTCTAGCATGACTTGTAGGTTACCAATGTTTCCAATCTCCACTGGAATTGAGCCTGTCAAAGAATTGTATGAGAGCCTCAAGTCATAAATTTTTTCACAGTTTTTGATAGAAGAAGGGATTAGTCCAGAAAAAATTATTCTTCTACAAATAGAGAACATTCAAGGAAACAAGGTTCCCCAGTTGCCTTGGTAAACTACCCCAAAGCTTATTATTATCAGGAGCAAGAGTGAGTAAACTGGTACAATTCCCAAGCCGAGATGTAATTGTTCCATTAAATTCATTGAAGGAGAGTTTTAGCTCTCCAAGCCCACAGAAATCACCAAACCATCCAGGGATAGGTCCAGAGAAATGATTATTTTTCAGATCTAGATGACTCAGATCCGTGCACTTAGCAAGCTCTGCAGGTAACCCACCAGTGAGCTTATTCCAAGATAAGTCCAACAAATTGAGATCCAACATCTGGCCAATGTCTTTAGGAATGCTATTGTTCAAGCCATTCCTACCTAGTTGGAGACAGATTAAACCTCCGGAATCAACCAATTGGGATGGGATTTCTCGTGAAAAAAAATATTATTTATCAAGTCTAATGTTTTGAGAAAACTTGAACCACAAAGAGGAATTATGCTTCCATTCGATTTATTGTTCCAGAAATTGACATTAGTCAGGTTTTTCAAATGAATCAGGTCTCTAGGAAGAAGTCCTTCAAGGGAATTATTATACAGAACAAGGATCTGTAAACCTTCAAGCATTCCAAAAGATTGTGGTATTGTTAGAGAGCTTATTGCAAGGAGATTTTTTTTATATTTCTTCTCCAATACTTTGCTTAACTCTTTGTCTTTAAAAAAATATAAATATAAATTTGTTTTCTTGAGTGGATTGCTTCCCTCAGATAGCTTCAACTCTTTACACATTGTTTGTGTTTGTTTGGATAAATGTCCTAATTTTTTTTCCATGAATGTTAAGGTATATATACATTATATATACTCTGATGGCTAGGAAGTGAAAGTTGTACAAGAAATATGCTAGCAATTGTCTTAATTTAGTAGTGGATAGCTTTTTAGGTTGTTTTCCAATGGAATGGCCTGAACCAATCCAGAGTGTCTAGTGTCTTGTAGAGAGCGACATCAACTGTGTGCCTTCGAGATACATCAGACCTAATGATGAGAAACCATTAGAACAGAAGCTTGTGGAAGAGGAGATACCCATCATAGATATCTTCGGTCTCTGTGACGAACGACGAAGAAAGACTATGGAGGAAATCTCAGATGCATGTAGAGATTGGGGATGCTTCCAACTGATAAACCATGGACTTTCTCCAGAGCTTCTCATGGTCGGATGTGAGGTATCGAGAGAGTTCTTTGATATGCCATTAGAAGAGAAGCAAAAGCATGAAAATGATCCACTAACTTATGTTAGATATGACAGTTGAATTGGTGTGCAAAAAGGTGCAATTCTCGACTAGGGGGATTACTTTTTCCACCACTTTTTGCCGCTTTCCATACGAGAGGAGCACAAATGGCCATCAAAACCAGATGAATATAGGTGATGAAATAATAGTCAGTGTGCTCCATTTTATTTAATGATTCAATTTCATGCTTTTATTTGGACTAATTAGTTTCATTAGCACACCTACATAGTTTGTGGTTGGATCTGGTCGATGGAGATTGAAAGATAGTTATAAAATGGAGCGAAAGTGGACAATACCCTATCAAACTTTCACTATAAGTCTCCTAAAAAACCTCTTGTATTGCAGCCTCGTCCTAAATACAATAGGGAAGTTTTTCAAATTCAACGTTGGGACTGTAGATGTTGACATGCACCCTACACAAAATCCATTATCCCTCTTATTCCAAGAGGATGAGCTCTCACCAGTATTGATTTGTAGATATCTAGGATGTAGCCAAATCCTCACATTATCTCACCTAAAAAATCTTCATTGCTTCTCTGCACAGGATGGTCTTCATATGACTTCTATAATAGGGACAGCATGTCTACAAAATTCCTTCATTCATATCTGTATACAGCAGGCTCTGTAGGATCTTATTTTTCCAAATGTTGCTCAAAATCTGTCTGCAAAGTATGCATAATAAAATGTCAAAATAGTCCCTAATGTGCTGCCTTAGAGGCTGAGGTAGGCCAGCAAGCTCACACAAATTTGCATTGCTGGAAATAATGCCTCCAAATGCATGTGCATGCATTTTGAGGCGTAATATGACCTATTCCTACTATTCTTATGGTTACATCTAGAGCTTGAATACTCTTAGTATTTTTTCCATTTTTACCTTAGGGACATTGTGTCACATACATGGAGTGAAAATTAACATTATCTCCTTGGGAATCTTTGATTTTCCATGGACTGTATTGTAATGGTTTTTCACTAAAACAGTTTACTACTAACATTCTACTCTGACATGATGAACTGTTATTTGTTGAGTTCACTATAGGTGAATAATTATGATTTTTTGCAATTCTATGGGCTGCATTATTAGGAACTTACATCCTGCAAAGTGGTAAATGATGCATGGAACTTTATGTAAAGCAAGTCCATTTGCTCTCCCTGATGTAGGTGGTCAACATAATGGACAACCATAAAATGGCTGGAGAGGGTTGTGCAACATTGCATCATACATGCCTTACTTCAATGTGGGCACATATGTTGTGGTCGAAATAATTATTGGTTCATTGTATCCACACAAAGCAGACTTTATTGAAAAGATTGCCCATAATCCTGATATGTAAGTTTAACCAATGCTTCTATAAGATTCTACAGTGAATGTAGATATTTTTTCAATGATTAAAGTGTTTGCAGACCAGTTCAATTAAAATGGATTTTTATATAGTTTTCTTTCTCTTATTTAAATGTTAATGATGGTTTCCCCCCATAATTGAGTATGATTTCTGGGTATTGCCATCTTATCATAAGGAGTCATGTATTTCAAAATTCCAGGTTTAAGGAATTCTTTTCACCAAATTCTAGGTTAGCAAAGATCATTATTTTGTATGTTTTTAATGTCAACAACTGCAGTTTCGTTTCTGCATCTTTTATATGAATTCCTTAGAAACTGGTATGGCAGTTGGCCTCCTGATTGGATTAAAATGTTTTAAATATACGTACAAAACATGAATCTTGAAGAGGAATAGATGGTAAAAAACAATCCAAATGTAGGATAAAATACTGTACTGTACTTATTTAAAGGTCATACACACTGATGTGATCCAAAGATGCAAGCGAAAATTTATATGCTGTAAATTTCTTTAGACAAGCATTCTTATTTCCCATATGATTACAAGAGTATTTTTGTGACATATTTTCCCTAGATTGACAAGAATGAGATGCGATTTTCACAACAATGTAGCAAAACGCATGCAATGTAGTCTTCTAAGTTTTATTATGTTACGACCTATTTCAGACTGAAAACACAAGCGCAAAGAAGAGAGTGATAATTATAGTGTTGGCATGTATGCATGCCTATCAACCAAGTAGGGTATGAGATGACTAAATCCAACATTGCCTGCACATTGTTGCACTTGTAGGAAAATTGTATTGTTGGCCAAACTTCTCACCATGCTTCTCTTCCAATGATTAGCACTGTATGGTCAACACTAATGCTTATATACTGAAAGATAAGTTATATGCGACCCCTCTCCTTTACCATATAGTTACCAGAAGATGCCTATCTAGATTCTAGTGTCCGAGAGCCTCTCACGCATAAGCTCGGATCATTTCATAACCTAGCAGGATTTCTATTACCTTGACATGTAGTAAATACTTGTAAGACATCACACACACACACATTAAAATCCTGAGCAAATGTCTCACCAATCAGAGTAGAAAATATACACACATATAATTATTTTGTGTTGTAACCTTTCTAGACTTCACCATGATCACGCTGTGTTCAGAATGCTCTCCAACTTAATACATCACCCTAAGGTATAATTTCCTATGGCTTATCGTGATGAAATACCATGTAACAACGAGTACAATATAATTATGGGCATAATTGAATAGTTATGTACCATTTTTAAATAACCATGTACCACGAGTAAGCATGTTCCAATGTTCCATTTGTAATTGAAAACTATAAATATCTGTTAACCATGTATTTAAAACCTCATTTTAAAAAATGCTCTCTTTTAAAATAAAAAAATTCAGAAGATAAATAGAGTGAATGCATTGCAAAGAACCTCATTTCTATAATGAAAATAAGAATTCTAAAAACAAGGATTCAGAAAATAAGAAGAAATCAAGAACAACCAACAGCTAGCTAATTCCTAACAATCTTGCAAGGGAATTTGGTCTCTTTGGGGACTGCATATCTTGAAGGGGTGAAAGTTTGTTACAGATATGTACTAGAGGATTTCTATAAAGCTATAATTATCCTTGTGCATCCTTGTAGTAAATGATAACCTAAATTCATGAAAGAGAAAATTTGATGCAAAAAATTGGCTAACTTAAATATATAAGTGCAATGTTGATGAATCTATAATGGGCTTATGAGGTTCAAGACCGCATTAAAACTCAGCACAGGCTATGCTACAATAGATCAGTATGGAAACCTCAACAAGGAACAAATACGACCAGTGTTCAAGTAGGTCTCATTTTCTCACATCATCAAGTGACTTACTCATTTATGACACACTTCTTTAGTTCTATGGAAACTTGGAAATTGCTATTATTTTGAACTTTCAAATTTCCAAGTTCAGGAGGAATTGCACTAGTGAGAAAAGTGCTACATTCACTTTTCTCTGAATTATCTTTCTTGGTGCATTGCTTGGAATTTTCTCTGAATTATCTTTTCCAGTTGACAAATTTGGAAAAATGCTACCTTTGTCATTCTTGACTCTGGTGTGCAGTTCACCATATTCCTTGTCACCAACCTGGGGATGTTTCTTTCCCAGAACTTATAATTGTTGTCTTTACTGCTGATGTGACTTACTTTTATTAATTTTAGGGCTGCAAAAAACCAATAATCCTTAGAACATGCCCATATTTTATTTACATTACTCCCTAATAGCCAAAGCAGTCCTTAAAGGTGCCCAAAACTATTGCTCTTATTGCTTCCAGTAGATCAAGATGCACCCAGAATTGATAATTAAGGTTATTTGTAGCTGGCTCTAACCCATAATCACCTCAAAACTTCCCAGATCTGTCTAGAGTGTCCTAACTTATAATTTAATCCTCTCTTCTTGTTATAAATATCTCATAATTCCTTTATTTCTAAACATGCTCATATCCATCCATGTTGACCCTCCGCTAATGCACAAACTTGTTCATTTTTGCTCAGCTAAGTTGCTACAGGGATGGAATGAATTCAACAGGAGCTAGGGCATCATCAAACTCAACAAAACAAAAAGATTGGCACCCACCTTCATCATCTTGGATGTCAATCCAATCAAAGACTCCATTTCTTTAAAATATCGGGCATTGTTATCTGCTTTAAGATCCCCATTAGGAATCTGCAATAGAATGGTATTTAGGTTTCTTATTTTCAATTTAAGGAACCATGCTGTCAGCCAATGATCCCCCTGGGAATTCTTTGAACGTCATCTATTTGAAACTATAAATTGTTCATCAAAATTTACATACTAAGTCCCACTTATATGAAAAATTAGTATCCAAAAAGGTGGATGATAAAGAGTCAAACTATACATAATATTTCATAAATAACACCTTATACAGAGCATTACAGGTTAAAAAGGAATCAAATACTACATCATTACAATTGTCAATTCAACATCTAGACTTCAACTGATAGAAAGTGAAAATAGAGAAAATGAAACAAACATTGGAATTTAGTATAGAAGAAAGATTGAAGACATCAAATGAAGAGTCCTAGATCATATTCATTATGCACACTTCCTACTGACCCTAGATATCAGAAGTCCTTGGAGCGATCAGCACACCCAATTTTGATAATGAATCAACAATGGTGTTCCTTTATTTATAAACATGCAAAAGAGTGACTACATTGATTGAATTTTTTATATTTATGATTACATAAAAAAGGGTGTTAATTGCAAATTTCTCATAGTGGTAATCACCTAAAGTTTATAAATCCTCTTCTCAACAGTTAACTTTAGAACCAAATTTATTGCTAGAAGCTCTACTCTATTGTTGGTTCTCCCTCCCAAACCAACTTTGAGTTTTCAATAATTTTTGTCACAAGTATATAAAATGCCTCCATATCCCCCCAAGGAAGGATCCCCCTCAGCAACTCCAAAGTGATCCCAAGCTCCATTTCTATCTATATGACCTATTTTCTTATTACCCTTGGAGGTTAGATATACTGAACCCACTTGAAAATTTTAAGTATTGGTAGACTTTGAGTGGCACGGACCTGTGGACGAAAACTATGATTTAAAATAACTTGGAGTTACTTACCAACCATATTCCCCAAGCAACAATGAGTAGTAAGGCTTTGAAAGGATTTTCTAATGTGTTTCACACCAATCTCCCTTCTCTATTAATTTCTCAAGCCTATTTGAACCTCAGTTTCCTTCCAAAATGAGTAAGAATATGAGCATTGTATTAGTAGGAGTAAGGTTTTACTATGTGTTCTGACACAGTGGACATGTTCCCTTTCCACTCCCAATTTTTCATGGTGTATATTCTAACTTTGTTGTATATCATCCCCCTACAATGCTCCTAGATCAGACAAGTTCATTTTTTTCCTCCTTTATTCTAACAGGGCTATTTTTGAGTGCATGAGAATAGTTATCCCACCACCATCCTTCTTCACCAAGAAATCCCAAGGTGTCAGTTGAGAGCTGATCCTGGTTAAAGATAGTATAAGTTAAAGTATTAAGTACTTGATGAAAATAAAAAATATTTCTATCTCTTAGGGATTCCACCATGTTCCTTGGAAGCTTGAAGTTCTCTCACCATAACCCACCCAAGGGTCTTCACCTAAACACATTTTGTTACCTATCCCCACTCACCAAACAAGCCACTTAGCTACTAGTGGGAATGACAACACCATTGCATTCAAAATTACTAATGCATTATGATAAGATCTCATCCAGGTCCTTATCCAATCTTCCACAATAAGAGGAGCAATCTTCCTACATGATCAAGGCTTCTTTAGATAAAAAAATTTCTTGAGTGTTGAAATCACGGTAAACATGAGTAAATAAAATAGACCCAAAAGGGTCTTTTACCTCCTTCGCTTGATCCATAATAGCATTTAGACCTAGGTTTCCAATGTTGCACTGTTGATTTTCCCAATCTCTCATGATTCATGAGTTTTGAGTCACCAAAGACTTGGAAGTGCTCCAAACCTCTCTCCTCTACAGCTTTTAACAAAACCCATAAAGCATAAAGTTCTGCCCTGTTTTCTTGCCCAATAGTGCACTTTAAACAAAAATAATGTTTTGAATCTAAGCAAAAGGATAGCCACAACATCACATATACTTGGGATCCTTTGAATTGTTCCATTAAAAAATCCCCAAGGTTTTTCATGATCTATACCTGGCATCAATAAGATTCTGTCAAGTTGCTTTTTTGGGATGATCTTGTTGGTATCCATTGCCAATTTGATCATGTGAGATATCTAGATAGGGGTAAAGGTCAAATACTGGAAGGCCATCTGGCCCCTGGTTCACCAAATTCTATATATGAACAAAGAAGGAAGTACCTAGAAGTTAGTAACTTCCTTTATCTGTTAGCCAGTCTAGGGGACAGTGAACCAGAGACATCTTGTTCCATGTGGCTAAACCCACTAGAGATTGGATAACCTCCTTCCAAACAATCAAAGAAAATGTGTAGTTCGCAAAAAACGGTCTATGGACTTAGCACTAGTCTTACAAAGAATGCACCTATCAATCCCTTCCTAATTTCTCTGCTGGCCATTATCCCATGTTAGAGTTATTTTTGCTAAAGTGATTCATAAAATAGTTTTAGTTTTAAAAAGGCATGTCAATTTCCATAGCTCTCCACAACAAAACACTTTCTTCCACCAAATCTTCTTCAATTCTGGATTCATAACGTAACTTGACGGTGTAATCCCCTATACCACTGTTCTTTGTCCATTTTATTTGATCTTCATCTTCGGATAATGTGATAGCACTATGATTCAGAATATTTACAAAGGAAGTTCACTCTTCTACAAATTCCCTTGAATATTTAAGGTTTTCGCAGACAACCAATGTTGTGACCAAGCATTTCCGTAGACAACCAATGCTATGAGGCCGCATACCCAGATAATATTATGTTCTATGCATAGTTTGGGCACTATTTCTCACTTCTTCCTGCATTTGGATAATCTCCATCTTATTGCATATATTTGAAGGGAGCCATTTTTTATGGATAAGAGTTTAGCCCTAGAAAATGTAAGCTTTGATTAAGTTAATAATAAGCTGTTTTGAAGGAGAAATTCCCTATGTGTGTAATTGTTTTACACGTCTGCTATTTACTTTCTAGATATTGTGTGATTTATGCTATGAAAAAAATAACATTTTGTTTGATTGAGAACATAAGGACAATATTCACCTAGGGATTGGAATTTTTATAGCAACTCCCCTATAGCCACATACACCCACATATCTTAGTTTGTCTTTTTAAAAGTCAAGTATTCATGGTATCTATAGTTAATGAAAGCATTATTTCATGGATTTCATGTGTATTTTTGAGGAAAATAAGATCATGCTCAGAATTAACATATTGAAAAGCACATGGAAATGACCAAATTGTGAAATTCATCATTTAGACATCCAAGGGCGTGACAACCCCAAAGGTGGAGAAGCAAAAATCACTACCTTGGGTGTGACAACCCCAAAAGTAGAGAAGCACAAATCACTGCCTTAAAGTATTGAATAACCGCCTATTCGTTGTCCTCTTTAGTGGCCACTACTTGTGCTTGATCATGCTTAAAATCAAAGTGGAGCCTTGTAAGATCCTTGTCTAGATAGATCTTGTAAGATTGCTTTATTCCAATGGGTATCACTTCTAAAAATGTTGCTGAGCAATATGGGGTGTCACGAGAGAGCCAAGATGAGGTTGCGGTAAATTTTTTTGTCCTGAAAACCTAGCTCCTAATGACACACTACCATATCTTCTTTTTTGGGGAACCTCTAACACATAGGATTTCCCATCTTGTCATGAGTCATTTCATGTGAATGAAAATGAGTTATTTTTCATGAAAGGGATTTAGTTTTAATGGTTCAAGTCTATCACAGGTACGGTCTCATAAAAATGCAGCAGCAGCAACAGCAGTAGGAAGGTTTAAAGATGAAATCATCCTAGTACAGACTCAGGTAAATGGAACACAATACACTAAATCAAATTTGCAATCAATATTCTAAGGGAAATGATGGAAGTTATGCAATTCCAACAGACGTGATATAAGAAGACCAAATTGCATGATTACTTGTCTTTTGATTTGATGTGTAGTTTATTGATGCTAAAACTGGGCAAAGAAAACCTATGACTATATCTGTTGATGATGGGATTCGACCAAATACATCCATGTCTGATCTTGCAAAACTCACGCCTGCTTTTAAGAAGGGTGGCAGCACCACTACAGGTAGGGCGCTTAATTTTAGGATTCCTTTTTAACTTTTTAGTGGGAAGTATTTGGACACACTGATGTAGCCAAAGATATTAGTATAACTATTTCTTTATTTTAGGCCTACTGGTCACATGTATTTGCTGCCTGCCAGGGAATTCAAGCTAAGAAGTTACTGATGGAGCTGGTGCAGTACTGCTTATGAAGAGGACTTTGGTAATGCAGAAAGGCTTGCCCATTCTTGGAGTTTTTAGGTACGAAGCTTCTGGTTAATTATTTGTAATGGTACTTACATTTTTATTACCTAAACTTTTATTTTAACTCTATGCAATATTTTTGCGGTTGTTGGATGTGATCCCATTGTAGCAATCCTAGTAGCAGTCAAAGCAGCTGGACTACAAATTGGAGATATTGATCTTTTTGAAATAAATGAGGTATTATAGCTGATTCACATTAACCAATGTCCAATGCTGGTGTTCTTATCCATTTCAGTTATAAGCCATGTGAAACACAAGGAAATGCCTGAAATAATGTAAACTCATTAGCTCGTAAAAGGATTAAAATTGTGGTGCAAATACTCCATAGCTTGACCTCCAAAACTAATTCATTTGTTCTTGAAGCTATTTGTGGTTATTTTCACTATTGGTTATCTGTTTAGTGATTTATAGTGTCTTCTTTGTGGGAATATTCCATCTCATATTTGAACACTTTTCCTTAACTCTCTTCATTAATAAAACAATTATCACCTGGAAATTTCTGAAACTATCCGCCTCCATGATCATCTTGATGATAGAAAATCCTTCAATTCATTATTTTAGTTGGGATAGGACTATTATTTGTATTTTGGATGTATCACTTTGAAAACAAGTTTAGAAAATTTTCCAGTTTTCTTAATTCCTTTAAGTTGAACCTTGTAATTAAGGAACATGTATGGGTTTGGTAATTTTATTATCTGGCAGTTGTCATCTAATTTGAAGAAGCACAATATTGTTCTTGATTGTTTTTTCTATCAGAGCTATCTAAGTGCAATTTCACTTTTTTGGGGAATGCTTGGTAATAATTTAAAGACTAAAGAGAGATTTTGCTAATTGGCTTCTATTCTTACCTAGATGAAATTTGAAGGTAACAAAAATATGTAAGTGTTAAAATGTGGCTTCTTTGCATGCGTAGTGAATCAAATATGTAACTAATGTGATTTTCTTGTTCTCTTTTTGATGGCCATTAGTGGACCTTGGAATTTTCAATGATATAGGGGTCTTTCTCTTGGAGAGCATATCGTCAAGACTGCAAATTCATGGAATTCTTATTCCTTTTGGAGCACATACATTCATATAATATCTACATTGTTGACACATAGGCACATAAGTTTCTAATTCTTATCATGATTTTATTTTAAATAAGAAATTATAAGAGCTTATGCTCTCCACAAGTGATGGATACTTACACTTCATGTTCTGGATTTTCAGTGTTAAGACCTTGTTTTCCACAACAGAGTAGATTGTTCTTGGAATGGCTTTCTGCACTGTCGATTTTTTTACACTTCCTTAAGGAATATTTAAATCTGGTAGAGATGGATCATTAAAGCTTCCTTTTCATAGTGGTTTAAATGGTCCTGTTAATTCTCAATTCAGAGGAAATGTATATACAAGAGAAAAGTAGGTTAAATGGGCAAACTAAAGAAAAGCTAAGGAGCAAAGAACTGATTGCCTATATAACTAATATATAGGAAAGATCTGGTAATAGATATTCCCAGGTAATCAGCTATCACATTGTATGGGGACATGTGATTTGCTGCATCCTATCTGAGCCTGTCTTTCTCATGCATGCAGAATACTTGAACCTCTGTTTATATGCAGCATACTTGAAATGCAATTCAAGTCTATAAAGGTATTTGTTGTTAAAAAGGCATCCTACATTACTGGTCCTATATATTCAATATGACTACAGAAAATTTGTTAGAAAGAAAGTGAAAAATGAGTACCACATTTGATTATAACCATGGATAGATTACTGGAATATTATTGCAGGAATTAACCTAGGTAGGAATTTCTACCAGCCAAAGTGAGAGAGACTTTCTGCTCATTTTCTTTGAAGGGCATTCAACTCAGGGATTCTTCCTTCATTCAATTAGAAAATCTTTCAGTTTAGGGCATAGTTTGAGAACTTAGATGACTTACAATATAGCTAGGAATAAGTGAATGATAAGACCTATTTCATGTCCAACAAAATATTTGCATCTTTATCATTAGTAGTATACTGTGCTTTGTATAGACTAAGACACTGAATATTGCAGTGAAATGCATATGCTATTGTCTGTGGCTCTATTTGTCTTATGTTGATTGCTACAGGTAGCAAGCATGCTACTAGTTCTAAGTTAAACGAGGATGTTTTTATTTTTTATTTTTCATGACCATAGACAGATCAGTCCAAAATCCTGCTTAGAATTCATACACCATTTATTGTCTTAGCCTGCCATGATTAGCACATAATACCCTTTGCAGATTGCAGTGCTCAGTCACTGACAATGGATGCAACTCTTCTTTTATATATTTCCTTTAACTAAGGCAATGCCACTCACCCTTATCATTTATGTACACATTTATGCATGTCGTTGTTTCCCTGCTGAATCATCTCTTCAGACCATGAACCCGTTCCTATGTTACTCCTGCTAGCATTGTTCATATTTTTAACATTATTGATTGAGACTTAAAAGCATAACAACAGATGAAATATAAGTAGAGTAATAGATAGATAACATCAACTGTGTGCTGGTAGCTTTTATGATAAAGGTCTATAATATGAAACATGGTGTTTTTCTCTAACAAGATCTTACATCTTCATGTTTATCGTACAATCCAAAACTTATATAAGGTTACTTTCTTATGAATCTGTTTTTCGGTGCACAAAATGAGAAATCCCTCTATTTGGAAATTTTAGGTTGGCTTGTCAATTTAAGTATTTTAGATTCTTTGTTTTTGGCATTTCAAGGGACCTTTTATTACCCAGTTATAGCCTGTTATGTAATATGATGTTTATTTTATTGGAACAAGTGCTGGATTATAGCTTGTGTGGTGCATTTATTAATATGCAATTAGAACTTTTCTTGAGAATTGCTTGTAAAATGACATTTATGTGTTTTCTGTATTAGGCATTTGCCTCCTAGTATGTATACTGTTGTAAAAAATTAGAGCTGGATCTAGAAAAGGTCAATGCAAATGGTGGAGCTATTTCCTTTGGTCACCCACTTGGAGCAATAGGTATATCAAGTCTGAACATTTGCAATAGTAGTAGTGAAAATTTGAATTCCATATCCTAGGGATGCTGCATATAGAGTCTTAGTAGTGTTTTGGATTCAATGAAATGAAAGAAGATATTTAAGATGACTTTATTGCTCAGTATGAAAGTGAGAAACAATAGAAAGTTGAGTTTAAATTTTTGACATTCTTATAATTTTCCCCTCCGTGTTCAAGTTTATTGGCAAGGAAAACATAATATGTGTTCAAATTCTTCTAACTTCTAGTCCAACCATAGACATTAGAAAATATTCGTTTGGTTTTTCATTATGTTCCATTTGAAGAATGTCTTCAATAATCATAAACATGTACTGTTGGTGCAAGTTTTCCATTAAGTTATTTCAATAAATTTATATAATATCTCTTTAAGCCATTTAATATTGAAGGCATTTGGGATCTTAGTTACATGTGAGGAATTTGGATTGCACGACCCATCTAATTTTTTTGAAATTGCAGTTCCTCATATTCATGGGTTTAAATTGGTGGCCTTCTAATCATGACATAAAATGTATGCTACTTGTCAAAAGAATTCTAATCTCATATGCATTAAGAATAGTAGAAACCATGCCTCTTTCTCCAACATTCAACCATTGTAACATCAATTTTATCAGCTCCCAAATGGAAGAATGCCATTTGTATGTAATGCACATTCATCTGTTTAGCTCAAGAGTCTTTCTTATATTGTGATATTTCCTTGATAATTTATTTTGTAATGTAGTGGTTTATAAGCGATGCCCCATATTAACAATAAATCCATGCAAACTTAATGAAATACCTGATTATAAAGGCAAAAATTGCAGCTTGCAAGGAACTTTGAGTAGGGTAGGTGCAGACTTTAAGGTGTTAAGTTATTAACTATTTTCTTAGTGAAATAAAATTAAAAATATTCACACTACAATTTCCTTTCTTTCCTGGATTTCCTCCCCATATGGGAGAGATAGGCTACCCTCCTATGTTCTTCTCTAGATCTGGCTTTGCTACTGTAGAGATTAGGTTGTCTGCTTGGAGATCCTACTCAGTTTCTCAGCATCCTTGGGGCTCTCTATTGTTGGATTGTATGCTTTGGGATGGTTCCTCTATATGGCTTGCACAACAGAAAATATTAGAATATGTAACCATACTTTGTGATTGAAAGAATATTTGTATGGTGATTCAATTAGATGTCTTGTAACAACATGTTATTTGTGACATCCTTTAGATGGTATTTTTGAGTAGTTTTACGTCATTCCTCCTTGACAACATCATTTTGGGACAATGTACATGGCTTGCATTGCATTGAAGTCAGGATGGCTTCCTTGGATTGCTATTACCAATAGCTTTCTCTTCTTACACTAGCTAGGGATCTTGTCTCTCCTGTATTCCATTCATAATCCTATGGGGCGAGCTCAGTGAAGGCTAGCGTACTGACTTCCTTTACTGGTTTGCTGTAAATTCCAAGGATTACTTGCTTCTGTTTTGACCATTTTAGGGAAAACGGGTGATGTTGAGCATGGAATAACTCAAATTTTTCATCGAACAACTACAACTATCGAGATATTATATTGGTGTCATATTTTTTTGTGGTATATACTTGGAATTTTATATTGCTATAGAAATTTGTAGTTAGAATAGTGATGCATGCCACATTCGACCATTCTATGTATAAGGTTTTATTTAGACTTACATAAATCAATATAGACTCTAGAGTGAGTTTTGTATTCCTGAATAACAAAAAATGGCTTCTTGTTTCAGTCTATGTTTGTCATTCATTCCCTTGTCATTGCTGCCAAACAACTTTAGTAGCTTGATTGTGTTGATGAGGATAAATTTGTGTCACATGATCCCTGACACGACATGAGGGCATCAGGAAAGAGTTCGATCACATTTATTGTAACAATAATTACAGCAGCCTCATCTTCTGTTATTAGTGAGCATGCCATCAGACTTTTATCAACACTTAACAATGATGTAGCAGTCTAGGGAGATAAACAAAATCTTTTTATTTGTGTTGACCAATTTCCTGAGGTATAATGTGTTCATAAAATTGTTGGTCTTTGAGATTCTTTGGATTCTTTTTATGCAGCCATAAAATCTAATTCACAATACTTTATTTTTATATGTTGATAAGTGCATCTAAGCAAAAATTAGACTCACTTATTCCTCCCTATCAAAAGTAGAAATTGGACTCATTTCTTCCTCCAATTTTTTTAAGAGTTCTTAAGGAAAGGGTGACCCCTCTCTCCCTTATTATTCTTGTTAGTCATTGATGGTTTAAGCATAATGTTGGTTGCTACCAGAAAACCATGGAGACTTTCAGGATTTAAAATTTCTTTTATCCCACATATAACTCGCTTTTTGTGGATGATGTTGTCTTTTTTGGTAAAGGGGATATTGAGGAGTGGAACTATTTTTAAGCGGTCATTTTATATTTCTGTTTAGCTTTAGGAATGGAGTTGATATCTAAGAATTCAGGTTCAGAAAAGTTAATTTCCTGTTTAGCTCTTCTCTTTCCTTGTAAAGTGGTAGAGCAGGATTCTTGTATGAAATACTTAGGATATATGCTCAAGCCTAGTAGTTACTCCTTCGAATATTTGTTATGGCTGGTTAGAAAAGTAGAAAAATAATTGGGAACTAACCTTTAAATTTCTCTCTATTGGAGGGAGGATTACCTTAATTAGATCAGTCTCAGTACCAATTCATGTTTATTGGTTTTGATTGGCTTTAGTGGTCCAGTCCATATTGAGGGTGTTAAGACATAAAATTTGTTGCTTCTTATGGGTAGGAACTTACAAAGGAGGTAAAATTCATTTGGTAAGTTGGCTTAGACTCTCTCAGCCGAAAGCTATGGGGGTGTGACATTAAAAATCCTAGTTGGTTTAATAAGGCCCTTTGTTTGAAGAACCGTTGGAGTGTTTTATTTGGTGGTGGTATGTGGCATGAAGTGATTAGGTTAAAGTATTCAAAAAGAGATTATTTTTAATCTCAAAGAGTAGCACTGCACTACAGCTGACCTAAAGGATTAGACAACACAAGATTTCCTAGCCCACGAAGATCTTGAAGGCCCAATAGGAAAGGGCCATGCATTTAAGATATGTTTTCAATGGTATCTTCTTTATTTTACACACAATTCTATATCCCTTCTTTAATCAAGTGATCTTGATTAAATTCTGTAAAAAATTTGGCACCATTAACTATAAGTACATCCCAACTTTCTTTAAATTGTATTTTTTGAAAGAACTTTTTAAATTCAAAGATAAGCATTAGAACTGGTTGGAAAGGTTGGGAAGAAAAATATCACCAAAAGCTGGAGGGGCAAACCACTTAACATGATCACTTCCATTTCATTAAGCTGCGTTAGAATTGGCTAAAATGGTTGGGTAACACAAGCTCACCCAGACCTGGAGGGGAAAACCACTAAAAATGAGCACTTTCATTTGACTAAGCTGTAACAACCAATAGGTGCTCTTCCATCAAAATCTGAAAGAACATGCACATAGCCTAACACGCCACCATCTTCACCACTGGAGCACAACATTCTGTCGACGACAACTTTAAAATAATTTATTTGTAATTAAAAACATGTTGTCGAAAATGAGTCTAGTTTATTCTAACATATTATTAAGTGCCAAAAATCCCAAATGCAAAATATTTATTAAAAAAGAAGGTTTTAGTAAAAATGGTTGTGTATGGCATTCTTTAAGTTTAAAGTGTCTTCTAAACAACTTTTGTGTTTTGTACTACACAGTTCTTATTTGGGTGCCTTGCAAATATTTATTCTGAGATAAGTTTGTCAGGACGGTTTATGCATTGTCATGAATTTAGGATACTTGAAGTCCTTTTATAGAAACTATAATCAATACTCCTAGGTATTATATGTGAAAATTTTCAATTCAAAAGTAAGGTAAAAGTGATTCCGAACCTTGGCGGTCTATGATGAAGAAGCTCTTGGTATGCTCTTTTTACTTATTTTTAAAGGTTTATCTGCTTATAAATATTAAAAGCACTTTATTTTGGAGTTTTTGCAGCTGGTACTAATTTTTCAAAGCATCTGTTTTCTACATAATTTGTGGTTGTTTTTTGTGCACTATAATGGTATGATTTTCATTCTATCCCTGTTGTTCCTCAGGATGGAGAATCGGGGTGGAGTAGTTTGTACAGGGCCCTACATTTTGGGCATCTTGCAGTGGTTGGAGTGCTCATTGAAGTTGGTGCTTCTCTCACATTGGAAAATCTAAAGCTCAAACACCAATTGATATGCTTTCTGGTCCAGTGCAGCAGGTTGTTTCTAAAGAAAACAATGCAGGTAGGCTTTTCGTGACTTTGTTGACAAGTAGACGGTGAATTGGAACTTTTTGAAATGTGGAAAAGTGTTTCTCTATAATATGAAATTAAATTCCATGTGACTAAACAATAACTTGTTAGAAATGTTTAGTATTAAGTCTTGATGCATTACTTTTTGATGTTTGTCCCTTTTCTATTTCTAGGATCTACAGATCTCCTCAACTTGGGAAATGGTGCCAACTATCAACTTGGAACTAGAAATACTGACATATAGAAGTTATCGTACAAGGTGGATGCAATTCAAGACCTCCTTACAAGGGAGATTGATGCTACAAAGTTCCATAGTGTAGCTGTGACTACCTCAAGAGGATTATACTCCTAGTGATTTGGGAGGCGAGGTAGACTAGGCCACCCTGATTTTGATATTCACCAGGTATGGGATGTATATTGTACATGTATGAGATGTATATTGTACAAGAAACTGCAATAGACTTTAGTAGAGAATAAAAAATCAAAGACATCTCTATATTGTACAGTTGGTCAATGTACATAGCTTGACAGGACCAAGTGGGCAGAAACTGCATTGCAACATGAACACAAATCAAACAAAATTGCACTAGGCATGTGGAGGTTGCCAAATTAAACGTTTAATTATGTGGAAACCAATTGGAACAATCTTACTGTTGATTGATATTAACATCTGCAGTGTACTACATAATGAATATGTTCTAGGCTTAAGTTTCATTTTATATTCAAATAAAAATTTCTGTCATTTTTTAAAACTTATTTGTTTTGTCATTGTCAAGTGTTTTTAGTGTATGCTTGATAATAATAATTTGATATGTTTGAATATCATCATTATCAAGTAATAACAACTTCTTGAAGGGTTCTAGCTCAATGGTAGAGCACTTGCCTAATTATAGGCAGGAGGTTGGTGGTTCGATTCCTCCGTACCCTATCATAAATTTGTGAGTACAAAAACAACTAAATTAACATATGTAAGACTATTAGTAGCTAATTTCCCGTATCTAGTCATATTTATTTTAGTCATTAATATGTTATCATCTAGTAGTTTATTTAGTCATATATTTGGTCATTAATTGCTGCAATCAGTGACTAAATCAATGACTAAATCAGTGACTAAATCAATGACTAAATCATTGACTATCAATGACCAAATCAATGACTAATAATTCAAGCTATTAATGACTAAGTGAAATACAACTAACTATAAGATAGTGGAAATTAGCTACTATTAGTCGCTGACTCAAAAATAGTCGTTTATAGCCTGATTTTAGTCATTTTTTCAGTCATTAATTTCTCATTTTGTACTAGTGTCTCCAAATGGTAAATGAAAATGATAAAAAGATTCTACTATTAGCCTTTGTTTATAGTAATTTTGGAACTTTTGTTATTTTATTTCATTTTAATTATTTTTGAATTCCAAAATTATTTTAATAAAGTGGTTTTTTATTATTTATTTATAAAGTTTTAATGGAGTTGGATTTTAATGTGTTTTTTGAGCTTCCAGTACAACTTTATATGGTTCATAGCTATGAATTAATATCTTTTTGTCTCTTTCAATCTTAGAGTGGAATTGAAAAAGTACAGAGCGTCTTTTACACTTTTCACATGCTTGTAAAATAACTAGTAAAAAGGTGTTGAGTCCACTTTTTCACCTTTTTAGACTTGTAAAAATTGGATTATGAAAAAGGAAACTTGCTACGGAGTTATATTTAAGCTCTTTTCAGTCTCCTTAAAAAAACAAATTGATTTCCAAGCGAACTTGTTATGTTCACGCTTGTAAAAGTATCAGAATGATTGACTAGTGAGTGGTAGGTTATCTCTTTTTCAGACCAACTAGGCCTCTTTATGTAAAAGGAACTTTTAGGTTTTCCTTGTGTCTTCATTCAGAATCTCTAAATATGAACGATAATGAGTTTAATTTCATCGGACTCATAAAATAAAATGATGGAAGACCCTGTCTAGGAACGAACCCCTCGTTTTTTAGGTTCGTAAAATATGTGAGAATGGTCTCATCGCTTGATGAGCTACAACGAGTGTTTGTTACCCTATTTGGAATCATAAGAATGAAAAGAGGCACTCATTTTTTAAGATGGGGAAATTAAGGAAAAGGGGAATGTTTTTCATTTGTATTTATGGAATTCTATAGTCCACCTTTGAACATGGCACCTGTCTGCATTTGCATATATGAATAGTTGGGTATTTAGCTTGTCTCCGAGTTGATCCAATTTTGTGAGTCACCTGACTCCTTTGAGTCAATTCAAAGAATGCTTCATCATATTCCCTACATTAAATATGGTTTCAGTCTCATCAAGTCAATTCTGCCAAGTAATTTTCCATGCCACAAATTGTTCAAAGAATGTCTCTTCCAAAAAATAACTCATCAATAACTCTACCTATTCATAAAGTCAGTCATGTCTAAGTCAGTTTCATTACTTCAAATAAAATCTTGTTTCATGTTTCATGTCACTGATGGGGGAATCATCATGTCCCTCCTTTGATGAGTCTATTCCTATCGACTTCATCTCATCATATGGGAATTAGACCTAGAAACCTAGTCAAGTACCTTGAAGCCTGCATACCTCAATGGAAGGTTTCCTCACTTTCAACAGTAGGTTTTAATCAATGACCTCTGATTGGAAGATTCTATCAACTTTTCGACTTCAAAAAATCTATTCACACTTAACAAAATGTACTGAGATACCTTGGGGATCATTGACATTAATGGTGATTTCCCTTGTACCTATTAACCATATACATCAATGACTGGTAATAAAGTGTTTTCTGCCATGTTCGATGTCAAAACATCTATTCACATGGTTAGAATTGTATTTGTTGGGATTGGAATGAAGAACCTGAGCGATTAGGCTTCATCATTCTAGTTTCCTATCCTTAGGTTGCATTTGGAGATCAGTTAGAGTCTTGACACAAATCCACATTGTATGTTTGGTGGCTGTGCTCAATATTTGAGGTTGGGTAACATTGATCTACTTTTTATGTCCTGTAGCCATATTCCAACTCTTACATCAGTTGTTCATGGATCTGCAATGTATTTTTAGTAGCCATGGCATGGTCATCATCATGGATCTGCAATGTATTGGTCCAAAACCATGATTTAGTTAGATAAGTTAGTTACTAGTCCTATATCAGTTATGAGCTCATCTCTCATTGCCTCTATACCATATTGATATCTTGCAAAGTATTTCACCTAGCACTTCCTTCTAGCTTCATACTTTGGGGGCCATTCTGTTGCACCTAAAAATCCCACAGTTGCCTATTTACCTTTCAGAAAGCTTGGCCTGAGATTCCTTGGTACCCTTTTTTCATCCCTAGAGAGGATGAATATTTTCCCCTATTCTAACAGAGTGCCGACGATGCTCTATCCAGTGAAGTAAAGTGCACTAGCTCTAGTTTGTTCCTTGGAATCAGGTGTCGACGACGCTTTTCCTAGTTGAGAAATAAGTATTGACACTTTTTCACCTGAATCCAAGAGAGTCAGTCAACCAAAAATGTGAAAAAAGAAAGTTCTAGAAGCTTCCTTACAAAAGCTTCCATGGAGGAAGTTCCTACTTGCTTGGGAGAGGTGGAACTCACCTTCCTCACATGTTGGGATCACCTCCTATCCACTTCTTAAGTGAATATCATGAGAATTGTCCTATAAATGAAGCTTTGATGGAGTGAATGAACGAGGACAAAGAAAGCACCCTTATGCTATTGGATTGAGATCTGAGTTAGATGCAAGATAAAGTGAGATTGTATGTGAAGAGATTGGGATAGGTGTGGAGGATTATAGATTTGTTGTAGAGGATAAAGCTATCAACATCAAGGCTTGGTTGTAACTTTGCTCTCTCATTATTAATACAAAAGTGTTCCCTTTTCCCATATTTATTTTGTTTTAATTGCACATTAGATATTGTTGGTTTCCTTGATCACTGACATAGGTAGTTGATTTGTCATGATGCTCTCACTTTGTGTTTTTGTCTTTTGATCTATTTTGCAGGTATTGAACATTGCAAGGATTTTTGGAACAAGGACAAAAGGACTTAGGTCTGAGGTATGATTTTGGTTTCATTTTATTCAAATTGATTACTTAGGGGAAAGATATACTGTTGTGCTCTTTTTTTCTACACTTGTGCTTTACAGGGTAGAGGAACAACTCTTGTCTACAATAGGTGTAAAATTCTTGATAACATGTTTTTCAAGGAAATTGTAAGATTGCATGGACTTCCAAAAAACATTATTTCTGATAGAGACTCTATATTACTTGGAAATTTATGGAAAACTATGTGGAGGAAACTTGGGACAGATCTAAGTTTTAGCTCAACATACCACCCTCATACTGATGGGAAAATCAAAGTGGTTAATAGAAGTTTGGGAAATATTTCAAGGAGCTTAGTTGGAGAGCGTCCCAAATAGTGGGATCAAGCACTCGCTCAAGCTGAATTTTCTTATAATGACTCATTGAATAGGAGCACAGGATAGAATCCATTTCAAATTGTATATGGAATGTACCCAAGAGGTATTTATGAACTCGAGTATTTAGGAAGATCTCGAAGAAGAAGTGAAGATGGAGAGGAATTCGCTACAACAATGCATGATTTCCATGAACAGGTACAATTGAAATTGCAGGACATCAGCATCAAATACAAAGGTAGACAATATTTGAAGAGGAGAGAGTAGAGTTTTGAAGTTAGTGAACTAGTTTTGGCACACCCGGGGAAGGAAATATTTCCATAAGGATAATATAACAAATTGAAAGATAAGAAAATTGGACCCTGTGAAATTCTCAGGAAATTTTCAAACATTGCATATGAGCTAGAATGGCCATCGGTTATGGGAATATCCCCAATTTTTAATGTTGTAGATTTATATAAATACAAAGTAGATACAACAGAAGGAATAGTGGAAGAGGATGACAGCAGTAAAAACAGACAACAAGTCCAGTGGCAGAAACAGATGCTAGTTGAAGTAAGACTACAGACATAGAATATCTTGGACAAGAGAGTGGAGAAGAAAACCAGAGGAAAAGAGTACTTTGAGTACTTAGTGAAGTGGGTAGGTCAACTAGTAGAAGATTCAACATGGTTGACAACCACAATGTTATAGAAAAGTGGCACCTGTATAGAAGAACTCATGGACAGGAGTCCATGAATCTTTTCAAGTCTGAAAGCCTGATGTAGGAGAATTAGGAAGGAGAATAAATGTTTATTATCAATGTGTTCTAGATTATATTGAGTTAGTTTGAGTGAAAGTGAGGTGTGTGTTGTAACAATGGTTGTTATATCCAAATGGGCTCTTGAATATTTAAGAGGTAGTTTTATATATTTGTTTAGATTGGATTGGGATCTTTAAGTATTGTAGATACTATTTGTTAGGATCTCAAATAGATTCATGTGGTCATTTAAAAATAACATTGTAATCGAGTTTTTGGTTGTTGTTGGAATAATAAAATAGAGTAGCTATACTCTGTAGATTCTCAAGTTATTTGGTTCCAGATAACCATTTTCGAAGGGATACAATCTTGAATGCATGAACAAGGATAATTTTAGGGGCGAAATTTATCCCATGGGATATTTTCCATGTTTTTCTCCAAAAAAAGATTCGCCATTTTGCATTTTTTGAAGCCCTGTTTTGCCCAATTTCGATGGGGTAAAAAAATTTCACCCTAAAAAGCGCCAATTTATTATATAAATGATATAAAATCTTTGGAAATTAAAATATTTTTTGGAAAATATCGCCAAACATTTTATAGTTGTTGTTTTAAGAATTGGTAAGATTCGCGAACATTTTTACACTTTCAAATAAGTATGGTTCCTTGAAATCATCCCTGTGCATGAATAAATATAATACTGGTGTTGAGTCTTGTTGGAGATCAAGCCATTTATTATTGTTGCATGTGGTTGTGAATGAGTCTGCAGAAAAATTGAAGCATTCGCTTATCAAGGAGATATCTTAGAAGCATGTGAGTCATAGCTACGATTTCAAAGGAAAAATCCATCACCAAGTATAGATACACTACGTTTTCAAAGGTAAACCTATGATTTTTGGATCAAATCCTTGAAAAATGTCCTTGCATGCAATACCAAAACCATGGACGCCTTCATCATTGAAGTTAAGAAGATGAAATGTTGTCATGGAGGTATCCATTGATTTGAGCAAGGAATTGTCACAATTTGATGTTGAAGGTAAAGTTACTATGGAAAAGTTAAACAATTTTACATCATCGATCTGAGTAGAATCAACGGTAGCTAAGTGAGCGATTTGAATTCTATTTTTTTGTATATTTGATTATGTGCACAATTCATGTTTTGATTTTGTGAATAATCTTCTATTGCTTTCCTGGTCGCCATGATTTTCAATACTTCCATCAGCAACATGTCTTATTTTCCGGTTTGGGTACTATATCCCAAACACCATTCTTCATTATCGATTGGTATTCTTCTGTCATTGTTTCAACCCTTTTTTCTTTCGTGAAACTTCCTCATAGCTGGTGGGTTATCAATCTACAATATCACACATCAAAGCTACATAACTGGAGTATGGCGTTAATATTTTGTTGGTTCTTGTGGAGCCTTCTAGAGCTCCATATCTCTCTGCTTCTTGAATGATTTCTTTTACTTAAGCAGGTTTTATCTTTCAAGAGATATCCATAGTAGGGGGTTCCTAAGGTTCTATCATATCATGATCTTCAAATGCTACTTTTTCAGGAGAGGGTTCAACTTCTACCATACTTGGAGGTACATCCTCTTCATGTACTTCTTCAGGCTGACACCTTCTAGATTTCTTAGGAGTTGTATCTTCATCAAATATTACATCCATACTACTATCGATATGATGGAATCCTAAAATGTATATCCTGAAGGATTTGGAGACTTCATAGTATCCAACAAATATACCCTTCTTTCCAAAAGGATCCAACTTGGTTCTCTTCTCTTTAGGAATATGTACATATATTGGGAATACAAATATCTTGAGATGGATCACTTCAATATTCTTTCCTATATACATCTCTTCAGGAGTCTTGAATCTAATAGCACAGTGAGATAATATATTTTGAACATATGCGGTTGTTCTGGATGCTTCAGCCCATAGGTGCATGGGGAGGTCTTGGTCATGAATCATTGTTTTCACTGCTTCCATAATAGTTATATTCATTCTTTCCACAATACCATTATGTTGGGGATTATAGGGAGTAATTAGTTCCCTCTTGATTCCTTCCTCCTTATAGAATGCTTCAAATTCGTTTGAAGTGTATTCTCCACCATTATCTGATTTCAATGTTTTGATTCTTATTTCTAAGTGGTTCTCTATCAAGGCTTTAAATTCCTTGAATTTTCTGAAAACTTCACTCTTGTTCTTCAAGAAGTATATCCAATTCATTCTTAAATAATCATCAATAAATGTGGCATAATACACATATCCACTTAAGGATATGGAGGGCATAGTAACATATAAATCAGAATGAATTACTTCCAACGTACCTTTAGTCTTTGTTTCACTTTTCAGAAAGGGATTCTTGATTTTATTTCCTCTTTCACATCCTTTCCAAGTTCCCTCATGATCGATATTCGGATTTGGTAACCATATTAACACCTTGCTTATAAAGGGAAGTTCTTTGTAGTTGATGTGAGAAACCCTCCTATGGCACAATTCACTTTATCTAGTAGTCTCATGGACAACGGTTGTCCCTGGATGTCCTTTGAGCTTGTACAGTCCTCTTTCTTCTACTCCAATGACCACAAAATATTCAAGTGTCTTTCCTTTGGACCACATAAGTACTTGTCCATCTATAAAAGAACCTCTATATCCTTTCTTCTCTAGAGTAAAGATGGAAAGTAAGTTCTTTTTTCAAACCTCATACATACAATACTTCCTTCATCTTCATGGAAGTCCCAAAGTTAAGCTTGTAGCTTGATTCACCAATACCTTTGATGGGATATTGATAGTCATCTCCCAATGATACCTATTGGGGAGAGATTTTTTATTCAAGTCTTGAGAGAGTGTTCTTCTTCCTTTTCATGTGCTTTGAGGAACAACTATCAATAATCCATGTATCTTCTCCAGGTGTTACTGAACCCGAGAGTGTAGAGAATAATACAAATTCTTCTACATCTTCACCTCTAGTTAGTTTATTTAGAGGTCTTTATTATTCTTCATTCTCATCTTTAGCTAGATGGGCATGATTTCTCTTGTTGTTTTTCTTCTTCTTTGGTGATGGACACTCTCTCACAAGGTGTCATATCTTATGAGAAATGTAGCATTGATAGTTTTAATAATCCTTCTTCTTATTCTGAAAATTATTCTCTGAAGGTTTATGATTACTCTTCTTGAATTTTGATTATTTTATTCATTTAGTATGGATGGATAGAGCCTAATCATACTCTCTGAGTAGAGCTTCTCTGTTGGCTACTCTAGCTTTTTCTTGTATGCAATCTTCCTATACTATGTCAAACTTCATACTTTCTTTTCTGGCACACAAAGTCTATATGAATGGGTCCTAAGTTATAGTCAAACCATTGAGAGCAATCATAATTAGTTCATCCTCATCAAGGGTGTCTCCAATAGCACTTAGTTGTTCTATGAATTAGGAGACCCTTATGAAGTAATATTGAATTGATTCTCCTTTTCTCATCTTGGTTCCTTCAGTTGAGCTCTCATATTCATCTTCCTGTTGATGTTCCTTCCCTCATACATTCTAGAAAGTGCATCATACATCTTGGTAGGTCTCTTCTTAGACGAAACCCGAGGGATCAAGTGATCCTTAATGGGATCATCAATGATCCTCATTTCCTTGATTAGTTCTTTCTCATGCTTCTTCTTAGATTCATATTATTTAGGTTTTGCAATCTCATCCTTGATGTAATTCTCAAGGCCATTCTCTTTCAGAATTA
This sequence comes from Pseudotsuga menziesii, assembly GCA_001517045.1. Taxonomy (NCBI): domain Eukaryota; kingdom Viridiplantae; phylum Streptophyta; class Pinopsida; order Pinales; family Pinaceae; genus Pseudotsuga; species Pseudotsuga menziesii. Next base: position 1,138,960 of record LPNX010043483.1, read on the forward strand.
GATGAATCCTATACTTCCAAGCTAGAAAGTTTTCTATGCCTTCTATCTTGTCCTAAAGCTTGGCTCTTGGGGCACATCATGTCTAGTAAGTCACTAAAAAATGAAATTTCTCAAAATGGAAAGCTGACCTTACCAATAAATGCTCTTAACTAAGGCGAGTTGCTTGGTCCAACTGATTTTTGGAGATCCCAAACCTTCACCCTTCAAATCCTACTTGCGAGGTTGCAACTCCACATAATTTATGGTTCTGGTTTTTTGCAGTTTTCTGGTTCAGGGCTAAACTAGGGTTTGGATTTCTTGGATATTCAACCACCCAAAAAAATCATTCCTGGGCTCAATAGATGTGCTCTATAGAGGCACAACTTTCTATGCAAGCAAATCTTCCAAATTCCAAATTTTGTAGAAACCCTAATTTCTTCCAGAGAGGGAGGAGAGGGAGTTTTACCTTGTGAAATATTTCATATTCAGGCTAGATATGATACCATGTTAATATTTCACATGCTATAATAGATATCATTAGTGTTCAATTCAAATTCACAACAGTAGCATATGCAAAATCACTGATAGAAACACAATCACAAGATAGACACAATAATTATCATGGGAAACCCTCAACGGGGAGAAAACCCAGAAAAAATTCCTATGTATAAGATGTATAAGATAAAAACCAAAAAAAAGTATTCTCCTCCTTGCTGAAATATCTCTCTCTCTCTCTCCTATGTGCTACTCAAGTGAGTAAGTCTCTGTCCAAATAAGAATTACAACTCTCCTATTTATACGCATTGAGCCAACTGACTTTTACCTAGGAAGACTCAAAATAGAATTTTATATTATTCATTAGGGTACTAATGAGTTGACTTACAATCAAGGATTTACCTCATGACTCTATGATGACCAAATAAAATAGTAACACCTCGTCGGAGGAATAATAACATCTCCCTTGGGTTACATCAGTAAAATACATTTAGAATATCCTTTGAAGCTACAATATTTCAACAGAACACACATTAGGAATGATCAATGAATTATGATTAATATTTCCTTATAAAAGAAAATAGAGTTTCTAGGAGACAACTCATGCTAGCACATAAAGTAGGCTTACTAAATATGATAAACCCCCATTAGTGAATAAAGAAGTTTCCTAATTATACCAAGAGCTCATGAATTAGATAAGGAATGAGTGAGTGATCATGTGTAATGGAAAATATTTCTAATCATGCAATGTGGAGAGAAAATCATGGAGGATGAGTTGGCCACACAAGATTACAATTTCTTAGTTGACTAGCTTTACCTTATCCACTGAAAAGCAGGAGTAAAGAAGTCTAAATGTGGAATCTACAGGAAAGCACAGTTGGAAATTCTAGAAGTCAACAAATTTGCGCTTAGCAGGATCAAACCAGACTCAAGATAAAAGTGCTCTTGGGGTCTATATAGCAAGTGTTGACCATGTTGCGCAAGAGGATGCCAACTTTCTAGGCTAGTGGGTAGTAAATTAATCAAATAATGATTAAATATTTTATCTTAAGTATTAAGTGGGTTTAGTATATCCCAACAATATGAAAAATATTTCATCTCTTAGAGATGATTTTCCAATTCATTGGAAACTATCACATCTACAACAATAGTCTCTAACGTTTGCATGAAGAGTAGGAAACCATAATCAAGCATGTAGAATCTTGTACATTATTTATTCCCCTGCATAGTGGCCTCCTGTGACACCTGAATGTGCTTCATTCAACACCATCAATCGCTCGTGTTTCAAGATGCAGCAACACATTTTTTCGTTTGGTCCCATCTTATATAATTTCTCACAGTTTATCCAGAAGTCTACATCTTTTACAATTAATTGCTTCTTATGTGATGTACTAAATCCTTCTAGTGCATATCATGTAGTCAAAATATGTACAATGTATTTGTAGTGATCATCAATCATTTTTACTGCAAAACAATTTGCATCGAAAAGACTATTGTCGAGACTAGTAGACTCTTCTCCACTTTCTATCCTCGACAGATGGTCAGGTCCCAAATTCAGTCGGCTTGGATTGACAATAATCTCAAAATAAATTTCTTGGATTAGAATAAGCCATCGACAAATATTCCTCCCCAACTCTAGCTAATGGACCAAGTATTTTAATGCAGAATGGTCTATAAACATTTTGATATGATCACCCAACAAATAATATCGAAACTTCTAGATAGAATATACCATAGCAAGTACCTCCCTCTTAATAGTGGCATAGTTCCTTTCTGTCATCAACAATTTTCTACTAGAAAATGCAATGGGGTTATCAAGAGAACCCTCACTTGGTTGTGCAAGTTCTACACAGAGTGTGACAGATGACACATCAACATGTGCATGAAATTATTTTTTCCAGTCTAGAAATACCAATTTAGTAGTTGAGACCATATTTTCCTTGATAACATCCAAACTCTTTTGACATTGCTTATTCCATTGGAATTTAACATCTTTCTTCAATAATTTCTCTATTGGAGATGTGACCTCGGGATAACCCCAGATAAATTTCTATAATATCTCGTATGACCTAAGGTATTTCTCAACTATTTAATTGACGTGGGTGGGGGTAGGTACAAAATATTTGCAATCTTGGTAAGTTCCATTAATATTCTTCTCCGACAGACCACACCACTCAACAAGATACCATAAAAAGCACATAAAATACACTTACTCAAATTAATATAAATATGGAACTATCTACACCATTAAAGAATCATTCTAATATTATCAATATGCTTTTTAAATATCCCACAGAACGTCAATTCACCAAAGTATACTTCAAGAAATTTATGGCTACAATATTTAAAAGAAGCTACTCCTATTCTAGAAAAAATATCAAGGGCATCCTAGATTTCGAAGGGAATTACCATATATTGGAAACATCCCCATTATGTTGCAAAGGTCTTATTGTACCAATATTTCTTTGCAATCCTTATTTGATGGTAGTAATAGAATACATTAGTGAATGAGTACACTTCTTTTCCTCCTACACTCTCCAATAGTACATCTGTGAATTGGGTAGGGAATGGATCATGTATGAAGGCATCGTTTAGTTTCCACAGGTTGAAACAGATACAAAATTCACTAGTTTTATTTTCCTTAACAACTAATCCATTTGTATTCTTCAAAAGGATTTATAATTCACGCATATAACATTCTTTTTAACTTTATCTTGGCCTTCTCCTTAAATCTAAAATTTAGTCTATACAACCATTGCTTGATAGGTTTTGTGTTAGTCTTTAAGGGATTCTTCATTTCTCCTACATCACCAACAATACCCTTAATTTATGAAAGCTTAGAAGGTAATATATCTTGGAATTCATGCAATAAGTCTCTAATATTCCCTATTGTATCATCATCCCAATATTCCCCAATATTGGAAAATTTTTGGTGTTGATGTATATGTAACTTCGAAATGTATTCTTCTATGTATTTTATATTATTGTAACCCGATGTTTATTCCGGGATGTTTCTATTATGTATTTGAGTCATGTGGTCATGCCCCGATGTTCCTATCGGGAGGATTATAATGTAAACAAGTCATATCAAGTCATTGGGTAAGTCCCCACTGTTTAGGGGCACTTGGGTTATTATACACTAATTAAGGTGTAGGCTCGAGTAGTAATTATTAGGTTGAGTGCACTTCAAGTCAACAGAAGAATATAAATAGAGAGTGAGAGTCTCTCTATTTATCACTTATGAATTACATCACTTGCTCTCTCAAGTGTGGCTCACCTTTGGAGAAGGAAATCTTTGGCTTGACAGAAGACAGAAGGCTGCTGTTGTGTTGGGAGGTCATCTTACTGTTTTGGGATCACATCTTGTGGTGATACTATCTTAGAGGAAGTTGAGGGGTTTTCTCCATTTATGGTTTACCCTCCTAAAAGCTTTGTGTCTCTTGTCTCTTGTGATGTGATTATGTGATTGCTGTGCTTGTTATTCTCTCAGTGAAAAGATCTTATCATAATGCTAGCTTAAATGTTGAAAAAACTGACATGGTATCAGAGCTAACCTGAGAAGAAGACATTGTGCAGCTATAGGAACTAGGGCTTCCTATTTTGTGGATCTTCCTCCACATATTTTCATCAAAAGTATGCTAGGATGACTCTCCATTGAAGGGTGCATCTTTCTGTCGATGCGGAATTCAATTTCAAGCATTTTCAGTTTCGATGTGGAAATTAGGGCTTTCTACAAAAGATGAATTTTTGGGTGAGACTAGCATAGGATTTTTCTCCTCATAAAAACCGAAATTTAGAGACCTGGATCAATAAATTTGGTTGGGTGAAACTCCGGGAAAGTCAAACCCTAGTTTGACCTTGAGCTAGGAGAAACCCTAAATACTAAAACTGCTATGTTTTGGTACAGTCGCTATATTCTGAGATTGGCGAAGTCTCAGAAGTGGAAAATTGCAGGGGCCGACGATAAAATCCTGATGAACACTGTGTCAAAATCTCAGCCTCATATTCGCTATATTTTGAGAGATATGATCTCTCCAAGTTAGGGTTCCAGCCTCTTCCAGAAATCATCCATAAACAGGTCACCTGGGGAGATCTGTAATATCTTCGGCTACAGAGGTCCAAATGGAATTCCTAAAGATGTTCCATAAATGTCATGGACTTTAATTTCTTTGGTACGAATTTTAGACTCAGAAGATGAACCAGTGACACGTGGCATTCCGTACAACTTCGCTGTTCTGAACAGTCCAGTAACAGGTCACCTTGGGAAACGGATCATAAATCCCAAATGGCGAAACCAATTCTGATGAAATATGTGGTGTTGGATCAGGGACATGCGAGGTTACCTCAGTGAGAAGTTTAGGACATAGAGGATAATTAATTTCATAGATATCACAGAAACAGTAACAGGAATTTCTGCAGAAGAAATCAGAAAATTAGGGCTTCCTGTTCCGGGAGTTTCCCTTCACTGTTTTCAGAAAAGGAGTACATTAGACAGCTCCATTTGAAGAGATCTATCTGTTCATCCAATCAGATCTGAAATATTCCAAGTTTTGAAAATTAGGGTTTCTATGACAAACCCTAGATCAACGAACTCCGGGACAAGGACAGACACCTCAAATCGGTAAGATCTAATCCTTTGCTATTTCCATTTGAGGTTCTCATTTCAATATGATATATCACATCAGCTTAGTGAAAAGCTTGCGGAAGTTGACAACTTCCAAGCTTGGAAGTATATGATCTCTCTGAAGAAAATGTATTGGACACCTACATGAGTATGGAGGTTCCAGTTTCAGAGGGAGACGAGGCCAAAGAAGACATCATGCTCATGCTGCAGAGGATGATGAACCATCTAGAAAGAGATATAGATATGAAAGTGAAGATTCTTCAAGCAAGGATGACTATGTTCTAATATCAGCTCTCATAGGTAACATTACTCATGGAAGTGATGATTGGCTTATAGACAGTGGGGCTTACAAACATATGACGGGATTCAAGGAATCATTTGTAAGACTGTCAGAACATGAATCACCTCACAAGGATTGAAGAAGAACCTTCTCTCCATTTCAGCATTGATGCAAAAGGAATGCGGGCTGCATTCATAGATGGTCAAGTCATCATATGGCCAAAAGGAAATACTATCGATGATGCGGTAGTGATTGGAGAACAAGAATGAAGCTTGTATGAATTAAAGGGCCATCCAGAACAAGCCTTGATCCATGTAGAGCCAAATGAGCTTTGGCATAGAAGGCTTGCACATATGCATTACAGAGCACTACCTATTGCAAGCAATGCTGTTGAAGGTCTTCCTGAATTTCAAGCTATTTGAAGGGAAGAACAAAATCAGAATATGACCTAAAG